>WRNY01000006.1:600000-1166233 GCA_012978405.1 Pseudocercospora macadamiae
GAACGAAGGCTACACTTACCAGCCAGCCGGCCAAGTCTATGAAGGTGGTCAAGGCATTGTCAATGGCACCATGTTCGTGGCTCTTACAGACAGTGATATGTTCTTGACACCATTTAATCTCAGCATGATCAATCCTCATGTTGTCGCTCTTGGGGTTTACCAAGCTGGCTAAAAAAGATAGTAATGTAGCCAGTCCTGGCGATGATACTGTACAACAAGACACGGTGACTGGGTACGATAGTACCAATAGCTGGCATGAAATAATGATCAGAGATGGTTTTAGATAGAATGAACACGTTGCTTCGTCATGAACATGAACATAATCCTGCTTTGTCCTGCGTCATGAAGTCGCTATGTAAGCTGGTAAAGGTTGGCATGTTATGAGTTCGATCAACATTCTCACGTTTCGGAATCACTCGAAGTGAAAGGTGAAAGATCATTCGTGCAACTTCATATTGATTCGAGCACCTTCCTTGGTGCCTCTTCCTTGATAATGCAGCAATGGCACTAAAGGCCGTGGGTATCTCTAGGTATGGTACATAAACACAATCCATCAGTAGCAAGGAATTAAGCAACGCTTCTGAATCAATTCGCCTTGTCCCAATGCACAGCGAAGATAAGCTCGATCTCCAGCTCTGGCGGCTGCGCTCTCAGCCTCTTAATCATATACCGAAGTGCCGCCTTGCCGCGGTTTTCATCACGTACGATCCTAAGCTGGATGTTGCCGCCGTTGAGATCGGTTTTGGATTTGACTCGGACTTCCTTGATCTTCTGATCGTCGTCTCGCAGCTCATCTGGTAGGTAAGAATCGATCTGCTCAAAGAGCTCGTGTACGGTTGCGAAATCTCGAAGGTCCATATAGTCAGAGTACTCTAGCTCGCGGCCCCAGCTGAGTTCGACAGCGATGCTATTGAGACTCCGTGTGGCTGTAGCGGGTGATTCCTTCTTGACCTCAGGCGATTGCTCTTTCTTTGGCTCGGGAGCAGGACCGATGTACTCTGTAGGACGATTCCTGGGGAAAGACACTGCGCCAGTGACTATGTCCCACTCCTCGAAGTGGACAAGCTTTTGTAGAAGATGAAAGTCATTCTGCGCCTCTGGATACTTGACAAGTGTCGACCGCAACAGTTGAAGCTGCTCAAGACTGATTAAGGGATATGAGTTGAGTACCTCAATCGCTGCCGAACAGGTAGTCAGTGGACCCAAGATCTCGTTCGCAAGCTTTGCACTACGCTCAATAGCCGACGTCTTCGCGTTGACGACCTCTGGTCTACCGCTCTGTGATGCCGACAGTCTCCGTGTCGGAGCAGGTGGCCCCGTTCGTGATGTGAGACCGCGTATGCGCTTTTCCAGCAGAAAGAAGTCGTTCCTGGTGTCCGGAAATGTGGACAGAACACTGTGAATGTTTTCGAGCCGGTCACGAGTCATGCTAGGGTAGCTCCGAAATAACGCTTTTACAATGTCATAATCGGCGAATTCGCCCAGGATATCGTGCACGGTAGGTGCGGTAGGTGCGGTAGGTACGGGCTCATCGTCCTCCAAGGTGAGATCTACATGAACGGCTTGCGGCGGTCCACTGTTTGGGCGGGTGCTGGTGCTGCGATCTCCATCCCAAGGAAGAGTCTGTCGGTACGGAGATACGTATGGGTCTAAATCTGCGTTGGATGGCAGAGTTGACGGCGCACGGGTAGTGTCGACGCGCATAGTCGCCTGCTCAATCGGGCGCAAAGGAGTTACGCTCAATGGCTCTTTTCTAGTCGTCCATATTGATCCGGTTTCTGCAAAGTGATACAGCTTTGCTGGTCCCACTTTCAGCTTCACCACTAAGGAGTCGGCTCTGGTACCATCTTCGCGAACGATACGAGCCCGCTTCGAGGGTGGCGCGGGGGGTGTCTGACCAGGTAGCCTCTTTTGACTGAGGTGGTTATGTGTCACAGAAGAGGAGCGACGACTGCTCGATGGTCGAGGATATACTCCACCCACTAAAGGCAGGCCGTGCGGGACAGAGGGCAGACCGTGTGGGGTGAACGGGACTGGCGAGGTGTATGCTGCGAATTGCTCTTGGAAAGTGCGGGTTTTCTCGCTCAATCTAGGCTGCTCGGGTGGGCTAGCCCCGATACCTGAGTCTTGGTCGGGCTCGTCTTCCTTAAAGATGATATTCTCGGGCTGTACAGAGATGGAGTGGTCAAGAGGGTCTTCAGTGTCGTCGTAGGTCTCTTGCAGCTGCTGATTGAGCTGCTTCGCAGTCTGACGTCTCGACTTTTGAAGCTGGTTTTCGTGGTACTGAATGCAAATTAGCTGGAATTATAGCTATGCAGAAGCTCTTTCTGGTCACTTACGTTGATGCATTTCTCTATCACAAGCTCGATGAAAGCATTGCGTAAACTGTAGAAAGGTCAGCAAATGCTCAAGTCTTCCCACGTAATGATTTAGTGGTCTTGGCTTCCTATGGCTCTTTCGCGATTGCGATACAGGACTTACGTCTCGCAGTCGTCGGCGTCTGTGTAATGAAGACGCTCCGGATAACAACCATCGTGCCGTGTTTGCGATGGCTCTTCAAGCCACACCGGCGATTCTTCCTCAGGACCAGGCCATATCTGAGGGGCGTACTTGTCGAACAGGCCACCTGCATCGTCTTTGAGGGCTTGCGATCCGCGAATTTCGTCCAAACTTTTCTGCACATAGGCAGTCTGGATCAACTTGATGCCCTTCAGTACTGCTGCGACTGGTGGCGCATCCTTGTTGGATTGGCGACTGATCCCTCTTTCGCTCTTGAGCCCCAAAGTGCGCTCAATGGTTAGGACCTGTTGAAGTCAGTACTAATGCCGATGGTAGGGCAGCGAAGTCGAGGTATCGCGTACGTCTCGCTGATTGCGTCCGTTCCTCATGATGTGCACCACTGGCTTGGCCAGTGAAGGCACGGTCGTATGTGTCGTCGGATGATGAAAAGTTAAGGAATTGAGATGCAAGATAGCAGACCGAGACAGGAACTAGGGCAAAAGCAGAAACAGCTTAAGCCTGTCTAGACCGCGAACATCAGCATCGCAAAGATCCAAAATGTATGTCAATGCATCAATGACAATCCGATGCTGTTGTGCGCTCACTGATGACGAGAAAGTGAGGTCGGTGAGTGCAGAACGAACGAACAGCAGAAGCAGGAGCAGTGAGCGCAAAAAAGCTAAGGAGGAAACTGTGTGTCTAAGGTGCGCCTACCCAAGCGATCGGAAAAGTACGTGCGATCAGTCACACCACCAGTCTAGTAGAGCGGAGACATACGTTTACGGCGATAATAAGCATAAGCGACACCTATTCCTGGTCGAGACTATAGCAATTGAGATAAGTTCATAAAGTCTACCAAATTCCCCTAGTCTACCTCACTCACCCAGACCAGAAGCAATATTGTCGAGCGCCATAACTCGCATGGCTGCTCCACTTTGCACCCGACAGTAGTTTGATCATTTTCTGCATGTTATGAAGGTCCATATTTGATGGTCTGCAAAGCTATCGGTGGCTGGGGGTAAACGGTTCGGAGGTTCGGAAAGAAGTACCGAGGCAGATTAGGTAGGTACCTTCCTAGATTCTCTCTTCAAGCTGATATGAGCAATGACCATACGACGTATATGTATCACAAATTTGGCCTTTGACTTCGTTTTCCTCTGGCAAAGACAATCCGCAGAAAATTCTGCGCCGACTGCCAAGCATCGATCGAAATGCAAGCGGCACGTATGGCCGAAGTAACGGTGTTTTCACGACCGATACGACCTAAAGGATCACGGTGTTCGGTGGCTATGATGGGGCTCAGCAATTTTGGTGAAGACTCTATATTCACCGTGTCAGCGTCAGCTTGAATGCTTTCCCAACTCATGCAGTGGACGAAGCGTCTTTCCAGGGTCGGGCAAATAGGAGGGTTATCAGATCTCGGATCTCTGCTATTTCATTCCCGAGGTGCGTTTCAAGCTATGTTTCGGATGCCAGCAAGCCGATTGGAGCAAGGGGACATGGACCAGGGCAGCTCTCTGACAACGGAAAACAGCTCAAAGCTCAAAGTCCAAGATCACGTAAACATGAGTGCCACGTTGTCTGCTGTAAATCAGTCAAACGAGGCAGAGCTCAACGCCAAAGTCCAAAGGAAGCTCGACAAGATGGCAGCAGACTGGAGTAATCTGCCAAAGGAGCATAAGCTCAGAAAGTTCCAGGATGCGTTGAAGGACCTCTTGGAGAGTGCAGGCTACAGCGAAATGTACGGGATTGAGCTGAAGGCGCCAGAAGCTGAGTATGTTGCAAACATGCCTCGCAGTAAGGCACCAAACTGACAACATAAAGTGAGCCGGCGCCGCATTCTACTCTCATCATCCTTCAGAAGTTCCTACGAGCGAACGTCGATGACTTGGACAAGGCAAAAGAGCAGCTCCTACATGCGCTGAAGTGGCGGAAAGAATACCAGCCATTGAAGGTCAAGGATGAGGAATACGATGCTGAGAAGTTCGGCAAGATTGGATACGTGACCAAGGTCAAGGGCGCGACAGAGACACCCAACGAGGAAGATGTCACCACCTTCAACATCTACGGCGCTGTGGGCAAGGACGTGAAGAAGACATTCGGAGACACTGATGCGTAAGTCGTGCACATCATGTTGAAACAGCGCCAACTGACGCAATGCCTTATACAGCTTCATCCGCTGGCGTGTCGCTCTCATGGAGCTCACCATTCAAGAACTCCATCTCGAGCAAGCCGATAAGCCCATTCCTGACTACGGAAAAGGCCCCGACCCGTACAAGTCCATCGCGGTCCACGACTACCTCTCGCTCTCTTTCTTCCGACAGCCGCCGGAGATCAAAGCTTCCTCAAGCAAGATCATCGACATGTTTCAGAAGTTCTACCCTGAGACCGTTTCTTACAAGTACTTCGTCAATGTTCCGATCATCATGCAATGGATGATGGGCGCGATGAAGGCGTTGATGTCGAAGGACTCCATCCAGAGCATGACATGGATGACCTACGGCAGCGAGCTCCACAAGTACCTTGGCAAGGAGATTCCGAAGGAGTATGGAGGTGAAGGACCAGCATTGGCGGATACGGCCCTCACTCCAAAGTACGGCGCCACAGTCGGAGAAACCAAGCCAGCTGAGGTCCCTGCAACAACAGCCGAGACTCCTGTGACAACGACCGAGGCAGCCCCTGCTCCTACAGTAGAGAAGAAGGAGCCAGAGTTAGTTCCCGTCGCTACCTCTGATGCCCCGGCCGTGGAGACAACAAAGGTCGAGCCAGCAGATCCAGCTCCCGCTACTGAGACTGCCACTACCGTGACAGACACGACTCCTGAGGTCACCGGAAAGCCTGAGGAAAAGGCTACTGTGGCTTGAGAGCGCCAACTAGGCAGGCCTATCGCCGCCACAATACCAGCACATCCGTCGATCTGCACTCTTGCAAGTGGAAACACATCTGAGGGGACGTCGACTATGTTTTGCTTTGCCGCTCTATACCCTGTGCTTGATGTTTGATAGAATGAGTACAAATAAAAGCGAGCGTGAGGTGCCTCATTGGCCCAACCTTGAACTTTTCTTCCAATCCGCTACAGCGCCAACGCCGATCATAGTCCTTTTCCTTCCTTTTCAAGATGCGCGAACGCAGTACTGAACATTGTCCAAGAATACAATCGTTGCAGTCTGCGATAGCGAGCTCGTGATCGTCACTTTGACACTCGCAGCGTACGTCAGGCCGGTGAGCTTCCAGTACTCCATGCTCGAGCCTGTGACCTGATCGGGACCCCATTCGAGGCTTTGCGACGGTAAATCTTTGCCAGAGACATCTTTGCCAGTGACAGTGACGCCGCATGCCGTTCTGACCCCAGCCAAGGAGTTCTCGGTGTTTATACCACAGCCGATGTACATGCTTCGGAGATCGAAAGACTTGGTCTTGCCGGCAGGTTTGATGGTCGTTGATGGAGTGATGCTGACTCCTCCTGTGGGTAGTCCCCCTATGAGTGTTCCGCCGACGCCAATGACGGCTGTGTTGTTTGGTGATTTGGGAGTAATGGCAGGCAGTATGTCGTTCTCGAAGCTCTTTGTTGTGTCAATACAATTCTCAGATGGTTTGGAAGCGGCTCACCACCAAGACGGCGGTACCATAGTCAAGACTGTTGTAGGTACCGGTACCCACTCTATCGAGAACGGGAAAAAGTGCACCAAGAGGGGATGGTTCAAGGGTGTCAAATTGTGACTTGTCAGCAGAAGAGGCCTTGTGAATTGAATCATCAACTGACTGTCTCCAGCTGTGATTTGCAAGTTGGAATGGAGGTGGAGATGCAAAGTCTAGCAATGCACACAATAAAGGCACCAAGTTTGATATGTAGCATCGTCACAGCTCTTCTGTTGAAAGTGATGATGTTTTGCCAATCCAGCCGAACGAGTAAAGGTAGTTTATATCTTCCATTGAGCCGATATACTCAAAGGGCACAGCGCAATCGCTTCGGCGACGGTCAACGTCGCCGTCTCGTATCACAACATCGCCAAATCTCAACAGTACGGAATCTTCGCGCCGCTCAAGAGGAATCGCCGTAGCAGACGCTGGCTGCGACGGGGACGTTCGGAGACGATTGTCATAGGCATACCATCTGAATCCACCAGAGCTGGCTTCGCGAAGTCCAGACGTCATGCAAATGTCGCTCTGGCTCGACGAGCATTCATAGTTGTACGAAAGTTGAACGCCAGATCAAGCCACAGACATGCTGATAGGTCAAGTGTCGAGAAGCCATAGTGATTTCCAGTCTCGTCTAGGCATTCACAACGGACTCGGTCTCGTCTCCGATATCGTAGTATAGCGCTACATAACGGAGGCGATCTTGTAGTCCTGGCGGCCACTGCGGCACTTAGCTCAGAATTCGGGGAGACTTTATTATCGTATGCGAACGCTCGATGCCGGATTGACGGCTCGTGTAGGTTGATCTCGATCTTGTCCGGCTGTCCCGCGCAGCATGTAGGCAATGTGTAAAGCCTTTCATGGGCCGCGAGAAGGCGTTATAAGCTGTGCAATAGCCTTCGAACAGCTCCAGAGCCGGAGGATTCCTCAAGGTACGCATTTACCAGGCCAAGGACAACTTCATGGGTATGAACTCTCGTCTATTCGTTGGCTACGATGTCGCGATCATGAAGCCAATTCATCCCTCTGTCACTCCCAGAATGATACCTTCGTCATGTCCAGCTCTTGCGATGACATATTCCTTCGGCGGCAAGGGGTGCGGTGAATTGCAGGTGTCACTTGACCCATGATGAGCTTCGAGAGGACTTACGTGCGCCTGCAATAGGTCGCCTGGTACTCCGTCGTCTCAATGTCGGACAGTGCGTGGAGAGAGTTGTTGTTGCCAGATCCGAGGTAGCTGGAGTCGGCCCGAAAGCTTGATGACATAAGACATAGTGCTTGGCGTTTTCTCGTCCATCGATCTTGACGCGTCCCAACTCATATCACCAAACACAAATTAACGACGAGAGTACACATCGTCGCCTCACTTACATTTGCAGCGGACACCTACTTGGACATATCTTGCTTCTACTCTGCTCCAATGGATCCGATGGGCTGACGTGATTCCACCCATCGAGACGCCAACGTCCAGCTCACCATGCCTGCTGCCATGGTTTGTCTCCTTCAAAACCGTGCCTGGAGCGTACTTTCACGCGGCATCCACCTGCCATATTCCCTGCCGTAGTACTGGCTTGAAAACTGCTGGCCTTTCAATGGAATCGATGACGTGACACCAGCGGACTTTTCAACTCAGGAGGATTTGCTCGAGAACACTCCGCAAGATACAATACATATCATACTCTTCGAAAGGTCTCTCGGCCGCATCCGCACGGTTCCATCTGCCTTACATGCTGTTGTATGCTTCAGCATGCGTACGGGATGTCTGGGACATCCCATAAGCCAGGATGCTTGCCCAACACTGCGGCGGCGGTGCTCAATGAAAAGAGTCTGGAGTACTTGCTTCAAATCGAATGAGAGGCGCAATGATAGGTGGCACCAGGCGTTCGCATACTAATCGGTACCGTCCAAGGAGAATACTCGAATGAACCGTGGTCTAGCCTTGCGGAGCCGAGGCCTGGCTATGGAAGCGTCCTTGGGCATGAAAGATGGCGGTGTCTGGAGCCTGGTGTTGATGTGAGACTACAGAAATTTGATTGCTGCCACTTTGGCGTTCGCATCTGTCACATTGCGCCTCCTGCAGGGACGACTAGCCTAACGCCACGACACTGCATTCTTGGTTTTGGTACGGAGTATGCAGCTTTCTCATGCTGCAATTTCTCTCGACAAACGTTCTGCATTCTTACGCAGAGCCAATATACAAGAATGAATATGGCACGGGAGCCTATAAACTTGGCGCCTGGGATGCTGCTGTGACTGTTCAGTAGATCTATCGATCTGACTGTTTCAACATCAAGGCGTTTGCTTGAATGGAAAGGTAGCCGGAAGTCCTTTCGCCCTTGGGCATCAGGGATACTTCTTTCCAAGCTCATATTATTGGTTGGCAGTTGACGAGCTGAGTTCCGGCTTGCTGAAATTCTCCTGAAAAGGAAAGAGATCGCTACCAAGACTTTACCACGACTCGTGCATCAGCGCCGACCGTCCAAAGCCGCGCGGAAATGCGGTGCATCTCAACCGAACAAAGACATGCAGCCCTTATGCTTCACCAAGGGAGCGGCGTCTCTACACTCTGCTACTCGAGTGCGAACCGTGCACAACTTCAACAGCCTTGCAGACGGAGTCGTTGCAGCCGGTTAACCGGGTCTCGCTCTTCGTTTCTCCCACGGCAACGAACTCAACTCGACTTCCAATTTGAAGTCTCCGGTAGCTCCTGCATAATGCGCCATTCCAAGTAGATCAGCATTATGGAGGAGTGTATGGATAGCGACTCTCATCTACCGACGAACGAGAGGACCATGTGGCGTCTGCCTAACGTAGCGAGAAGCCCGGCAGCTGCAGACAGACCACCCGCGAGAGTTCGGCAAGATGTGGCAAGAATGTTTCATACACTGAACCAGATATTCGGAACGTTCAGTGAAGAATCTGGATTCCGTTCCGGTCGAAACGATATCCTCCGAACCTTACGGCGGCGCAAAAGTTTTCCAGTCAGCGGCATCGAGCAATAAAACACCTGTGACAGGAGATGAGTGCCAGATGCTGACCATGAGCATTGGTGCCAGCTGCACTCTTCAACGCGGCGTTATTTCTGGAGCTGTAATCTGAAGCCAATCTTCGCTTTGACGGCGCTTTGACTACGACATATCACATTTGCACGTGAAATGTTCCTGCCAAGAAAGCTGTCGCAGGCAAGAGCCGACCAGAAGATCTATATTCGTATCTGTATAGGAGGCCCAATTGCCGGGAGGAGATCGTGCACGGTCAGCACGGTGCTCATGCTGTCCTCGGACGGCAGATGAAACGTGGAAAAGCGTTACGCCTGCGCGTGCATGGTGATCAGGGTCCTGGGTTCCAGGCGACTCTCAGCGGTGTCGATCCTTCGATGTCCCGGAAGCATAAGTACAATTACAAGAACCATCTCCGTGTCCAAGTCAACATCTGCATGCCACCTGCACTATTTCCTTCATCTTCATCACATAATACATCTAATAGTCAACAAGTTCACACAGACAACCAACACACTCGTTCAACAGCCCACATTCGTTCTACCACAAAAAGAAAATTTTCGCTACCACCTATCCAAATGGCTACACTCTTTTACAACCCAACTCCATCCGGTCGCTGGTCTTCGACCAAGGAGGAACGAAGAGATACAATGGAGGCCGCAAATGACCTTCTCGGCGTGCGTGTTCCACTCGAATCAGCACGAGCATCAACAGCTCAAGCATTGCCGTATGAAGGACAACAAGTCAGGACCGTTGAGATCCGAGGAAAGCCCTACCGCGTTCCAAGCCGTGTGAACAAAGAGTTTTACCGCGATCTCACCTACCTCGAAGACGACGAGATCATCCGCAAGTACCGCCTTGAGCCATGCAGAGTCGAGGACTACCGAGCTGGACAACGGGGATCCGTCGACATGAGACGCAACACCATAACCCAGGACAGCAAGCGAACCACTGAGTCTCGCCGCCGTTCCAGGCACGCGTAAAGCAATCGGTGCTGGCGCCATTGAAAGATGCGACGACCGACGACCATTTCAACTTTTGGCAATAATCAACTTTCGCTTCATACATGTGGCCGGCCACATCATAATGAATCATCCTGATCATTGTGACATCTGGACCTTCTTCCTGGTGTTACTCTTCTTCGCTCCTTCGGCCGGTTCGAAAATTACACGCGGTTTCAGCCGCTGCAACATTCATTTCAGATTACGAGCATGACTTTCGTTTCAAACCATTCGACTTCTTGCATAGGGGGAGTGCTTGGAGACAGGAGCATTTGTTCGACTGCATGACCGCCTTTTGAAAGAGGAGGTTTGGGTTTCTCAAAAGTTTGGCTTTGTGAATGCGTGAACGCTCACGAAGTACGAAAGCATCGGCATCTCTTCCATTCTGTAGCATGTATAACTACTAAGACATTTTCTTCGCCGCCGCCACTCTCCTTGCCGTGTCTTCTCCCGCCTTATTAGGAAGTCTCGTTTCATGTTGCTGCTAGCGCATATTCTTTGGGTAACAACTTTCGGATCCTCCACACAGATGCAGATCTTGCAGATCGTGTAACGAAAATCTCTACGACGCCGAGGACGCCGGATAAATTTCCAGAAATGGCAGTTTTGATATAAGCGAGGCATGTCAAACAGCCTTTCTACCCAATTGGTCTAGATACGACTTGGCTAATGCCGCCCGGCGCCTTTGTACGACCACATCTGACGGGTTATCTCCCAAGCGATCGGATTTTGGCTGTACCTGGGACCTGAAGCCAAGATCGAGGTCTACAACGAGAGTCTTGGACCTCTATCATTTCGTACACTCCAAGTCTTGGTTTCCACAAGGTCTCAGATCCGAGGAAGTGCGTTGATCGGGCAGTATCTTCAATGCCTGGATGCTACTTCGGCTGCCAGACCGTTGTTTGCAGGCATGGCCTATATCATCCTTGCGAGATCCACTCTGACGAAGCAATCTGGATATCTTCCGTATTCGAGCCCTGCTATTGTTGAAGCCGAGGTCTACAGAACGTGGCTGCGAAATGCGTTGGCTGTGAATAATAGCTGTCAAGTTTCACATCTGAACAGCTACCAGATCGTGAAATGCTTGGTCTCTCGTAGTATGCGATTTCCACAACGAGACTGTCTCTCGAAAAAGCAGTACAGCCGTGGCGTTGTCGATATATAGAATGCAAGTATCTCTCTTCCACTGGAGCAATTGTACATCACTTCCATTCTACAGAAACAATCGCATATTTCATTGCTTGTCTCCAGCTTAAAAGTCATTCTTTCGACCGATTCCCATTTTGCCCATCATGCAATTCTTCATGACTCTCTGGCTCTTAGCAGCCGCTGTCAACGCAGTCCCGGTCGAGAAGCGACAGATGTCCGGACTTTCCTCGACTTCCAATGAGCTTGAAGATGGAGATTGTAGAGCTGTGACTTTCATTTTTGCGAGAGGAAGTACGGAGCCTGGAAATATGGTGAGTTGACTGACCCTCAATTGATGCATTTTTCTGTCGCTGACATATACTAGGGATCCACTGTTGGTCCATCGACATGCAGTACCTTGAAAGACAAATATGGCGATGATCAAGTTGCTTGCCAAGGTGTTGGTGGAGCCTATACCGCTGATCTAATATCCAATGCTCTTCCAGATGGCACAACTCAGGCGGCGTTGGATGAGAGTACTAAGATGTTCAACCTTGCTAATAGCAAGTGTCCCAACAGTAAAGTCGTCGGTGGAGGGTACAGGTGAGGAAGAATTGATGTCTGATTGCTTTGAGGTACCCTCTGACATGTACTAGCCAAGGTGCTGCCGTCATGGCTGGGTCCGTTGGTAAGCTGGATGCCAATGTCATGAGTCAAGTCAAAGGTGTGGTGTTGTATGGGTACACCAAGAATGCTCAAAATGATGGCCAGATTCCAGGGTATCCAAAGGACGAGACTAAGGTCTTTTGCAATGCTAGTGATGGAGTGTGTAGTGGTGGTTTGACGGTCACTGCTGGTAAGTATTCGTGAGCTGATACTACAAGGATCTATCTTGCTGACCTTTTGCAAAGGACATTTGACCTACGGAGCTGATGTTGATCAGGCTGCGGCTTTCTTGGAGGGGAAGATTGGAGCATAAAAGCAAAGCTTTGAGTCAATACAAGACAACGTACAATCAGACAGGTTTTATGCAGCAGGCCTGACAACCGACCAATCACCCTCAGTCCAAATCACCTTCATCCTAAAGTGCTTCACCTTCCACACGTTTCCCTCCTCCCTCACCAAATCCATATCATACAAACTTCCCGACATGAATCTTGTGGCATCAGGTTTCATGCCCTCCGCAGCTCGGAAATGCTGTGCGAGTGTGCTGGCCGTCAATCGTGCAGTGCCTTTTGCCTCATCGTATTCTACGACTCTCGGATTCGTAACGAGATGAGTGGTATCAAGTGGTCCAACGTTGGAGTGAACCTGGCGGATTTGGTCGAGACCTTTGTGTTGGGCGAAACCCATGTCGAATGTGGTGTCTGGACTGTCGACCCATGCGGAATTGTGGAGTGCTACATCGTTTGTGTCGTAGGAGAGGCAGGCGCGGTAGAGGGTGTCGATGATGGCGTCTTTTGTTTGTGGAGGGACTGTAGCGGCCATGTGTGACATTTTGCTTGACTGATCAAATCGATGACTGTGAAGTGGTGGTGTTACTGCTTTGATCTGGAGTCGCGATTGGTCTTTGCTTTGTCTTATGATTTCAGGTCTTGACGAGCCCTACCCAGTGTTATATACCCTGGGCATCTTCTCGTGCTGTATCATGGTGACCACCTCGGAATTGCTTCAGAACGAGAAGCGGGAAAGTGTCAACCCCGTCATATCGCCGAGACTGAATGCATGCAGTCGGCTGAATATTTCGACGAAAGCACAAATCCAATGGCGGAGGTTAGGTCTGAACGGAGAGCGACCAAGCTCGGTTTTGGAGCATCAATGGCATAGGCCGGCGACAGCAGTGCCGATCTTCCGTGATATACAGGATCAGGATATTGATGCGGGCCTAAAGAGTGGTATGTCCGATCGGGCCGAACGTGCGAGGCAAGCTGAGTCAACCAGGCCTTCTTCTTCCCCTTCAGTCACTAAGACGAGACGTTCGGTCCGAACAGGAATATGTCCTTGAAACATTTGGTTGATGTTTGCCTGCTGTTAAGCCCGCGACTGATGTTTCGCAACATGTTCCACACTTGGTACTGCAGGTACGCCAACGGCCACTTCCACCCACTCCTGCACTCAACTCCAGTAGAGACCGAAAGTCTCATCTTCCCTCACGTTTCTTAATTCTTCCTCAAAACAACCATCCTCCCCCCACTCCTCTCCCCCCTAATAATCCCAAACTCATCCATCCCCAAAACCTCCACCTTCCCCTCACCCTCCAACTTCTCCACCTCCCTCTTATACCCAAGACTCTCAAAAATCTCATCATGAATCGTAACAATCACCACCCCACCTACTCCAACAACCCTCACAAACTCCCCCAAACATCCCGGCCCAACATGTCCTTTAGTCAAAGTGCCCACACAAGTCACAGCATCATACCTACCATCCAAAAATATAAGCTTTTTATTCAGATCCGCGGGGAATAAGGTTCGATAAATGGATTTCGAGGCGGCGACGTCTAGCATGCCTTGAGTGAGGTCTACACCATCCATAATCCAGCCTGAGCTACGGGTTGAATTGAGACAGACGCCGACTAGACCTGTTCCGCAGCCGGCGTCTAGGATTTGTATGGAGTTACTGTTTGTCTTTGGCCAGTGTTTGATTAGAGTGTCGACTGCGGCTTGTGGACTCGCGTAATCGTGTTTTGCAAGATCGGTATCGTATTCTTTGGCCCATTCGTTGTATAGCTTCTCTGCTGATGAGACGGAATCTAGAGCGTAGGCTCGTTGGAGGTAGACGTTGTGTTGCCCTGAGGCTGTGGAAGCTGGGTCTTTGCCTGGCATTGTTGATTAGAATCGATGACTAGGCTTCAGTTCGCAGCTTGAAAGAATGTGTCCCAGTGATCGGAAGGTTTTATGTGCGTATAACTGGCGCTGGTTGTCCGGGCTGCGAATACTACAGATCGAGAGTCAAGGCAGCGTGTGTGGATCTAGAGGAGCATGTCAGCTCGAAAGAGGGAAGGAGTACGAAGCTCGTCACGTCTGGATCGGTACATGTGGTCCAGCAGACAGCTGAGTGATGAAGGCTTTGGATACCTGCTAATTCAGGGCGTATCAATGCATTATCTTTCTCAAGTTGTCTGCTATCGTCAGTATTCACCCCGCTGCCGATGTCGCTAAACGTTGCCAAGTGGGGCGGCTGACGAGTAGACTGGTTGCTTGGAAGCGTGGTATATACACATCTAATTCTACAGGAAATCCAAGCCGATGCCGAAGCTCAGCCCTTTCCTTCCTTCTTCGCCCTTGCGAATGATTAGAGGCAGACTGAAATTTACCTCGACTCGTGCAGCTGGATGAGCGTACACCAGGCCAAATCCAGCAGCTGCGCTTGGAGGCCCATTGGTGAGGTCGCTAATTGTTTTGGCGAGGCTGTCACCAACATCGCCCATGTTCATTGGCTGGTCTTTGCTCTCGCCCTGCCGTGTATCCTTGAGCGCGAGAAGTCGACCACCATTGACAAAAGCCTGTAATCGCAGCGGCGTGTCCTTGCCACACATTGGCAACGGAAAGAGAAGCGAAGCACCCCCAGCAGCATAGACATCTCCGCCAGCAGCATCCTGTCCATCCCGAGGTCCCAGTCCAGAAAGGCGGAAACCGCGAACATCGGTAGGACCACCTAGCTGAAACCGGTCGTTGATTCTGCTTTGTGACGGAGTATTCTGCTGCCCAATTGGCAAAGGTGCAAGGAAACCACCCCTCAGACCAGCAGTGAACGAGACACCACTATCGCCCTTGATGCCAGGAATCGGGATTGAGACAGCCGCTTGTGATTCAGCTTCGAACTTTCCAAAGGCAACATCTCCCTTCAGTGGACCAGCACCAGCAACCTCGGAGACTGTCTTGAGAAGCAATCCTCTTGAAGGCAGGATTGGGACATCTCGTGAGTCACGCGTCCAAGTATGTGATATGCTCGACTTAAAGCTGTCCCCGGCATCGGCACGGATGGTAGGCGATGCCTTTTCTGCCAGTCCAGTGACCTGTCTCCAGAAGCCATTGTATGCGAAGTCATGCTTGCTGAAGGGAGTTGTCTGCCACAGCAGTCTGGTCTGGCCTCCGCGAAGGACCTCCTCGTGTGATGCCCATGGTTTGACAGTGCTGCTCTGCAGTCCGCCAATTTCCCATCGCAGATCCGGGTTTGATAGTATGGGGGTGTCGAAGGTGGCGCTGTATAAATTTCTCGTTCTTGTGCCCAAGCTTGCATTTCCATTCAAGCGCTCACCACCACCAAAGAGGTTTCTCAAGGAACCCTGAATGTACGCACTTCCCTCTGCTGTGCCTGCTTCTGTACCAGTCTTGATTGCGTACCGAGGCCTCTCCTTTGCGCTAACAAACACGGCATAGTCGGTCGGGGTAGTAGAAGGGTCGGTGGGTTCTGCCTTGTCGATGTAGGTGGAGATGGGCTGCTGGAAAATGTCCAGTCGATTGAGTTTGTCGACTGCCGTGCTCACTTCTGTCAGAGCTTCACGGAGTGTATAGTAGTGCTCGTTCTGTCGGTTGTGAGAGAGGACTGGGTTGAAGATGCGCTCGAGAAAGCCATGTCGGGTGCGTTCTGCATGGAGGACACGGATCGAGGAAATGGTCACCGGCGCAGTCGAGTTGAGCGAGATCTAGAGTCATATGAGCATTGGGCATCATTTCTGCGTTGAACAGAGCCATACAAGCTCATGCTGAAATCTCTCTGCCTTCTCGTAGGAGGCGTGTATGCGCTCGTTGATCTCCTTCTCACGCTGTTCCAGCACCTTCGGGTCTATGGGCTTGCGCAACTGCTGGAAGATCTGGCCATGCTGTTAGACTTGCGCCAAAAGTTATACCATGCACAGGTAGCTTTCTGTACCTCATTGTCCAGCGGCGACGAAGCCATTGACTTCTGCAGCAAGCGCTTGAGCTTGGTTGTTCGTCAATGCCTGCTTGAGAGAAGTGCAAGTACCAGAACCTTGGAAGCTCCAGGTCGAGAAGCGATGCTTGGCACGGCGGTCCGATCTCATCAAAGTCAAATCAATCTGCTAGCCATGGACTTGTTTCCTACACACCACGTCCCTGAATCTACTTTTTATTCTACACTTCTCACACCGTCACTTGTACGCAGTGCGAGAGTATTCTGTTCAATGGCTGAATCACGATGCTGTCGTGTTGCCTTGCGTCCACGCATACTCACAAACTGACAGAACTAATCCGCCGCATCCGCAGTAGACTTTAGCCATACCGTTCCAAGCGCCACTATTGGCATGTGTTCCTTTTTGGGACGAAATAGTGCCTTGCCGCAACGGCTAGCATGCCGAACCAATGTAAGGATATATAAAGAGCTATGCGCGCCCACGCGACTTGCCCGCGGAGGACCATTCATTACAAGACGACCATCTTCCTGAACCCCAACTTACACGCTTCGACACACCATCAACGAAGGCCAATATGACCACCACCGCAGGACCCGGCGCATTCGTCCCGTACACGGGCACATTTGCATTCTCCACAGGAGGAAGCACAACCTCGTTCGCAGCAGAAACCTTTGTCGGACAAATCTTGAACAACGGCAATACGAACTGGGTCGCAGGGCCAAGCAGCCAGCCATACTACCTTCTCACATCTTCTGTCGATGGCGCGACAGCGACCACTCTTGCAGATGGCAACACCTACTACTTCACCACTGGGCCACGACCAGTCTTTCAAGAGTTGGAAGGAGGAAGTGTGACATCTGCTGAGGGATCTGCCTCGGCAACGATCATCAGCACAACTGCTGCGACGACCGGATCCGATGTGACGGTGATCAGTGGCTCGTCGACAAGCTCCGAATCCGCGTCCGGTACTGAAAGCGCGGCATCAGCGAGCAGCACAACATCTTCGAGCGGAACGTCATCGAATAGCGTGAAGCTCTCAGGTATTTTTGCATTGGGCTTGATGGCATTCGCATGGGCTCTGTGAGATGCCTGAAGATGTCGCACCAACAGGGCTGACTATTTTGTGCATGGCAGAGACCGTGTACCACGCTTCTCAAAGCCTGACTGCTATTATGCGGACGATGCGCTTTGGAGGAGGACGAAAGGGGTCGCAGTGGCAGAATTGCATGACCAGCAGGCCAGTGGTCCAAGTGAAAAGCTTCTGAAAACACCAAGAAACGATTAAATGTGTAATACGAGACCCGACAATGATACCATAGCAGTACTTAATACAATACCCAAATGTATACCCCTGTTTGTTGTTGTTCATCACTTAAGGTTTCCAGTGATGCTGGGTCTAGAGCTCCATACCAGCCATCAAAAGTGAGAATCGCGTCCAATTCCTCACAACGCGTCGTTCTCGCTCAAATTTCTTTCACACGTGTCAAGATCACGCAAGTGAAAGAAAGATGCGATCATGATGATGATTGATTGGTCGTGAATGAATTTCGTGGTTGCCTCCGCAAAAACGCGCCTTGACCGCGCTTTCTCTGCAGCCTCAACGTCATGATGATCGCGGAGCTCTCTTGTTTTCCAAGCTCGAACGTGCACCCCGTTGGCTGGATCAAAACGAACGCCTCCTCACGACCGCATTGCATTCTTCCTCACAACAATCTCGTTTCCTCAAAGAAACCTGACTCTTTCATCTAACAACCTTCTCAAATCACGACCACAAAACCTCAGGATTTGACGCCAACATGAGATTCTTCACATCGGCGGCTGTCGTCGCTTTGGCAGCGCAATCAGTCGTTGCAGATGGCTGGTTTGGCAAAGCCGGTATGTAATGTATCATTTCATGGGAGACTGACTCAAAGAGCCTCTTGATTCAATGGCTGCAATTGAACAAGTCAGGCACAACCAGAGCTCCTTCCCCATATTTATCTCTTACCTTACCTTTATTGACCCAGTCTGACTGACCAAAGGCCGCACAGCATACGACAAGTGGCACCAGACCGAGCTCGAGCGCTGGCTGGACGACCACAACATCCCATACCCTGCTGCCTCAGATCGCAAGGACCTGTCAGATCTGGTCACGAAGAATTGGGAGAACAACGTCGTCAAGCCATACAACTCGTGGGACACCCACCAGCTTCAGAACTACCTCAGCTCCAAGGGCCAGGAGGTCAAGAAGGGCACTGAGAAGAACAAGGACAGCTTGATTGCGCAAGTTCAAGGCTTGTGGCACGAGACTGCCGATCAGGCCAACGACGCATACGGCAGTGTTCAGGAGTGGATCTTCGATACGTGAGTTTCCTCGCTGCTCTTCCAAGAAGCTCTACTGACATGCTCCAGCTGGACTGAGTCTCAACTCAAGGCTTTCCTCGACTATCACAACATTCCCAACCCATCCCCACGCACCCGCGACTCGCTTCTGCACACTGCTCGCGCCAACTACCAGAAGGTTGCTGACAAGGCAGGCGAGACCGCTGCTTACCCCGGCAACTGGCTCTACCAGTCTTGGTCCGACTCTGACCTGAAAGCCTGGCTCGATGAGCGTGGTGTACCAGTCCCACAGCCAAGCACTCGTGACAAGCTGGTTGCCTCCCTCCGTCGCAACTCCAGACTCGCTGCGAACCGTGCTGCTGCCTCGTACGCCTCTGCCTCCAAGTCTGCCGCCAACGCTCAGCAGTCTCTTAGCGACCAGCTTCTCGAGAGCTGGAGCGATAGCCAGATCAAGGAGTGGTTCGACAGCAATGGCATTAAGGTACCACAGGGCAGCAAGCGTAATGAGCTCATTGCTCTTGCTCGCAAGCACTCCGCTCAGCTCACTGGAAACAATGTCAAGGGCTCAGCCGCCTCTGCGTACGGTGCTGCCACTTCCAGCGCGGGCAACTACTACGCTCAGGGTACCCAGGAGGCGTACGGCGCATTCCGCTATTACTACGATGTCATCGCCAACCAGCTTGGTTTCGCTTCCGCTGAGGCTTCCGCGAGCTTGAGCTCTGCTTCCGTCCAAGCTTCCAAGACCGCCAGCTCCCTCTCTTACAAGGCTAGTGTCGACGCCTCCAAGTCTTCTAGCCTCGCTTCCAAGTCCGCTTCCAGTGCCAGTAAGGATGCCTCGAAGTCGGCTTCCAGCGCCAGCAGCAAGGCAAGCAACGCCTACAGCGCAGCCAAGGCGGAGTTGTAAATGGTGAGAAGGAAATATGAATCAAAGAATATTGGTGCCACAGCAGGCAGAGCGGGATTTGTCTTCCCTACAGGCTAGGAAAATGGAGAAAGTAACGGCTGCACATTCGACGAAACAGCAACGACACAGGCGTATGAGAATGGATCACGAAAAGAAATGATGAGTGTACTACCAATACCAATACCCAGCTAGCAAGGCGTAATGTAGCTGCTTCTAATTCATGTTGCTTGAAGAATCTTGTTCTTTCGTTAACTCCTGTCCCAGCCATCCACTACCTGTTCAGTAACTCATAACACCCTGAACGCCTTCAACCCTATGGCCACCCAAGCGAACCATTTGAAGTCCATAATCTCTCATCTACAGCCTCCACAGCCACCTCTCGAACGCAGACCGATCCAAGTCCTTCGGTACATCATCAATCTTCGATTTCCACTTTGACGTAACACCAAAATTCTCAAACCGTGACGGATCTTCCACCAAATCTCCCAAACTCTGAACCTCCTCGCTCTCGTCACCCTCACAAATCCTCCTCGACTCCCGTGCCAGCATCGCAAACTCCGAAGCTCTAGCTCGATCACCATGCATCGCTACGATCTGAAAAGCATCATAGTAAAGTCTCGGAAACCTAAGATCTGTGATCCCCTCATCTCGATAAACCCGAACCAAATGATAACAGTCCTTTAGCGCCAATTCAGGAGTATTTCTCACCCGTCTCGAATTTCCGATCAACTCATCCAGTTTCTGGGCTTGACACAATCGAGAATCTGATGCTTCGCGGTCAGAAATCGGAAGACTGCAGAGTTCGCATCCGCAAGTGAATCGAAAGTATTCTTTTAATTCACTTTGTCGAGAAGAATATATGCCTCCGGGGATATACGAAAGTGTTAATTCTTCTCCCTTTTCGACTGGTCTGATTATATGGACTTGCATACGGTTTAGGCGGGAGTTGTATGAGTGTTGGGCATTGGGCAGACAGGAATGGTTCAGACGGGATACCAAGGGGAAAATCCCGCCGATTTCGCTGTTGGGACCGAGAGGATAGCCGTTGGATCGGATTATGTTGCTGAATGGGGTTGAAGAGCCTGGAAAATTGTTGTGAAGGGAGAGGAAGGTGCGTTGGGAGTCTTTTGGGAGGGATCTTATGAGTTGGCGGAGGTCGGATTCGATTGTTGATGGGTTTTGGAGGGTTGAGGTTGTGAGTAAAGGTGGTTCGGAGATTATGCAGTCGCCTGAAGAGAGGGTGCGTGTTGAGATTAGGCCGAGACCTTTGTTTGGGATGGGTTGGATGGTGTAGGCTTGGTTGTCGAGGGAGGGTGACATTTTGGAATGGTTGTTAGAGTGGTTATGGGCTTATCTCTTGACATTTAGAAAGAGGCACCAGCTTGTGGTATAGCCCCAGAGCACATTTTGCAGCGTTCTCCATGCTCTGATGTAATATGATATAATGGGAGACTGATCCGATGAAAATCCGATATCAACCTGGAGGGAGCTGAACATGTTATCTCATACCCACGTATTCTTCCTGTAGTACCATCTTGGTAAGAGGTAAGAAGCCTCATGAATTCATGATCTTTGGCAAAGTCGTTCAAGAATGGAATCGTCTTCTTCTACCGCTTCAGAAAAGTACCCGTCTTTCTGATCGGCCGCTGTAAAGACTGCTGCCCAGCGGGGCGCATTTCGTGGCCTGCCAGCTGTCATCACTGCTATTGTAGTTGCATGTACAAATCGAGGTTCCGAATGCTCGTGATAAAAGCAAGTTTGTCTGGTAAAGGAAGAAGAACAACACAACAGACGTTCAGGAGCGATGGACTAAGGCAAAACAAGGCGGTGGCCTATACTGACAAGGAAGACACAAGGTGGCCACAATGCTTGGCAAAATCCTTCCATGATCGTCGCTTCCCAGGTTGACTTGACCAGCCTCGCATCACGACCAACATGGCATCTTCACCAGCACATCGTTCTGCATGCTCGGTCTCACAGCCTCATACAGATATGTATGACAGACACACCGAGCGGGACAGCATTCGCAAGCAGGTCATCAATTCTGCCACCCGGGAAAGCAGCTTTGCGGTCGGCGCATGGAGGCATGTCATCGCAGCAATTCCACCAGTATGAGGCCAGCAATAGCATAGGCGGCTCTCACTATGAACGCATCTCACTGAGTGGCGATGTACGAGCCCATCTTGGCAACGTGTACAATTTCGCGAACAATAGAAGCGACGAGGGTTAGGACATGAGGCGAGCCTTCTTCTGCTTCCAGCACACACTGACCATAGATCGAGACGAGTAGATCAGATCATCGACAGCCTGCGCTTCGATGGTATGTACAGACATCTTGAAAGACCCCTGGAAAGTTATCCGGGAACACATCGCTGGATCTTCGACGAGAAAACTACGCCTTTCGGGAGATGGTTGACTCGCCATAATGGCGTCTTCTGGATCAGTGGCAAACCAGGTTCGGGCAAGTCAACTCTGATGAATTACTTGTTCGGACATTCGAACACGCTTGATGGCCTTCAGCGATGGGCTGGAAGCGACGTTATTGTAGCGAGCTTCTTCTTCTGGACTGCCGGCAACAAACTAGAGAAATCCCAACTCGGCCTCTTTCGAAGCCTGTTGTATCAGGTGCTCGTGAAGCAGCCACATTTGACTTGTGAAGCTGTGCCTCACCGGCTTGGTCCAACAAACTTTCCAGCAAGTTTGCACAAGCCCTGGTCCCGAAGGGAGCTCATAGAGGCCTTGCACAGCATTGTTGCGTCGAGCCAGCAGACCTCTCATTTCTGCTTCTTCATTGATGGCTTGGACGAGTACGAGGGAGACCAATACGAACTCATCGAAGACATTGACTTGCTTGCAACATTGACGTCAGTGAAGTTGTGCGTGGCCAGTCGGCCCTGGAATTCGTTCCTTGCAGCCTATGGCGGTGATAGAGATCGTCGACTCTTGCTTCATCATCTCACTACACGAGATCTGGAGGTCTATGTGCATGGGATGCTAGATGGAAATGACAAGCTTTCGCGGATGCTACGTGAGAAGAAGCAGCTTGATCACTTTTCGCGAGAGATCACACAGCGCGCCGAAGGTGTTTTTCTATGGGTCACACTTGCAGTGAAGAGCTTAAGAAGAGGATTGGCTGAAGGAGACAGCTTTCAAGCACTTCAACAAAGGCTAGAGGCATTCCCTTCGGAGCTCGATGACTTTCTGCAACAGATTCTGGACTCCATTGAGCCCATCTATCTGAAATATACAGGAAGGACACTTCTTCTAATGCGAACTACCACTGATCTACCTTTGATATGGTTGCATTTTCTGGAACAGGACGCCACGGACAAGGATTTCCCATTTGGGGGTAAGATTGGACCGCTGTGTCGATGTGAAGTCGTTGCAAAGCTTTTCAATGCCGTCGCGCGGATGAACACCTGGTGTCGAGATCTTTTGGAAGCTACCACGCCAAACCCTCCCATGTTCAGTCAGCTGAAGTACCATGATGAGTGTCTTCCTGGCAGGAACACTTGCAAACTTCAGTTTCTCCATCGCACGATCGCAGACTTTATATTAGGCAAGCACCGAGACGGCGTTTTACATGACATGGCAAAGGAAGACTTCGACCCAATCTCGACAGAAATCCGGCTGCTGACCAGGCTGAGCAAAAATGTCTCCAATGTTTCCGAATTCTGCCTGTTTGCACATCACATAATGCCAAAGTTATTTCAGCTCGAGCAAGACGAGGGAAATCCATGCACCCGAATACTGCAGGAGTTCGACCTGGTCGGTCAAGCTGTGCGGAATGCTAACGATACCTATCACTGGACCTCAAGAATACTCGTGAGGTCGCAAGCACAGAGTATCGGTGATGGTGAGCAGATCGATCCTACAGTCCACGAATGGCTTGTACAATATCGAACAGATCTCCTGCCATCGGACAATCGCTCAAGTACTTTAATGGCATACGCAATCAATCTCGGTCTGGCACTGTACCCGTCTCGACAACTTCAAGTTGAACCTTCCGCGGCCAGCGATGGCCCTGAACACAGGGAATTTCGTCTGGAGTCCGCACTAATACCAATGTATAGGCAGTCTGGATCCGCAGTCGTGTGGATATACCAAGCCTATCCTCGCAAGAATATTGCGCTTGATCTCATCGCCAGATGTGCGAACAGAGAGATGGACATCAACAGGCCTATCATGCGTTTGAGCGGGAAACGATACAGCGTCTGGCAACGCTTCTTAGTGCAGCTACATGAGACAAGATACTGGGACAACCCAGGCTACGAGGTGTGGGACGTCATGCTTGAAATCGTCAGCGCGATGCTGGACGCTGGTGCGGATCCTCGTGCGCAGTTGCATAGAGATGATCTGTACCCTTTCCTCTACGAAAGCGACGCAGATGCTGAGGACGATAACACTCGCTGGGAGAAAGCACAGCTCACAACTCCTGCGTTAGAAGCATTTGAGAGTCTAGATCTCGATGGCACAGAACACTTCCAGCGGCGGGTGGTGGAGGAGTACTCTCCGAAAGTGAAGGCTCTACTGGTGAATGCTGCTGGTAAGGACTTAGACGAAACAACGCCTGAAGAGGTTGCGATACCAGAAACGACGATACCAGAAACGACGATACCAGAAACGACGATACCAGAAACGACGATACCAGAAACGACGATACCAAAAACGACCGCGGGACCAGAGGAAGCCGTGAAGCCAGAAGAAATCGCGAAGAGGGAATCACCACCTCATCGGGAATATCATCATCTTGAGCGCATTTTGGCCTCCTTCCTAATAGATTTCTTGCCCATGCTCGCAATTGGACTGGCGCTCACTCAGTTCACGACGTATGTTTTGACGCTTCACGGACCCGAGGCTGAGTGACAATGATCGTTGCTCCAGAATCGATGTAGAAGGCTTCGTCATTTTAATCGCGACGAGTAAATAAACCTTCCCGAGCTAGGAGTGGGTCCTCATTGAGTCATATATAGGTGTACTTCCTCCCACCACTCCCATCTCCAAATCTCGCTCATTGCCAATACGACTTAAATGTGACATACGGGTACACCGAGAAATCATATCTCTCGCCACGACTTTAGGAAATAATCCTTTCATGGTGACCTTGGTACCGGGCGTCGCATATGGATCCTGGGTCTCGTACTGCCATTCTTCATAGCGACGTTCGTCTTGTCGGGCTCGCAGCGCTTGTGCTGAGGCATAGCGACGTTCGTCTTGTCGGGGTCGCGTCACTTGTGCTTGGGCCTAAACACCATAAATGTTAGACAGATGTCTCGATTACCTTGGAAAATCACTTACAACTCGTTCTCGGTCCTTGGCTCGTCGATATCTGTAATTCTCTATCTTAAGGTAGAGAAAGCCGGCGAGAAGGGTCACGAGTACGAAGCACGTTGCGATGCCAATTCCTAACAGGACTGAAATTGCATTAGAACAATAGGAGAGGGAGGAGGAGGGTCAGACTTACACGAAAATAGATCGTCCTTATCTTTATCTTTCATGATGAGAAAGCGTTCTTGTTTCTTCTTGTATGAATGTTTGATAATTTCGTAGAGAGTGAAGTATAGTAGAGGGAAGGTAGCATATATAGAAGAAAGACATGTGCGGCCAAGGAACTTTGTAGGTGGTAAGCAAAAAAGCATAAAAACCATTTGTCCCAGAAAGCTACGTTGCAGCATGGAAATGCATGGTAGCGAACCAGAACCACAGTCGTCGCCCATTCACGGTTCTCGGTTCTCGGATGCAATGGATCTTCTCACCTTCAAAATGCTGGCGGAAGCTTGAACCCGCTGCAGTCCGCGGTGGTCGTGAATGCTGGGGAATCCAACTGGAATGATTGCAATGGAAGGCCTTGTTGTATTAGTCTTGATAAGGGGATGAATCTCTCTGGGCCAGAAGTGAACATTACAATATCAGCTCTCGTGGTCTGCTCCATCGGTTGCGAATTTTGAGCTACCTCGCATGCGACGTAGACAGCTTAGTTCTCGCAAGTGCCTTGAGCGCCGAAAAATGCGAGATGACAATGATTAGTGTCCCCGAACTATTGGACCTACCTTGGGAAAAGTAGGTCCACTTGTCTTAGCTGCGTACAGCTATTTTCTGGGTTTCGAATGACGGACATGCAGAGTGGTTGATGCAAAAGATGTTGCGAGCATGCCGTGGTTGTAGTGGATAGGCACCGTAGTACCCATCAGCGCCACCAGGACTGCAAGTTGGAAAACCAGCTATTATTCCTCGCCATGTCCTTCAACATTGCTACTGCAACTTCATCTCCGAACAGCTGCGTCAAAACCTCTGTGAAAGGAATCTCACGCTTGAGCTGCATTTCTCGGTCAGAGGCCAGGATCGTCTTCTGCTGATACCTCGATGAGATAGTCGATGTGGGTACGTGTTCGTATTCTCTGAAACTCGAACCTTCGACAGCACCATGCTTGATTAAGGCTCGAACGATATCTGCACAGACTTCTTTGTCAATCGAGTTCCGTCTTTCGTACAACTGTTTGATGAACAAATCGAAGACAGTCTTGTCTTCGTTAATGTAAACGGCTTGATTGGGCTTGCATCCGAGTGATAGAAGATCATGCACCAATTGTGTATCGTAGGGTATGTCACAGAACTCTCTATATGTGGCATCCTTCGCATGCCGCAGAGCATAGTCCAGGTAAGGGCGACCTTGTTTCTCCTTGATTGCAGAAGGCTCCGAATGCAGCATGCTCACGGTGTAATTTGCCAAGCCAGTCTCTATCACATGCGCAATCAGATTTCTCTGGCCTTGCTCCCTGACGTAGAGTTGGGAATCGGTTTCTGATGCTGATGGACCATATGCGACAGTATTTGTCCAATGTTTTGTGCTGATGCCTTCGCACATGAACGACATCGCTTTGTCTAGATCGTCTAGAAGATGACGATCCACAGGCTGCTTCGAATTGCGTTCGTGCAACAAAGCATAGGTAGACCAATTTGTAGAAATTGATCGGCCGGAGTCTGCCGAATGCTCGAGGAATGTCGGCGCTTTCTTCAGGAGGAAGATGTATCCGGCGAAAAGAGTACGTGAAACATCAAAATCAGGTCCAGCTGCGTCGCAGAGCTTGTCATGTATCCTTGGATCCTGAAGGAAGTCCACAACGCTTCGATGGAAAAATTCGATCTTGGCAAGAGAGTCCGGGTTCTGAAAGGTCCCTGCGTCAACGTATTGGTCTCTGGACGGATGCACACACATCAATTCTTGACAGCGGCCATTGACCCATTTATACACGTTTGCGATGGAGGACAAATCGCCCCACCTGTAAGTGCGACTTATCTCTTGGTTTTTGGTGAATGCTGTGGGATCGAGGTATTGTTTCGAGTCTAGCATCTCAAGGATATCGATAGGAAGCGGCTCACTTGCCTGAGAGCAAGTTAGAAAAATCCTTGCACTTATACGTCCGTAATCTGTATCGATTTGCTCAAAAATGTGTTGAAAATATTCTTCGAGTCCTGCTCCATGCTTTAGCATAATTTCGGGTATCATCCTGCAGAAATGACATACCTGCTGGCACTTTATCCAGTCGCTTGCAGAGCTCGTCAACACTGTCGTCTTGATCCAGCTTTTTCAAAAGTTCGCGTCTGATCACGAGGACAACCCATAGAAAGACTCCTTCTGCCTTTCGAACAATCTCCGAGACCAAGAATGTGAGATCCCGGCCACCCTTTGAACGCTTGACTGTACGAGAATCAAGCTCGTGACGCACAACCTTCTCTATGTCTTCCGTCGTGTAGAGATGGAGTGCCAGATTTCTGGCCGCAAAAGCGTCTCGAAAGACCGGCTTGTCCCGACTGGAAGTGCATATCTTGACATGAGGGCTTTCTGCAAGCACTCGGAGCATCTCGACCATTTGTAAGACATCATGATATTCACCGCGGAACTCATCCAGGCCGTCAATGAATAGGCAAAAGCAGAGCTCCTGTCCCTGTGAATATAGTGACTTCTCACCAAGAACGGCAAGACATTTCCGCAGTTCGTCAAGTCCCCAAGGCAGCTTGAGTGAGTCAGTATTACTGACGGCTTCATTCCATCGAGCCTGGCAAACAATCTCAATGCTGTCTGGGCAAAGGCATAAAACTTCCCACAACAGGGACCGAAACAAGCCCTCGCAAGATCTCTGAAGCTCTTTTCCATGCAGCCAGAAATAATGTGATGCAATGATCAAGCGTCGCTTTTGTGCCCATTTGAGTAAAGAATTGCGCGTGCGAGGGTCGGTGGAGATAAATTTCATCAAGGTCGACTTTCCACACCCAGGCTTACCAGTCACCCAGAACGCGCCATTCTCATCTTCTAGCCATCGAAGATACCGCACAGGACGGGAATCGGTCGATTGCAGTCCCTGCTGCTCGTCAAATATCCACTCGAATGTCTTGATGTCGCTATCAGCGATGGTTGTGACCTCACTCGACCGTTTCCTGATATCTGGGTACATCAAGCTGGACAAAATATCCTTTCGAAAATCGAGGAATCTCGCTTCCACCTGAATCTGTTTCAGTGCTCCAGCAATGGCATCATGCGCTTGTGTCTCGATGGCGTGGAGCAACTCATTCTTCGCTTGGGTGAATTGACTGGCAAGCTCGAGCTGTGATCGCTCAATCGTGGCTTCTATCCGTCTAAGACCTTTCGTGACGTTCTTACTGTGCTCATGGTGTCAGCTCTTCCATCGCATATGTACAGAGCGAGGCGGGACCGACCTCACTAAGCCGAGTAGTCTGAGATTCAGAAGATTTTGCAGACTCAGTAGCTTTCGCTCGCATGCTTCGACTTTTGTCTGCCTTGTGCTGCCCACTGCTTCTTCTAATGCCATCCTGAGACGACTTTTTCGGGATTTGTCGCCGTGGACACGGAGACTGTCCAAAGCCTCAAGTAGCGCCTGCACAGTTTCTCTACATTCGAGATTGATGCGATACAGCGCAGTGTCCTCAGAAGCCAACAAGCTCTTGTGCTGTTTGTACTCCATAATCATTCTGTTGTTGTCTTCGACGAAGAGGCTCGCGTAATTCTCCAAGTCTTGGTCTCGTTTCGTCAAGGCATGGCCGTCTTTGTACACCTTCAGCACACGCTGGGCCGTTCCATAGACTTTGATCCCAAGTTCCAGGAGCGTGACGAGCGAAGCTGCACCACCGATGACGTCCATGTTTACAAGTCTGTGAACGCTCGATCAGGGAAGATTGTCAACTCAGCTTTGTAGATAGAGGACGAGCTCTCATTCTCAGCCGCAGAGGTTCATCGCCGCTCCACATCACTCGTATGCTGCATGCAAGCATGGATCTCATGTAGCACAACATGAGGCGGAGCTGCGAGCCTGCGACAGGCTCGCGCCGTCCTCACGCGTCGTTCTGAGCTATCTTGACACCTCGCCATGCTCGCTACAATTTCAGGTCGCGCAATATGGCCTTTCTGGATCGACTCGAGGGACATTGGTTCCGGGACTCAGAAGATGAAGTTAGATGGAGCCAGGACAGCCGAACTCACATCCGGATCCCGGCCCGAGTGGGCCGAGCACTTGTCAAGAGCTTTCTTGCCTTTCTCAAGACAACGTACAACATCATTTGCAGCTTCGCCTTCAAAAGGAGCATTTTCCGAAACTGGTACAAGTTCACCTATACAGCGCTTCTAGCACCGTGTATACCCCTTTCAATTGCCTTGGGAGCCAGTGACCATCATACGTCAGCAACTTTGGCCGTCGGGTTCCTGGGACTTGTGTCCGCATCCGGATTGTTTCGGCATGGCAGTGAGCTATTTGTGCTATCAAGTGCTGTACAGCCATGGGTTCGCTTAGCTTGGTCATTCACTATTGAGGCGTTTTCCATAGATGTTGAGGTAAGGTGAGCTAGAGATTGGTTTGCGCCGACTGATCCCAGTCAACAGATAGCCATTTTGGCTCTGTGTCGAGGAAGACTGGACTTGGTACAAGGCTACGTCGTCGGCAAAGTCGTCTCAACCCTTCTTTTGGTAGGTGCTTATGGGAAAATAATTCCAAACAGAAGCCGTTGCTAATTCCTCGGTGAAGTCGCTTGGAGTCAGCTTCATTGCTTCAGGGTTACGAAGGGGAGAATCTCGTTACAGCGAGACTGCTGCTTCGACTCTGTGCGGGCTCTTGTTGGCGGCGACCGCTGCCATCGGAGTTCTCGCGTTTATGGCGACAATCTCTCCACCGTCAGCACCGTTGGTGTCGCGAGCAGCCTCACTGGTGTTGCTATGTGTTTTCTTCATCTATGTCATCTTCCGGAGACGTACGCATGCCATACTCTTCGATAACGACGAGCCAGAGTCGACTGTATATGATCAAACCACCGAGAACGACAGATCAGACGAGCACGACTGGGCGACCGCAGTTGTGCTTATGTTTCTAGCTATCGTATTAGCCTTCTTTTGCGGGAGATCCATGCTGGGCAAGATAAACGAGACCAAGCTTATGCATGAGACATTCCTCGGCTACTTGACGCTTCCGTTCATATCCAACCTGGTAGACTTGCCAAAGTCTTACGTCCTTGGCGCCCAAGACAACATGGACACTGCTCTCGAAGTTGCAGCAGGCACGAGCGTTCAGACGGCGCTCTATGTTGGCCCAGTACTCGTCATAGTAGGCTGGATCAGGGACGAGCAATTGGGACACAACCTCAACATCTTCCCATACTTCTCGCTCTTTGCCAGCGTGTGGGTATTCAGCTTTCTGGTGTCACAGGGCAAATCTAATTATCTATCCGGAGTACAGTGCATTGGGCTGTAAGTCGCGGCTCAGGTCAATCTGCAATGACAAACTGACCTCTTGCCACAGATACTTGATCCAGTCTCATGCAATGTACCTATACACTCGGACTTGATACCAAGACCGCTAGGGCAGTGGAAGTGAAAAGACGGCGTTATACTGAAAATACGGGAAGACCGAATCGAACCTCCTGTGTAGGTCAAATACTACCCCTTGCAAAGAGAATCTCCCGCATATCAAAACATTCCCTTCCTCACACCGCTCCCATCCCCCAATCGCGCCCATCGTCATCACGAAGTGAGTGCCTGTTGTTATCCAAGGATTCGATACTGCCACGCCTCATAGCGTCGTTCATCATATCGGGCACGCGTCGCTCGTGCCCGGGCCTGAAAGTGTTAGACAGATACTGCAGGCGCAACCGAAGGGAGGAAAGTTTTACTTACAGCTTGTTCGTGACGCAAGGCTTTCTCGAGAATTTTGGCCTTTCTTATGAAATAGACTTTGATAGCTAGCACGAGTATCACTATGAAGACTATACCTCCAAGGCCTGAGAATTATATTAGCATAGTGATCAATGTTGTATAGGGGACTGTTGAATAGATGAATGTATGTTGTCAGCAGAGAAAGAAATCGATTTAGAGATGTAACTAGAGGACAGGACAGGACAGGGCGAAACTTACCAATCCATAGTCCGTTGCTTCCCTTACCCGCCTGCATAGTGGAAAAGCGTGCTCTCTCGTTTTCAATTGAAGGCTTCTGAATCTCGTATAGAAGCGAAGCAAAGTAGAAGTAACAGTGAGATATATAGAAGATGTGTGCCTTTAGAGCTGGTAAGCAAAAAAGTATAAAAATCATTTTTCCCCATAAAGCTACGTTACCTACACCATAAAAAAGTCATCCAAATATCTCCATTCTTACACTACTCTCGTTGCCCAAATTAGCTCATCGCCATTACGAAGAGCCCGCTGTCCAAGGACCCTATACTGCCATGCCTCATAGCGAGCTTCATCAGTTCGGGCACGCACCGCTTGTAACTGGGCCTAAAAATAAGAGAACTGCTAAGCAACTATCGCAAAGGCACATAGGAGTAACATATTTACTTACGGCTTGTTCTCGTAGAAGTTTGGCTGTAGTCCTCTTATACCAGACGAACGTTAGTAGAAGGATCATGGCTATGAAGCCTATTACTCCGAGGCCTGAAATTGCATTAGACTACGGCTTGGCGTTGGGAAAGGAAGAGAAGAGGAAGGAGTGCGAAACTTACTTAACAATAGAGTCTTGATACTGTCTTTCATGATGGAGGGTCGTTCCTATCTTTTCCTGTACAACAGCTCCTGAGTCTTATAGAAAGCGAAGCAAAGTAGAAAAAGGTAGCAAATATAGAAGATATATGACTGTGTAGCTAGTAAGCGAAAAAGCATAAACTCAATTTGTCCCAGAAAGCTACGTTACCTACACCACGAAAAAAGTACGGTAGCGAAACAGACCCAAAAACCTACAACATAACCGCACTCCACTGCAAATTATACCCCGTAACCTTCTTATACGGACTCCCATCATCCTCATGCAACCCAATCGTCCTCATATCCAACAATCTACTTTCAACCCTCCACTTCGTACCCGTCATTTCCGCAACCTCATCCCAAATCTCCTTAATACTATCCTGATCCCCAAGAAAGAATCGATCAGTCATACTCGCGAATTTCGGACTCCCTTGACCCAACAAAACATCTTTACTTCCAGGAAAACCATTCTGTGAGCCGACAAACATACTTCCAGGCTGCGGTTTAAGAAGCGAGACGAGTTTGGCAGCCATGATCGGTTGATTTTTCCGATCGAATAAATGGATGAATTTCGCACACCATATGATATCGATTTTGCCGACAAGGGTAGCGAGAGTAGATTCGGAGAGATCAGTCATTGCGTCTGCAGCTAAAAAATGGCCTTGGAAAGTTTCACGGTCGTTGTAGAAGTCGTATCCGATGTCGAAGAAGCCGGGTTCGATATCGAAACCGTACATTTTGTCTGTTGGTGCACCGGAGTATGCTAGTTCACGGAGATCGGGAGCTATCATGCAAGCGCAATCGAGGATGGAGGAACCGGATTTGACGCGGGAGAGGATGGTGTCGTAGGATATGTGGAGGCGAATGTAGGGATTGAGCCAAGTCAGACCGCCGACTGAGGCGAAGGGGGCTAGTTTCCAAGAGCGGTCTTGCTAGAGTTGGGATGAGTGATTGTCTGGCATATGATGGGAGGCATTGATCGTTCCTTACAGCGTTTTTGATATGCGCCACTACGTCGCTGGAAGGGACTTTCGCATATGTTTCGAGCATCTCACGAGTCCGTGGCTGTAACACTTTCTCGACATTTTCCTGCCAATGTGGTGCATCTTCTTTCTTTTCGGTTCGAGTGAAGGTGGCTGTATCGTTTGAAGCGGACGCCATGCTTTTCGAATGCACTGTTGAAATGAAGGTAGCAGGAAGACTTTGAGAAGCTGTGAACCCTATATGGTGAGGTGAGGCTGACCGTGACGTTCGACCACAGCTTGGCACGGGCCGGTGCGTAGGAGGACGACCGCTGAAAGTGGTATGCGCTGGACGTGGATCTCTGGTAAACTAGATCGCTGCCCTAGTCAGGCACATTATCAGCCGAGGGACGCTCTGGCAGCGCTGGATGAGAGCGCCAATCCTGCCCTCTTAACCTCTCAAGAAGTGCTGGCAATTGGACGGAAGACTTGTCGTAGGAATTCATGGTCATGTCGTGGGCATCGAATAGAACCGTCCATGGAAGCTATCGTATCTCGAAGATCGACTCTTCGACTGCTTTGAATTGCGGCGAAGTGCTACGGCAGGTCTGACTTATTTTCGATCCCGGAAACAGGCCACGCTCAAGCATCTCCTGCCAAGCGATGAATCTGCCGACCATGATAAAGTGGTTCTGTACCTTCCTCAGGAACACAAAAGCATCGCAGCCTTTCAGAATGCATATGAGATCTCCCTTCCGCGGAATTTCAGACCAAGAGTAAGCGTTTCGTGGAACATGGTACGGAGAGAAGTAGGTGACGTAGCTTCTCAGAACAGATGCATAACTTGCGGTGATCGTCTCTAAGACCATTCCTCGGACGATGAGTGTTAGGTCGTTAGGAGAAACACGCATCTCGGATTTGTCGCTCCATGAGATCGATCGCATGGCATCGATCAAATTTTGATTCCGAAGCAGCCAGTCTTTGGAAGGCGATGTCCAGTCGGGAACCCAGGTCGGCAGAGCCATTTTAGTCTTGTTCGTAAATGTGATGACCTCCAGAGAGCCAGTCGAGAGTATGCATCGTGCAGCAAAGCTCTTGAAGATCGATTCTATGGGCGAGCGATAATCTACTTGCGGAATCAGGGTCCTCGCATCGTTGGCTAGTGCAAGACGAGAAAAGAGCTTGTCTCTCGGGTCAAAACAGTTATGCCAAGGTCTCGTCCTACGCAGGAGTTCGAGTAGACGTACGTCATTGTCTTTGAAGATCAATCCACGCTGATATCGTTCTTCGGCAATGTCATTGTTGAAGCGTCGATCTCCCTTGGCTGCATCTGCAAGAAATCCGATGGCGGTCTTGTCGGCTACTGCGAAGGATTTGGACTGAACATCAGTCTCGACTGTTTCGCGGAAGCTGTAGTAAGCTTGGAAATCCACCACCCGAGAACCACAGAATATGTTTGCCGATCCGGCCAGACTGATTTCTTGTAAAGTCCAGGCTCTAGTCCAATACGCGTTTTCACGCACAAGATCGTAGCCTGCGCTGAGCCTTCGTGGGTCCTTCTCACTTTCCGCCAGAGCTGAATCGGAGTCAAGAAGACCGTCAATGAAGTGATCGGTCAAATCAGACGGAGGACCGAGGATGACGGCTACCTCGTTGGCAGTACGATATATGTCGCCCATCATTTGAACCTGAACGGCTTTCTCCGCAGCGTCGGATTGATTGATGCAGATGGCATCGATCCAGATGCGACGTCGACGGTGCTAAAGAAGTCAGTATGGATTCTATCGAGCTTCTATTGTTCCATCATACCTCCAACATCAGCCGTAGAATGGTTGCAGCCTTGTCGGGCACGCGAGTGCGGAAACCATCCAAGATGATGTGTTTTGAACCAACTTCATACTTCCCGTATGTAATTCGAATTTTCGGATTCCATGTGTAAGAAATGACAGCGTATTTTGGTTTGGCGTCAGTGGCAAGCAGCTTCTTGTGTACCAGCTTGCATTGTAACACGCCATCCTCCCGCAGACCCTGTATCTCTATGAAGCGCACTTGGCCTTGCATTAGAGGCTTGTAGACATCTTTCAAGTAGGTGGACTGTATTCCCTGGCGAAGCTGTGGGTTGTATGGCAGGCCATTTTGAGCATCTCTCTTGTCGGCCATACGAGCTGAGAAAGAGCTCAAGGTTCATGCTATAACACCATCACGTTCAGCCAGGCTGTATGAAGGGTCGGTTCCGATGTCGTTCTGTCCATGATCGAAGCTGGACAGAGAAGAATCGCGAAGGCGAAAGGCAGAGATGCACGGGAAGATCATGATCGACGCGTGCATGACACGAAACAGGTGAAGAGCGATCCTTCGTGGCTGCCGCCGGGGACACCTCGGTAGATCTATGCAGCGGCTGGTCCCGCCGGAAGGTACGAGCTTTGGTCAGCTACGCGACGCATCGACGCCTGTTTCAAGCACGACCGCCATCAAACAACACCGACCTTTTCGTTGAACGGATCCCATCTTTGCATCGGCCCTTTAATCAACACCTCCATCAAAGCGATATTACGACTCTCTAGTACCGACATCACAACACCGCCGCCATGTCGACGCTCGAGGATCTGGACGACATGGAGCAGGAGGGCAAGAAGGAGGACAACAATGACGATTCGGGAAAGAAGAAGGATTTCCCCGGTGATGCGGACATGACCGATGGTGATGGCGAGAAGAAGGAGGAGGAAAAGGAAGAAGACCTCATTGACACGGAGATCCTCAACAGCAGCACACGCGACATTGTGGCCCGGCGGCGATTGCTTGAGAACGACACGCGCATCATGCGGAGTGAGTTCCAGCGACTGACGCACGAGAAGCAGTCGATGCAGGACAAGATCAAGGACAACGTCGACAAGATTGACAACAATCGGCAATTACCATATCTCGTTGGCAATGTCGTTGAGATTCTTGACTTGGACGTGACCGCCGAAGCCGCTGAGGAAGGCGCCAACATTGATTTGGATGCTACGAGAGTGGGCAAGTCGGCCGTCATCAAGACGTCTACGAGACAGACCATCTTCCTCCCGCTCATCGGTTTGGTTGACCACGAGAAGCTGAAGCCTGGCGATCTCATTGGTGTCAACAAGGACTCATATCTCATTCTCGACACACTACCCGCCGAATACGACAGCAGAGTCAAGGCCATGGAGGTCGACGAGAAGCCGACGGAAAAGTACACTGATGTCGGTGGACTAGACAAGCAGATTGAGGAGCTGGTCGAGGCTGTCGTCTGGCCGATGAAGGAAGCCGAGCGCTTCAAGAAGATCGGCATCAAGGCGCCAAAGGGTATGTCTGCTCGACTATTGTCCATCTGTATCACCGCTGACTGTATTTAGGTGCCCTCATGTACGGTCCTCCCGGAACCGGAAAGACACTTCTCGCCCGTGCTTGCGCCGCTCAGACCGAAGCCACCTTCCTCAAACTCGCAGGCCCACAACTCGTGCAAATGTTCATCGGAGATGGCGCAAAACTCGTGCGAGATTGCTTTGCTCTAGCTAAAGAGAAGGCGCCCTCCATCATCTTCATTGACGAGTTGGATGCCGTGGGTACAAAGCGTTTCGACAGTGAAAAGAGCGGAGATCGTGAAGTCCAGAGAACCATGTTGGAGCTGCTGAATCAGCTCGATGGTTTTGCATCGGACGACCGAATCAAGGTGCTGGCTGCGACAAACAGAGTAGACGTATTGGATCCTGCGCTTCTGCGATCTGGACGTCTTGACAGGAAGATTGAGTTCCCACTGCCGAACGAGGAAGCACGGGCCCAGATTCTGCGCATTCACAGCAGGAAGATGACGGTCGACGAAGGTGTCAACTGGCCTGAGCTGTCGCGAAGTACTGACGAGTTCGGAGGTGCCATGTTGAAAGCTGTGTGCGTGGAGGCGGGTATGATTGCATTAAGGAGTGGCCAGAGCAAGATCTCGCATGAGCATTACGTTGATGCTATTGCGGAGGTGCAGGCCAAGAAGAAGGTGAGACTGCTCGCAGAACAAGTTCCACTGATGATCGATATGCTAATGATGCTTCTTAGGACACGGTCAACTTCTACGCATAAACGATGCATTGCATGCAGCTGCATATTGAGCGCTACGATAGAGCATGTATATTACCTGCAACGAGTACAGTCGATAAGTGAACAATTCCACTGACTCAAGCGGAGCAACATCCACCATTCAATTGCTCCCTCACTGACCAAAACCACTGACATGTTATCATGCCGAAGATGGATCTTTCATGTATGGCCGGTACCTCTTCTTCACGTTTCTGTTGTCAACCGATCCCAAGATTGTACATTTATACCACACAAGGCTGGACAACATTTGGGAATTCACCCTGCCTGCTTGCCCGATCGACTGTCTCCTCTCCAGCACTACTTACATCCAGGAATCCAACCCCCATCACACAATTCCTGCGCCATCTGCGGTCGTCGCGTCAACCACCACCATTCAGGTCTCGAATTGATCAAATCTGCTCCACTGACTCCTTGTGGTAGAGAATACAGATTGTCCCACCAGTCGGACCATATTGTGGGCGTCGTTTTGATCTGGAGAGATTCATTAACAAGAAGGGCAGAGTGCTATCGAACCACTTACAGGAATCCTTGGGGGATAATCAATATCTTCAGGTTTGATAGTATCAAGATCTTCGGTGGTGGATGAAGTGGTCTTCTTGGATGTGGAACTACTTCCGTCTGTCCAGTTATCGGTGAAGCCGTGAGGGTCATTGATTTTGTCTTTGAAGCCTAGGAGGACGTTTTTGGCGTTGTCGAGGTGTGGGTTTTGAGGGGTTGGGAGAGGGAGGGGAGCGGCGAGGGCGAGGGTGATAAGCAGGATGATTGTGCTGAAGAGGAGGGAAGACATGTTGTGTGTATTAGTGCGAGTAGTGAGTGTGATGCGGATTGAGCATGAAAGAGGTACGAGAAGGGTCTGGGCTTCAAGTCAAGGACTCTGGAAATGCTTCAGGGTGATCTTTCAAATCAAGGATCAAGAACTGGATTCATATGAGATCAGGGTTGCTCAAGGAGCGCGGTACTTTCTGGCTTCTGGCCTGGCTGCTTAAGATCCGGATATGACGCGGAAAAGTCGGTTAGGCAAGGCTGTGGGGTGACAAGGCTGGTGTGCATCTCCAGTGAATTGTTTTGTCTGCCGGGGAGGAGGCAGGACAAGTTCGGACAGAGAAATGAAAGACATTGTGAAGAAATGTGTCTTTCTCTAGTTCATTCGAGACTGGTCTAGGCAAGGTTAGTAGATGCGGCTACTTATTCTCCTTGCTCGTCGCCTGGACTCGGTCTTTGCAGATCCTTCACTGCAAATTCACCTCGCGTCCGATTCTCGTTTCGCTTCCGTGGTCGATGTGCTGACATTTTCGACGGTCTGTCGCTGCGGCGTCATTCACTACCCTTTCTCAATCAGAAAAGCCCTCATAGAGCTCTTGATCGAGTTCATCGAGCTCACGCCGAATCTCGCTCAACTCCTGCTCGGCTTTCTCCAATTTGGCCTTGTGTCCGTCGCGCTTGGCCGTCTCGCGCTTCTGCTTATGCGTCAGGCTGAGACGCTGAGCATGCTGTGCCTGGCGTCTCGCGGCCATGACGCAGTCTCGATAGGCCTTTGTGGTCTTCTTCTTGACAACCATCTTGTCGTACTTCTCCGCAAGTTGCTGAGCAGACCACTTCTTTTCCTTTGCGTGGTAGCCAAGCTTGATGACCTGGGACAAGAAGGTGGAGATGAAGGCCCAAGTGTGCGCACCAGCAACCCAGGATGGAAACTTCTGACGTTCGCCTCCATCGTTCTTGAAGACTTCTTCTTCTGTCGTACGGAGGAACTCGGCAAGCGGCAAAAACAGATGAAGTTCAGTCACGTTGTCGAAATCCCCAACGAAAGATACCGGGAAGCTTGGAAACGGCAGCTTGTTGGAGCACTTGCTCTGCATGCCTTCGAGCCACTCGACAAATTGCGCGATTTGATCGGTCGGCACGTAAGCATTGAAGCTGTTGGCACGATAGTAGATGGGAAGGGCTTCAGAGCGGATCTGTTTGGATGCTCTAAGTAGAGCTGGTTCCTCCCAGCTGCCTCGACGACTCATGTAAGTCGTGTCCTCGCTCTTCAGAGAGAGATCATAGATCTCATTGCGAAGTTCGGGCGACAGCTTCATGATGAGATCTTCCGTCGACGGTGCCGTCGAGGTATCTGGTGGCGCGCTGCAAAAGGTTAGCATGGTGTCATTTCAGCTGATACATAGATACAAATGAGTAACATACTTTGAGTCCTCCATAACGGCGTCTTCGTGGTCTAAAGTCGACCGTCGAGTGTGGTTGTTGGAAGATGTAAAGTTGAAGTTCGATCGCAGCCTCGAGGCTTTTGTAGAGTATCGGGGTGGGTCCATCATATGCAAAGCTCACCTGTGCGCTCCAATCGTAAACGCAGCTCACTATGATCGCAAAAGTCTAATCCAGAGCCGTGAGCAATGAAGCAAGAGTAAGGCCTAGATGCTGATAGTGGCTTCGAAGAAAACGGACGGAGTGATCTCGAATGTTGCAGTGTGTATCCGTGGTCGGAGATCTATTGCCAGTCCAAGTGGTCTTCTACCAGCCAAAGCGCTCTATGTGTAATTTAATATCTCCTTTATTGACAAGAGCAGTCGCAAATGCTCTTCTACAAGCCGCCTCAAGCCCAGGAGGTCCACAGCAAAAGACTGCTAACTTGCCTGTCACTTGCCTCACTTCATCCTGCAAAATGAGCTCAGTTTCTGGCCGACCCGCGAATTGCTTCTGACGAGGCTGAGTCGGAAGTGCTGTCTTTTCCAGATCGGCCGTCCGAGGAGGATCGTCGGTCAGATAGAGATCAAGCTCGAACCGAGGGTTGGCAATAGCGCATCTCAATTCTTTGCTGCACACATCATTGATTGTTGCACGCTTGCGAGCAACCCAAACTAGATGCACACGCGGCTTATCCACTGCATGCAAGGCTCTATAGATGAGAGATATTGTTGCTGTGATGCCTGAGCCACCTGCGAACAGAACAAGTGAATTATAGCCATGCAAAGCAGGTCGATGTCCATATGGGCCTTCCAAGAGGAGAGGAAGTGACCGAGAAACGGTGATGCTTTCATCGCCCTCTACACGAGTATCAGGGGATGGAGCAGACAACACGTCTTTCAGATGCTGGGTGAACCCATCTTGAGGACGTATCAAAAAAGTCCGTCGGAACCGAGGTTGGGACTTTTGCTGAGTGGACTTTGCTGTTGGACTGCTTGTAGATCCTTCTGGCACTGCTTCATGAACATTCGCTTCGATGCTCTTTTCGATGGACTGGGGCCTTGGCGCGAATTCCGCGTCTCCGTCAGGCCAAGTACACAATGTGAAAGGATGAGATTCGTAACCGCGTAATCTTCTAGGCTCATAGAGGAAATAGTATCGACCAGGTATCGGGGCCTCACCAGGTGGCAGGCGATCGGTCACTTCGACACGAAGCAGCTCAGAGTCTTGCGAGCCAGATATCATTGCAGTCGATCCACGACCTTGCCCGGTGTACACAGCACGTATGAATCGTAGAAGACGGTCGAAAAGCCAGATTGCAACGGCTGGCCAAAGGAAGCCTCGGTAAGCACTTGCTTCGTCAAGTACCCGGAAGTGCATCCAGATCATGGGGATAATGATCACAGCGAGGCCGATATGGATTGGGAGAAACAGATCGTACGCTTTGCTTCGAAGCCAGGATGCTGAGCAGGCGACCAAAACGCACAAGAAGGCCACTGCCTTCGCCGAGTCAGTGGGAAAGAAGCCATCGTGTAATCTCAACGAACTCACTGCAACACCGTATCGCCAATATGGCTCACTCCACATTTGATCATACGTGCCTTGCTGTTTACGAACGATCGTATAGGCAATTGCGTGACCAACAGCGATCACAACGAGCATTCGAGCTATCCATCGATGAAACTGACTAAACGCGTCATAGGGCCACCTCATCAGCCAAAGAAATGGATTGTTCCTTGCAGCAAAGACCCAGAGCAGCGGTATGTGCGCCAAGGCGACTGTTCCTAGACGGTTTGCAATGAGCTTGGCCAAGTTCTGACTGTGGATTGGAGCGTAGACATTGCCCGTGACATCCTCATAGCCGACGAAGCAGAAAATGAATGCGAGGGCGATGTGACCAGTAATGGCTAGTGCTTCAGCTCTCGTCATTGCCATGTGATGTATGCTTCCAATGAGAAGGGGCTGCAGGAGAAAAGGCTGAAATCCAGTCTTGAGCTCAGTCTTAGCACGCCAAAGGCTCCCAATGAGGAGAACAAGGATCCAGTATCCGTACAGAGCGAAGCTGAAAATCATCAGAAAGTGCAACACGGTAAATTTCACACAGCAATACTTACGAGAAGCTAAAGTTGAACATGAACGAACGCTGTCTGACGCGTGTTGATTGATAACCTAGATCAAACCATTCATCACTGGGCCGCACCGGTTCCGTGAAGTTCTTCTTTTTCGCATCTTTGGCAGAGATTATTGTGACGTTCGCGAGTGGCATGGCCTTGGGATCTGATCGAAAAGCTTCGTAGCTCGGCAATTCCATGCCAAATCTGGCACAAGTCTCGTTGGCTGCGTGAAATCCTTCTTGAATCTCCTTCGCCGAACAGTGCTGTGCCGCGCAGTAAAAGACCGATTTGATTGCATTGCTTCCTTTACAAGGCCACGGCAGAGGCTTCTTCTGGTCGAACCATACTTTGTTGAGTACAACGCCGCATGTTGACACGCAGTATTCTGACTGTTCAAGCCATGGTACGTAGCTTGCGTTGCTGCCAAGAACGAGAAGTGGAAAGTAGATCACAGCCTGGCGAACCATGGCGAGGATCTTGTGCAGGTCTCGTCCAGTGGTTTAGTTGGCCTCTTGAGCTTAAGAATTTGCGCGATCAGAAAGACTGATGAAGCTTATTGAAGCTTCTCAGCATTAAGCAGCGGCGTACGCAGTCCTTCTATCACTAGTCTATCAGTACGAATGAGGCCAAGAGTTGAGGCCACGCCAGCGCTGGCATAGTACCAGAATCGGATCGAAGTGCGATGCACAATCGAAGTCAAAGACAACTGCCGCTTTGGTCATTCTCAAGGCCATCAATGTGGTTGGATCAGATAAGATGACGATAAGATATGCCGAAAATCCAACGCAAATGGCAAGGAAGAACCCATCGTGCACGTGGGATGTCAAGGGCGGTTTAGGTTCAGATCCATGACCTGCCGTACGAATCCGATGTGAGAACCTCGCCAGGGTTGAGGCAAGCAGGAGGGAAGGCTCTGGATCATGAAGGACGACGTCCCACCCGAGAACGATGTTCCTTCCGTGGATATGACCAATTCTAACATGCAGATAAACCATTTTGAAGCACTGCTGACGAACCCATGGGGAGCATTACGACGTGACTGATCGCTCGAGCCTCCCCACAATATCAACCAAGTGAACAGACTTGTGCTTGACGACCAGAGGACAAGCCAGCTGAAGTTTCGTTCGCTCCTTCATTGCGAGTCGTAAGTACTGCACATACCAGTTGTTTGTCGTGAGAAGTTCCAGAGAAACCCAAGCAGGGGGTAGGTGCCCATCAGACTACTTCGAGATGATTGCCACAGGTCCACATATGGAGCCAGAGTAAAGGGGACCTCGGGTCCCGACAGTTCTGCTCATGATCGGAAGGGACCTTCAACACGGCCAGCCCTAGTCTACGACTGTAGAGCGAACAATCAATTCTAGAGGCTTTTGCTGTCCGATCAGCACTGGTCTGGATGGTGAATGTGGCACAACTCGACGCCTCGATGAGATGATGTTGCTCGCTAGGACCGGTGGGAATGATGATCTCTTCGCTCAGATCATTGTGCAGTTGCAACCCGCCCGAGTCCGGTGATTTGGGGTTGCATTGGACACGGTCCGGGGATCTGAGCCAAGTTTTCTTGCTCCACAGCTTGCATATGGAATCTCCATCGGAAGTGATGCATGAGTGAATTCGGACAGATCTTCGTCTGCGTTGGATGATGTTGTCAACTAGGTGTCGACGATGAAGCGAGGCAATTGCAACGGGACGGCCTCGGATTCGTTTGCCTTTTGCCAAGGTCTTGGCACTCACAACGCGATGACAACGCGTCTTCGGCACTTCTTCTCCCTTACCCTATCTCAGATACCCAACCATGACTACGTTGCTGGGACTTCCAGCAGAGCTACTACATAGGATTTGTGTCTTTTGCACGAAGAATGATATCGAAAGCTTACGCCTGACCTCTCGCGCGCTGTGCCTGATCGCAGACGAACATCTTCTCGAGGAAGTCGTGACGTGCTTCGAGAGAGACGATTTGGCGACAGTCTCCGAGATTGCCAAAAACGCGGCTTCTGGCATTCGAAAAGGTGTCAAGTCTTTACTGATTCAAGCTGACGTCTTTTCGCAAGATGAAGAATTGTCACTTGGCCAATGGTGGCGAGGAAGAGGGGCATTCTTCAAGACAATCAGACATGACGTCCCATCTTTAGGACAACAGTTTCACGGGAGACGCAAGAACAAACGTAATTCAGAGCGGCTGGAGGCCTTTAAGCGTTACATTCGCTACGGACTCGAAGACTTGAAGCGTACCAGGCCGGAAAAGAGTGTGTCGCATCAGAAATGCATCGATCTGGATGCAGATCTTTGTAACATCATGAATGAGCGTCTGGACAAAAGCACACTGGACAATCTTTTCGCCGCTTGCCCCAACATCAACTCGGTGACTATAAACACTGGACACAGCCTACGCCGCAACGCGGGTCTGACCAACTTGGCCTATCTTCAGAGTCTAAGTGTGCCAAATCTGCCTGGCGAGTGCTTGGTGAATCATGCTATTGAGACGACGCTGGTGGCTCTCTCACATGCTGGTATCAATCTAAAAAGCTTGGCTCTCGCTGGCATCGGGCTGAAGATCATGGAACACAGCGAGATAGTTCGCGAGAGCAATCGCGAACGAAGTGAACTCCTACTCCACGAAGCTACAGCTCACCTTAAGTCGCTACACCTGAAATTTCGCGGGTGGGATGACTGTGACCAAGACAAGCTTGAAGACAATGAGATGAAATTTAACACATCGGAGTTCGGCGAAGGACACCTTGAGCGCTGGCTGGAGCATTGTCGCTTGATCCAAGATCTAAGACTTAGGCTGCCTAAGGCCCCATGGGCACGCGGGCAAATGCCGATAGATTACGTCCTGGGCGAAAAGGTGCAACTCAAGTCCCTCAGCGTGCTACACCTGCAATACTTCCAATCTGAGGCGGAGCAGTTGGCGCAGGTCCTTCTCCGATACAAGACGACTTTAAGATCGCTTGAGATCTCCGATGCTCATCTAGACGAGGGTACGTGGCCATACTGTCTCAACCTTATTGCTGGTAAGTTCGAGAGACTGCAGCATGCCCGTTTCGCTGGTGAGCTCTCGGCCGTCGAAGAGGGGGACATAACAAACTATGACTTCTCCAAGAACGGCCCAAGCGTTGAGAAGTACATCATAACAGGAGCTGGCAAGTTCGCTATGAGGGGAGTACGTCGCGTCGACATGGACTCTGAAGACAGCGGAGACGAAAATGAAATAACCGATGAATTGAGCACAGATGAATAGCGGAGGAGGGAGGCAGGGAGGGAGGGAGAGCAGTTGACTTGGCATGATCACCGACAACGAGAGAACTCGACTCTGCTGGGAGCGATTATGAACCACAACACCGGACTTTCATTCGACAACCCATAAGCACACCTGGTCGCTCGAAGTCCGTTGCTTCTCCAACTTTTGCAATCGACTTTACCATCTCCTCATCGACCATCAACCGCCTACTTGGAGCAGTAAATCGCTCCTTCTCTGACACCATTAACCCAACCTCCACATCCATAGTCGCCATTTGGGTCCGAGGTGGTAGTCCAAGCGTTACCCTTCCAGTTGGTGAATTGGCCATAAGTCTCGCCATTGACACTGCACTGTTGCGAACGAGTCAGATAACTTCACACCCGACTAGAACGTCTAAACGGTTGCTTACGCAGAAAGTGTACATGTCCAATTGCTCGCATCGGCCGTTTCCGTCTGTACCGCCGTTGCACCAACGCGCGGAGACGATCGAGGAGAGGGAAGTGATGGCAAGAAGGCTGAGGAACTTCATGGTTGCTGAGAGATGATTTGATGTTTTGGAGTAGCTGTGGTCAATTTGCTTTGTTGGAGGCTGGGTGTGCTTTTACTCGACGAGCTGTACTTTATAGCATACTCGTATTGCCCCAGTGCGAGCAGTCCGAGAGACATGCCCAGGACCTTGCTGGCACTCATGCTTCTAGAACATTAGAATCCGCACCATAATCACTATCATCGACAGTGAAGGCGTCGGTCTCTAGTAGCGCAAGATATTAGACATATCCAAGACTGTACGCGAGAAACAGCCAAGGGTGGGAAGGATAAGGCGGAATACAGCAGGTCAGGCTTGGAAGGTATTTCAGCTACACCTCTTGTTTGCACCCGTGATGTTGTGCTGGAGATACCTGCACATTCGATCACTAGCTTGCGGGATTTGACGGCTAGGCATGAAGAATCACGATGTCCCCCCGAGACAACCGAAATATCCGTTCCTTCTAGCGTATTCTGGAGACATGTTCGCGTCGCCACGGCGCCTCGTGGATGTGTATTTCTGGTAGGCATAAGATGCGCAGTGTCTGTATATGAGACAAACAGGCTGAGTAAGTCAAGAAGATAAGAAGTTGCCAGTGCGGCCGCAGTATGTCGGCCACCGGATGTTCTCTTCACCCCAGCTTGGTCGACCAGGGTCATTGAGAAGATGGAACAAGCCACACGGTTCGAGTATACGACATACGGTTCTGCCCACGTTGCGGAAGGCTTGAGGTTCAACTTGTCCGATGCTATAGGAATCTCGAAAATATCGACGTCAAGTGAGTGTGACTGGTTCACACAAGTCATCTCGGTATGCTTCGCCATGCATAATGCCATGCACGTAGCTTTCGCCGATGAGCTGCCAAGTGTTGCTGCTCTTGGTTTGCCGCAAGATCAGAGGTACCTTTACTCCCTGGAGGATGAACACCACGTCACCGACTCTCATTTTCTTCGGTCCCATTCCCATTGCGCCATTACTCGCCACAAACAGCTTTCGATTAGAGATTGTTGGACACGGATTGTAGAGAACAGATGACATAGTTCTCTTTCCAATAGATATGAGGACCCACGCCCGAAGAAAGCAGTACACTAAGACGATAGCCAGCAGGGGTTGGCAACACCACAGCAGCGGCGGGATGAGGAGCATTGCCCCGTAGGTTTCCTCGAACTGGTCGCAAGAATCCAGGGTGACGGAGATGTCCTCATAGAGAACACCTCCAGATACTACTTGCCAGAACACAGACCGGATTGACTCGCCTGTCCTGTGGTACACGTTGCAACTGTCGATATCAGCTAATGCTCGCCATACTAGCCAGGGCCTCATGCCTCGGAGGATATCGATGAATAGGCCAAACCTGGCCGAACACTTCCCTGGAGAGTAGGCGATGCTGACCCGATCGACTTGGGCGAAGTCAAATCCCATAAGTCGTAAGCTACCATTCGAGACACCCAGACCGCAACTAAGCTCACTCGTACCAGAGCAGCTGAATGTCGGGCGTCTTTGCGCTCTGAGAAGCTGACCATTCCATGCAAATGAATGGAAAGGCATGGCATTATCGGACCACGAGTACTCGCTGGCAAGGACCCATGATGGGCGAGCTTTATCTGACTCAGTCCTCCCAGCTACAACACTAAGGATGTCCAAGTTGCCTCTTCCTTCAATGCAACGATATGTGGCTTCCAGAAGTACATCGTCGGCATCGACACTGTAATCCGCCACCACACCGTAGCGTTTAACGGCATTCTTTACAAGTCCAAGCATTGCGTATATGCGATCTCGAGGGTCGGTGAACTGGTAAGAAATGTTTCTGGCTATGACTGACGCGAGATCGTCTGTTTCGTGGATGTAGGCGTCCCTCTGGCTGTTTAGCGTGTCGTATGCCATGGCCAATGGAGCCAGCCTGTCCTTGACAGAACTCAGATCTGCCCAAGGGAGAGTGTAGTCTCCGCAGTATACAGTTGATGCCTTGGCAACCGTGACTTCTTGTACAATCCAGCCTCGGTGAAACCACTGCTTGTTGAAGAGCGAAATCAATGCGTATAGAACAGGATTTGCGCCGAACAACAGGTCTGGTGTTAGTGCCGAAAGTCCATAGATGGCTTCACCAGGGCACGTCTTTGTCTCAGATGCCAGTGCTCGAATGTAACCGAAAGTTCTCGCAGTTGAGTCGTCGTGTCTCCCAAGCCAGATGTTGTTATGCGTGCCTGTCGCGTATATGTCTCGCATTCTGCTGACTTGCTCACTTTTCTCGGCAATGTCGTCTTGATTGATGCATATTGCATCTATCCACAGAAATCTGGACGTCTCCGGATGTCGGAGCCTCGTCAATGCTTCAACTAAGTTCTCCCTGATCGGAAAAGCTTCATCGTTCAGAGTGATGAACGGATCTTCTAGGGCAGGGTCGGACCAGCAATACGACAGTGTTTCGTACTCGTAGTCTTTGGGGACGACTTTCTTGAGGCGACATACAAGCGGACCGTATCCTGGAAGCAATTCAACTAATCGAATGTATGGTAAAGAGCAAGGAACGGCGTCGTACAGAGAACGCATGTTAGCAATCGAGATATTGGGAAGAAAGATCGCCACATTACCCCAGTTTGTCGATGATACTTTTTAGTAGTAGGGACCTCGAGTTGAACCGAGACACTGCGAGCCGCTCCATCTCGCGTGATGGTTTGCTTCCTTCACGTGGCGCTCACTCTTACCAATAATCCAAGTATGCAGCACGCTTCGGATTGCAGTAAAGAGGGAAAGCGATCGGTCTAGTCGATCGAGTCTCGGACACGTGTCGTGTGGTAGAGGCACATCAAGGCAATCTCTGCCGCGTCTGCATGAAAGTTGCCTCGTTTCCTGCAGACGCCTTCGTCCAAAAACATCCTTCAGCATCGGAGAAGCGAATCCGAGATGCTCTGGCCCGTTGTTGGACATGGAAAGGAAGATGCTGCAGTTCCGCGTCAGCCCCAGGGCTTGCTATGCATTTGAATGGAGAAGACTGGGGTGAACAAGAAGATCGACTATGCTGAGGTGATAGACAGGTTCGCCGAAGAGAAGAAGGCGAGGAAGGAATGCGAGGTGGGGTAGTTTCTATTCCATGTTTTGGCCATTTTGTAAGAATTTCATGCCGTCCCTCTCCCAGCAGTCTCAAGCAGGCACGCGGTTCTCCTCATCTCTGTACAGTGTACATGAATCACAAAATCTATGCGGTTTTCGTCTCTCACGCTGTCATTGCGGCTCAGCCATATGTCTTCTCTTCTAGTGTCAGCTCATCTGGTACAGGCTACGGTCATGAGCGAGCGGGACACGTGCCAAAGCGACGTCCACAATCGCTGAAGAATAAGAGAATTCGTCCTGGATCTGGGATCTCACAGGTCTTCTGACTGGAAGATTGATAGCAATATCTTTGTGTCAGACACTTGCCGGTCTGTGCATTTCGACGTCTGCCACCCATCACCCGGCGTCCTATTCTGCTGAGACGCAGAATCTACTGGCTCAGGATGTGGCAGAATGCGACATATCTCAAAGAGGACGTACATACATCAAATGGCCACCGCCCGCGGGCTGTCAGCCGTGTCACGAGCGCTGGTGGCGACTTTCCATTGCGTGAACCACCCATGGTTTCGGCCTGGTCTTGAAATTTCAAGCTTACATCTTTCAAAATCCGCTTCAAACATATGACGGCAGCGATATTTTCCGCATTGCAGTCTGCGAGACTTATCCCATTGTCTTCTTCGGCAGCTTTAGTGGCATTACTCGGCTGCCTGCGCGCGATGCCCTGTACTAGAAAGCTCTGGTACGGCGCCAGGAGATCGTGCATAATGCACTTGGTCGGAGCATTTCGTATGCACAGCGGAAGCCGTACATATGCAGCACGGGAGATCTTATGCATGCAAGAATATGGAGACTGCGATCGAAATTAAAACTTGCTTCGAGCTCACTGGACTTGTTGATTTCTGAAGGCAATGCAAGCATTTTCGTCGCTATGGCTTTCTTTGTCAACAAGATCTCGGATTTCGCCATGACGATGGAGGAGACTTTCACTCTAACTCGTATGGCACATGCACCATCTTATGGATAAACGGCACATGCCGACTGTTGGATTTCATACTGCGAACGCCTCACAGAGTCTGGGCTCATGGCTTGCTGGTGCCGTTCTTACTCATGCTCGCCATCGTTCGGTACGAAGCGAAGGCGACACCGAGCTTTTCGCTCTCTGCCCATGCCATCACAGCTGTCGGGACGTGAATGATGAGTACCAGGACTAGGGCCTACGTCCGTCTCGCAGAGTTGATCCCATAGCATTGCTAAGGCAGCTGCAGTCATTCTCGTGACAAACCATTGCTTCCTGGGTCAGACCTGAGAAGGGTGCTTGTCCCTCACCGTGGTCGCTGACTTGTTTGAGAACAAGGGCAGAACGGCAACCAGAATCGACATGCTGTGCGCATCCGGCTGGGTCGGCATTTGGCGGGTGGTACTATTACTGTGGCAGCACCGAGACCTCCTGACAATGACTTGTTATGAGGAAGGGTTTCGGCAGTTTCAGTATGCTAATGGCGTTGTTCTTGCTGGTCTCCACGGCCTGGGTCGGAGAAGCAGAAGCGAGAAGTAAGAGGCCCAGCTGAGCAAAGGTTGTCGAAAGCAGCCCATGGCACCACCAGAAACGGCCATTCTCTGTGCTGCGTGAAAGGTCGTAAGGAGTTTGGTGTCAGGAACGAGTCGTCGGCGCTGGCCAGACAAATCTCAGGCACGCCCACTCGGCACTTTGTGTCAGTATAAACCATGGTTCTGCTCGAACATCCGGATCCTGCGATCCGAATCTTGCAAATCTGCAACGCTCGATCTCCCGCCAAGCGGGCAGCGGCCGAGACAACATTCTGCGAAGTTTGGTACCTGCGTAGCTCCGAAGCCACCAAATCGGCGAAGCCAGGAAATCGGGACAGCGTGCACGCCACGCGAATCGCGCCTCGGGCCGTGATCAACGATGATGTCCACAACGGCATCAATAACTTCAGATCTTCGTGATGTTGCGACTTCAAGTCTTCGTCGACAATCAGCAATGTTGGTGTCAATATCGCGATGACATGAGAAGTGCTTTCTCTACGCGGCCTGCCTGCAAGACCACCGTCTGGGCATTCGTCTTTGATCACAAAACTTTTGGTTCTCCGTCTCTCCGCCCCTGAAAGCGGGATGCATAACATCAACGGCTCCAACCTACTTCAGCAACTTTCCCAAATCATCCTCACCAAAGTACCTACATCGGTATAGTCGTGAGCTCTAGCTCCACATGACACTTGGCTCTCACCCTGTCTCACACTCTTTTCGGCACCGCGACTCACGATTCTGTAGCAGACCTTTAAGCAACCAGAGAATATGTTGCCAAACATAGCTCGATGCACACATCGCACTTAGGGTCCACCATCATGGCCGCGTGCAAACGGAATGGTATAGACTTTTAGTACGGGGCACAGAGTCACGACGACCGCACTACCGCCGTCGATAGTCTGCACGGTCTCGCCGGATAGCAAGACCGAGCTGAGATGAGTGCCACGAGACTATCCGCCATGCTATGGAATACCACACTACCATTCTCGATCTTGATCGTGCAAAGTCTGCTTGCTGTAGACTCGCCTCAATACGAGGCCGTCCGTAAGTTATAAGAGTCCTCTTCGATCCCATTCAGTCTGCCATCCCATCACTCATCAACAGCCTCTGGTCTTTGGCTTCTCTTCTGCATTCATTTCTCACAACACAAATGGGTTTCTCCAAGTACATCCTAGCAGGCACAGCTCTCGCTGTTGCCGTCCATGCCTCGCCAGCTCCTCAGGCTCCAAACTTCCCGGCCATTACTGCCGCTCCCAGCGTTGCCAATGGACCAGTGAACGATGGCGACGGTGATCAAACGGCTTCCCTCGTCACCACCTTCTCTCCACCACCTGCCAGTTCTGCACCTGCTACTGCAGCTGCCGCTGTCACCGCTCGAGCTCTCGACAAGCGGACTTTCGTGGTCCCAAAGGGATGTACGTGCCCATGGTATGATCCATTCTGCTGGTTCACACCACCAACCTGCCCATCATCAACAACCACAAAGCCGGCCACTTCCACCACGAAACCAGCAACGACGAGCACTGCCGTACCAACGACTAGTGCCGTGGTGACATCCAGCACCCTTCCCTCATGCCCAAGCTCTGCCTACACTCCTTACTACGCTGCTTTGGCTACCGGCTACACCACCGACCCAGCCTTGGCTGCCACCAAGACTACGACTGCTGGACAGGCTTGTGCTACTCAGGTTGAACCAGGCACTTGTAAGTGATGCCGATGAATACTTCCTCTGTCTAGGTTGATCTCTAATTCTCTATCAGACTGTGGCTTTATCAACCCTCTGGACCCTTGCTCGCCTCAGCCAGACGGCTACGGCCCAGTCCCATCGCCAGACACTGCCAGTGCATTCCTCAGCTATGCACCTCTCCAGTCCATGGCGCTTACTGCTCCATCTACAGTCCCCGCGGCTGATGGCAAGCAATACACTCAAGTCTTCAAGGACTTGAATGGTGCCACCAGTGCGCAGTCCTACTTGGGTCTGCGCACTCTCAAGTCATACGACGTCAAGACGTGCGCAGCTTTCTGCGACTGCACCGATCTCTGCACTGCTTTCAACATGTAAGTATTGGTCCCACGCAACCTGGACGACCACCAGACTGACCAATAAACCAGCTACGCTGAGCGTGATCCTTCTTTGAACCCTGCCAACAACGACTCAACCTACGACCCAGGCTACCAGACCGTGTGGGGTCAAAGCTGCCCCAACCCACCATCTCAGACCACCTTCAAGTGCACTCTTTGGGGTTCCAGCATCGATGCTTCGACTGCCACCAACACCGGCGAGACCCGCGAGCAGTTCCAGGTCGTCATCACCGCCAGCGACGGCTACGACAAGACCAACGTCACCACACCACCAAACCCAGTGCCAAACCCACCCAAGCCACCGAAGAGCTGTGGCGGAAAGGGTATCAATGCACCAAAGTACTGCATTGGTCAGAGCTTCTTCCCAGGTCCTTTCAACCCCAACGTCTGCTATCTCTATGCGCTCGGCCTCAACTCCTCCAACAAGAAGGCTGGCGTCAACCAGTCCTGCAAGTTCTTCAACGCTTACTACCTCTTCAAGAACAACAAGCCACACGGAACTTACTGCAACCTTTACAACAGCGAGATTGATATCAGCTTTGCTACTTACAGTGGTGGCAAGTCGGGCAGCGATCAGTACGACTGCAAGCAGTCTTGGGGTTACAGCATGTAAGATTGTCGATGGGCAGGTTTCGAAATGGTCTGGGATTTTTGTATCGATAGATGGCACAGTCGCTACCGCCAGTTTTGCATTACGGGGAGTTCCGGTTATCTGTATCGCATGATTGAAACAGCATAGCATTGAATGGAGTTATGTTGCATGTTCAAGACCTCGCTCCTCTCCTCTATATCATCGCCCAATCGTCTGAAACCCGGTACTTTTGCTCCAGAAGCCGGCCTAAACCGATAGTTACCCTAATGAAGAAGCGTGACAAATGTGTAAAATGAGCAGCTTGAAAAGGAATGGTTGGAAGAAGAAGAACGAGGGAAGTGGCTTCTCTCGGCTTCTTTGTTTCTCCGGCGCCGCTCGGCCCACCTCCTTTGCTTACACGATCTGACTTCATTGAGAACAACTCATACAACATCGACACATCTTGAAACGCCTCGTACTGTCGCCAACGCACGCTGTATCTTCACACAATTGCCAGAAAAGCGCCAAGAATCGGTTGTATACACTTGCACTCCAGCGACACCAGGAAACTCCGCGAACTTCCCCCAGCGCTCTCGAAGATCGAAACACCTTACCAATTCCGGAGCCTAGAGCTCCATAACCACATATCACCATGGGCGGCGCGCTTTCCATATTCAGCAAGCTACTATGGAGTAAGAAGGAAATTCGGATATTGATCCTTGGGTTGGACAACGCTGGCAAGACCACCCTGCTCTACCGTCTCAAAATCGGCGAGGTAGTCACAACAATACCTACAATCGGCTTCAACGTCGAGAGCGTGACATACAAGAACCTGAATTTCAACGTCTGGGATCTCGGTGGGCAGACTTCGATAAGGCCGTACTGGAGATGCTATTACAGCAATACAGCTGCGGTGGTGTTTGTCGTGGATTCTACGGATATTGAGCGGTTAGAGACTGTGAAAGAGGAGTTGATGAGTATGTTGGCGGAGGAGGAATTAAGAGATGCGAGTCTTTTGGTGTTTGCGAATAAGCAGGATCAGCCAGGCGCGAAAGGCGCAGGAGATATTAGTGAGGCGCTGGGGTTGGGTAGTTTGAAGGATAGGAATTGGAGCATAATGGCCTGTTCGGCGGTGACAGGGAAGGGAGTGAATGAGGGCATGGATTGGCTTGTGGTGAGTACAGAAGTATGAGAAGGAAGTTATGATAGATACTGACATGCTTGTAGCAAACTGTTGGAGAGAACGCTTGAGGGCATGCATGGGCGAGCTGTGTTTAGATGCATCTGGCGCGATTTCTGCATGGTGTATAGGAGTTTTCAAAAGCTTGGGAGGTAGCACGTGCCGCGAGCCGGCGACAGCTGTGCGCAGTGGTCTGCGGGCAATGGACGACAGCATTCATCGTAGGATGTATAATGCATTGTTACGGAGTTCTCGAATCTGAGCACAATGGTCACAAGACAATTTTACTTCGGAAGAATGTATCGGTGCTCGGCTTTTTGACCTAGAGCGTGTTAAATCGGTGATTGGGTAACGAGAATGTTCGGAAAAGCTGTCGAAAGCTGACTTGCCATGGCTAGGTCACTTTGCGGCGACCGACTTCGACATGCAAGGCTGTACCGAAATTCTCGAGTAGAGACATCGAACAGCTCTCTCAAGACCCAAGATGCAAACGCCACCCGACTTTCGGCGGGGTTGCAGCGTTCCTGCCAAGCCAAGCCTGAAAGCTGAGAGGCTGCACCTCGCCTGGTCGCAACAGTCATTCCACCTTCGCTTCCTGCTTTGAACTACCTTCATTCACACCATCGAGGCGGATTACTTCAGTACAGTAATGGCATTGCCATCATGTGGCTCTTAGAGGCCTCATCAAAGCGTCTTATCAGTTTTCTGGGCGATGCAACCGAGCCATACGCCATCTTGTCACATACCTGGGAGAGCGATGAGGTCAGCTTCCTCGACATTCAAGATCTTGATGCCGCGCAGAAGAAGCATGGTTTTGCCAAAATTGAGTTTGTCTGCCGCCAAGCTGTCGAGGATGGTTACCAGTATGTCTGGATCGACACGTGCTGCATCGACAAGAACAGCACGTCTGAACTCTCCGAGGCCATCAACTCCATGTATCGCTGGTACTATAACGCCAAAGTCTGCTATGCTTTCCTTTCGGATGCCATGCCTGACAATGGTATATACAATCTGGAGAACTGTCGATGGTTCACAAGAGGCTGGACCTTACAAGAAACTACCGCTCCTCCAGCATTGATTCTGTATGACCATGACTGGAACCTCATAGGCACTCGAGCAGACCTGTGCTCCGAGCTCAGTAGAATCACAAATGTGGAGATCCAACTGCTGAAGAACCGCGACAATTTGAACCACTATTGCATAGCTCAACGCCTGGCATGGGCGTCTCGACGCCAGACTACTCGCGTGGAAGACCAAGCTTACTGTCTCCTAGGCCTGCTTGGCATCAATATGCCGCTACTCTACGGCGAAGGATCGAAAGCCTTCCATCGCCTTCAACAAGAAGTGCTTGCTAACTCAGATCGAGATTTCTCGGTACTGACCTGGGAGCCGTATCATCCTCGCCAGGCCAGCTTGGTACTTGCCCCTGACGCCTACTGCTTTCGTAATGCAGCCAAGAGCGAGGTCCGTCCTGGTCCTCCACAGGCATGGTCTGCTTCCTGGAGTGCAAACGGACTTCAGGCTCACTTACCCGTGCTGCGCTCGGAATACGGGGAATTGTGTTACATCGAGCTGCAGAACAACATTCGGGGACGACTTCTGGCGATTCGCAAGGTGCAGCAGCCCGATACTTCAATTACAGGAGACTTACCCATGCCAGCTGTGTACGAAATGGTCAGACATAGCCCCGCGCATGACCAACACCTCAAGGTCAATACCAACGCACGAAATCCGGCTTCCACAAGCAGTATTCAGGACGTCATTGTCACAGGCTTCCGTAGCTGGAACCATTATGTCACATTTGACCTTTCCGGGAATATTCAACTGCTTAGAGCGTTCCCAGGCACCCAATGGTATTCAGAACAGCTGGAATTTGCGTATTCGGCCTTCGTCACGGGCGTACCATATCTTGGAGCAGTCATTGTCACTCATGGATTCTTTGACGAACCGAAGGTCTTCGCATTCGCTTTGTACGTTCTTGAAGGCGGTAAACTACGAGCTGCTTTCGACTGGCATGATCTACCCAAGGAAAAATTCTCTAACAGCCTTCTTCGCCCAGGAAAAACTGCTTCAACTCTGTCCTCACGGATGTCAGAGGGATTGTCAGACGGCTTCTTGCGTATACGTACAGCATACGCTATGGAGGTTACCTGCGCATCGGTGTCTTCCTGCTCTTGCGGGCCCAAAGATCAAGTCAAAGTCTCAGCCGCAATCGCTCAATCAAGTACCTGTGGGGAAAGCACATTGTCAAAATCTCTTCCTTCGAACCGGACTGTAATCAAGATATGGGCAGACTACGAAGCCAAATTAAGTGAGGCTTTAGAGATTTCTGAAGCGACTTCGTCACGATGGGCTTTTGATCTAGATGAACGGTATTACCAGTATGAGAGAAGTCAAACCTAGATCTCTTTGCGGACTATACAAGAAGTAAAATCAGGATATCGCAGCATAGACACATGGACCCAGCCCACCTTGTCATTCAGTCACTGGAATTGAAATCTCCTATCTCTCCACCCCATGAGGCAGCACTGCCCATTCTTCTCGAGTGCACACCCTGGAAACTTGCTGCGAATAGTAGAGCGTAATCATTGGTTCTGAAGTTATAAATAGTCGAACAAAGAGGCTTCCGTTCGGTTTCATTTCATGGCTATATGGATGTCCAATGCAACGTACCATTGATCGAGCGAATTCTTGAGCTGTAGGGCTTGTTGGCTTGCCTTGACTTGCACCCCCAAGGATCAGAATGTGTGCTTTACGCTCATCTTACTTAGGGAAGCTGCCTTGCCTTTCCCACCAGCCAGTGAATATATATCTTCCACGTACGGAGCAAACCTCAGTCTCATATTGGAGGAGTTCTGCAACCAACCCGAGGTCTTGCGACCGGACAAGTCATTGCAGATATGACTGCAAACTTTCCAGATGTAGGCTGCAGGACCACATGTCCCAGGGGACAAGGGAAGGTAATACGCATGAAAATGAAGCAACAGCACATGGCTTGGCTTGCAGACTCTCTTATTCTCGTACAATGAGTAGAGCGGGGCTTCGACCGGTCGCAATTTCCGAGATCTCCAGCTTCAAGACAGTTGGTATTCAAGACAGTACGCATCATCGAAGACTTGTATGTCACCCGATCCACTTTGACGAATTCATCTCGTGAAATCTTATGATCAATCAGTACGGTGGCGCAGCATCAGGCGGCTTGTGCGTCGAGGACGCTCCCGAGGGGATCATATTGCAATCGGATTTCGAAATGGCCATGGAGGAATGCCGAAACCATTGTGGTAGAGTGCTTCCTCTAGCAGCAGAATGTGCCTGTGCGAATGTGCGAAGAGAATGGAATAAGGCGACGATGGCGTCCCCATCGGAAATTGCTTGGCGCAATGATGATCACCTCCAAGGATCTGGATCCTGCCTCCCTCCACAACATCTTGGCTTGGCTCTTCCTTATACTTTCACATCAACACCAATAAGGCGCTCAATGCGTCGTCCCGCGACAGGAATGGCTATTGGAGTGACTCAAGATAGCGATTGTTCGCTGTCGATATCAGCACGACGCAAGTCATACACCGTTGAACATCTCGAAAAGCTCTCTCGACAACTCATGGATTCTGTATATGGAGATTCACTAGATGCTGTGTGGCGAGCTCACTGTAGTCCGGACTTCAGGCGCAGAGCTCACCCACCCATTCCAGAATCGGTGAGCCTTGAAGACACCTTGGAACAGATTCGGCGACATCGAGCCGCCAATCCCGGACTGACATTGGAAACAACTAATTACACCACCATTCTGGGTGAGCATGAAGCTCACGCTATTGTTGCTTTCACGAGCTGGGGCGTCAAAACCTGGGCAGATCTTCTGGTACGTGAGAGTGCTGATCGCCTGCACTGGAGACGTAGACAAGATGGTCGCTGGGAATGCTACGAGCATTCGAGTTTGAGTGAGTACTGGTTGACATTCAGCTTATGCTACTGTATTGCTGCTGAAATCCACGTCTAGAAGGTGGCGGAGCCACGCCATGAAGCCGCCAACTCACCTATCCCGTTGTTGACAGACTGCCATACGACACAAAGTCTGCTCCACAGCCTGCCGAGTGCAGAACGCCGACCTGAGCGACGAGTCGATTCCAAAGTATGCAAGAGATGTATCGCATTTGATAGCTGGGCGTGAGATGCTGCTCGTCTAGTAGCCTCACTGCCTTCAAGCTACGGGCGATTCTTCCCCGAAGCCTCGTTCCGCTTGGCGCCCTGTAGCGGCATCCCAAACCAGACTTAGTGAAGAAGATCGACAGTCCAGAATGCCGTCATCGGTAAGCGTGGTCTAGACGAACGAATGCTAATATATTGGTTTACATGAATCCACTTATTTGGCGTCCCAGTCTTCGGTAGGAGGGGTACATTGGCGACTGTCTGAGCGACATCACCTGCCTCTCACCTCACTCCGGGACTGGAACTACTTATCCTGCTTCAAAGTCGACTCAGAGCGAAAGAAAGCTGGATATGTGCTCAAGCGCAGCGACCAGGTCTTGATGGCGGGGTCACAATTGGCAGACTGTGCAAGATCTTGTCAAGAACGCTTGCTGGACCACCAACCGATTTGCAACTACAATGAAGTCTTCAACTCGCGCCTCACACGTTGCGTCCAGACGGCCTGCCCGACACTGGAGGATGTGCTACAATGGCAGACTGACTACGCCTCGGGATGCAATCTCCCGGCGAGAGATCAAGGTGTCATGGAAGTCGTTCTGGCCTACGTGCTCTTTGGAGTTGGTACAGTGTCGGTGGCAGGTCGACTTCTCTCGCGTTCCAAGGCCATGAAAGGCCCTGGATTCTGGTGGGACGATTGGCTGGTCATGGGGCTTTGGGTATTGTCCATTGAACTAATCATTTGCCTGATATTCTTGCGTGGCAACTGGGCAGGCAGAGATGCTATCGACTGGGTCACTCGAAGGCATATCGAACAAGTTCTGTTCTGGGTGTACGTCAGCGAACCTTTCTACATCGTGGCGACATTTGGAACCAAGCTTGTCTGGGTACTTTTGTACATGCGAATGTAAGAGGAAGCGCCAATCGGATCTCTTCAGGTCCGTATTCTTTCGTTCCACGGCTAAGACTAATTTGGTGTTCCAGGTGGGACTCGAACACTGCTTTCCGAAAGTTGTGCTGGTTAACAGCTTTTCTCCTTGGGGCAGCAATGATAGGCTTCGGCGTCGGAGCTGTTGCCACCTTCTGGCCTCATCACTACTATGTATGTCCCAATCATCAGCCGGCGTCCGCAAACGTTTACTGACTGCGAGATCTGCGTAGATTAAAGATACAGCAGTTGTACGAACCCATCGCATTGGCATCGATCTCATTCCCGCAGTGCTCAGTATTGGTGTACTCAATGTAGCTTTCGACTTCTGGGTGCTTCTGCTGCCAATCCCAAAGTTGCTACGCTTGCAGGGCGTCTCAAGGCAGCGCAGAACAGGGTATGTTCAATCCTCATTCTGGGAATAACCTCAAGGATTTCAATAGCTCACTGAGATCTTAGCATATGTCTCGTGTTTCTACTCGGCTTCATCGTTACCGCGTGTAGCATTGTTCGCTTCACAACAATTTTGCCGTTACGAAACTCTACGAACGCGACTTGGGATATTGGCCATTTTGGAACGTGGAGTGAAATCGAAGTCCATCTGTCGATGATCAGCTGCAACTTACCTACGCTTGCTGGTCTATTGCATCGTTTAACTTGGCGCTACCGAAGACGCAATACTGGCCAAGCAGAGGAAGACCCTCAGCCGATGGAATCAGTCAGGACCAACACGACCAAAGGGGAGACTTCAACAATGACGGATGAGCTCAGCAATACAGATGATGGACTGTATGAGGCCAGTAACGGACGAATTTGTTTGCGGCAGAAAGACCACAAAACACATGACTGAGAAATACACTGCACTGTGCCGCCAACAACTCAATTTATACCTTCTTGCGCGCAGCCGGCAGTAAGTCCACCCGGCCTTGTTCTACCCGGGGCAGTCACAACCAGAAATTGCCTGCCGGTGTTCTGGTAATGGGATTGAGACCGGCGTCTGCTTGACTCCGAAGCCGAGTCAGAGACTAGACTGTTCGACCACGATCCAACTCCCGCGATGAAGCCTCCTCATTTCGAGTCTGAATTCATTCTCTCAACACGAAAGTCTCGTCACTCCAGCCGAACCACCTCTGCATGCGGCGTGCAATGTTGCGAAGCATGATTGAATCCAAGGCCGGATTGGGGTGTGGGCGGTGGATTGATATACTTCCATCGGCCTTACTGAAGTTTACAGAGGATCCAGCTGCTTCAGTGGCGGCGAAGCCTGCGTCTACCATTGCCTGAAGGAAGACCCTCCATGGCACAGCGCCTGAAGCTCCGTCAAGGGAATATATCTTTCCAAAAACAGCAAGACTCTCCTGCTTGACAGCCACCACTTGGACTTGCGGAACTGCTTGTTGTTGTGCTTGAACACCTTCGGTTATTTGAGCTGCGCTTTGGCAATTGTCGACATCGGCGGATGTCCCAGGAGCGGCGAGGACTCGTCCTTTCGCCTTGGTTCGTCTACGACGCACAGGCAGAACGCTCTGGATGCCTTCTCCCCATACCGTTTGTGTATTTTGCTGGGACGCGGGATCTTCAGAACGTTCTCTGAGCTCATTGACAATAGCGGTATTCTCCTCGTAAACCTGGCGTTCTTGTGCAAGCTCGGCAAGATATGTTGGCTCGGAGTCGAAGGCGATTATCGAGTTGAAATTCCAGGACGATTCTAGGCCTGCGCTCTGGACCATAGTATCTCAACGAAAGGAAAAAGTATGCTAATTAGTAAACCTTTAGAACAGAGGAAGTCTTCCTTACGACGAACAGTCTGAAGACCGGAGCGCAAAGGCTCATAACTTGTTAATCAAATATCGCATAAACCAATGAAGATGAAGTACTATCTACTGATCAAGCTAAGTGGCGTCCTTATAGGCCTACAAGTGAGAAGAGACCTGTCTTGCAGCGTGAAAGACAGTGGCGGGAACATAGAGACCTCCAGACCCATTTCATCGTTACCCAGCCTCAGCCCACAGAATCGGAAGCGCCAAGCCTTTGACTCATTCAATGTGGGCCGTGAGGTGGCAGCCTACATTAGATCAAACACATTCAGCTCTCTCAGGGAAGTAGCTCCAATCAAAACAATTACTCAAGCCGAAAGATGCTGGGGAGGTTCATCTCTTGTCTAACAAGAGATGCCTTGAGCGTTCGGACCCACGGCTTCGGCCCCTTCCCTTTTGGTCTTTTTGCAAAATGCCCACACATACACCTCATGATTGAGCAAGAAATCAAACCACCGCTTTAGATAACCTGCGAACGTGTAGATGGAGTTGCGGATGGACGTCTGTTGAGCGTGAAGACTAAGCATCGATGCCCTGGTTGATTGTACGCATACAGACAAATCGAATTTCGTCAAGGTCATCATCTCGTATCGCTTGTACTACCATTCCCCTCATACGCTCTCTTTCTCGCTTCCGCTTCCAGCATCGCTCAAGACTTTGCCTCCTGTCACCGGCTTCGCTGAAGACTTTCTCTTCCTGAACAACATCCAAGCAATCAGTCCAACGATCGCGACCACAGCTAGCGTCACTCCAGCACCAATACCACCAGCGCCAGCAAGACTCAACCCGCCATCGTTGTCATCATCCTGCGCGTCTCCATCACCCTCAGTACTTCCAGCACTCTGCGTCTCCGCCAAACAAAACTCCGCCTCAGCTTCACATCTTCCACACCACTCTCCCACACTCACAATCGCTCTCTCTCCTAACCTCTCCGTAAATTCCCCATATGTCATGTTCTCCAACCCGAACAGTGGATGACCAACGAGCTCAACCCCATCCTCCGTCCCATTCCTGAACGCAAACCTCACCCTCAAGTCGCTCTCCACAAATCCCGCATCGTCCGCCTCAGAAAACAACTCAAAAACCATACTTGCAGCATAGTTCGGCAAACCCGTCCAGTTCCCAGTATTCAACCCTGCTAATCCAAAGAAAGCCATAAAAGTATCATAACTTCCCGTCATTAGACTAAACTTCACCTCCGCGTTGCCTTCTACAATACTCTCCATTTGTCGAAGAATGCCTCCGGCCAGCGATTCTCCGCCGATACTGCGATCTGGTCGAGAGGCGTTGAAGTTATGGTTCCATTCCCATTCGTTCGCGAGATAACGTGCTTGATCCAAGACGTCGGAATCGATCGTAAACGAAGAATTTTGTGTCGATGCTGTGTTAAGCAGATCGAAGATATTGTAGGCGTTTTTGTACGTGACGTTTTGAGTTCCCCCGAGAATCGTCCCAAGAGTATCGTTGAATTGCGAATAAAAACTGCGCGTAGATTCCAACGTATCCAGATATTCCTGCGACTTTCTGTACGATTTACTAGCATTCTCATACGTCGGACACTCATCATCCCCTTTCAACCAGATTGTATCTGGGCTATTGTCCTCTTCTCCCTGAATATGAACATACTGATATCCTTCTGCAGTACTTTCGTTCGCGGAAGGAGGATATAAGCCTTGCATGAAGTTTACAGCGGTTTGGAAAAGGACTGGTTGGTCGGGAGCTGAGGCCCAGAGTTGGGAGAAGTTGGCGTCAAGAGAAGAAATGCCGGAGATTTGGGATGAGGAGGTGGAAGATAGGTAGAGGTCGCGGTAGTAGGAGCCTGAATCAAAGCATTGTTGAGCTCCGAGGGAGGTCATTTGGTAGTTGGGGTAGAATTTTGATGTTCCTGTGCGAAGAAATGTTAGGATATAAGGGTATGTGTGAAGAGGTTGTGGAAGTATATACTGTCGCCATGGCGGTTGAAGACGATTACGCTGTGGATTGTTCTGGTCCAGACTGGAGTTGCGGCGATGCCGGCTAGCAGGGTGAGTGTTTTCAACATTGTCAATCGAAATCTGGAAACCAAGTGCTATGGAAAATTGACAATTTGGGAACTGGCCAAACTTCGCTCGAAAGTAGACTTGATTGTTCTTATCGTTTAGAAGCTCCTCTATGCATCCTGCTCGCCAAGTCATCAGCTTGCAGAAATTCCACGTTGTGATGCCACGTTATTCGGTTCTTTGCCCGACAATGGCATGGAGTCGGTCCGCTCTCCAATGAGTTGGACTGTATCGAAGCAGCCAAGGCAAGACCAAGAATGCGTATCAGCTTGGCGTGGTGGAGCACGTTTCTTCAATGCTGGTGTTCATGTGATATGCAAAGGCGAGCTCATGTTGAAAGCATAGAATCACCTACGCATGTAGATGAAGACTTCGCCTCTCGATGATTGTTGCGTCTTCAGAGGTTCTTTGCACGGAACTGGGATGAAATTGATGTCAAGGGTGACTATGGGTCGTCTTGGCAGACTGCACTTCTTGATTCTGTTGACATCTTGTCAGTCGTGAGAAATCGCAACAACACAGAAAGTCGCTGTATTTCTGCTGCGATCGATATCCGCAAGATTTGATCGATTATTCAAAGCTCGTTGTTGTCGCCTCCTCCAGTCGCCCCCGTCCAAGAACAGCCAAGACATATAGCTCGCTGCTCGCTTTCAAGCTCCGAATCCGGAAATCCCTCAGCTCGGCACTTGATCTGGGAGACCTGAGAGGAATCTGAGGAATCCGCCTGGTCCGAACGATGGCAATCCATCAACGAACGATTGCCATCGTTCGGTGATGTGAGGGTTGATGCACTTTGCATTCGCCACTCGGCCTCGCAAGAGATCCATTCGTACTGGAAATGTCCTGAATAGGTAACCATGCAACTTAGATTAGCCGGCCCCCGACGCACGCGGCCACGTGCGAGGCTGTGGAGTTCCAAACGAGAAACCCCTTGCATAGTATGCTCTTCGGCGCGAAAGTATCGCCAAGGCGTGGTTGTCTGATGACAACATATCAAGGTCAGGCCAAGTACACACCGCTCCAGTAGCTTCCAGGAACCAGTTTGGACGCCCGAACAAGAATGACAAGCATACCAAGGTTCTGGCGAAGTCTGCGCGTCATGCTATAGCGATGCTGCTTAACATCATCCTCGTCCATTGCGTGTTCAATATAATGTCGCAATACTCGTTTATCTCGTAATCAAGGTCAAGCATTTTCAAGGCTGGACGCGTCTACCGCCTGGCACGATTTGTTCGACGAAGCGTGTAGCAGCAGCTGTTGTAGATTCCAAAAGTTGCTTTGCCCAACGAGGAAGTCGGATGATGATAACAAACAGATTGCCTCACACCCTAACCAGATGGCGACTGAGTGGTCGCTGAACGAGTCGAGACCTCTATACCGTCTGGTCATGGCCGTGTCTTACGGCTGCCGAAGTTTTGGAAATGATATCTCGGGCCGAGTGACATATATGCATCACATCTAGCGCATTTAGGGCAATACTCAATACGGCGTATTTTGGTCGGATGAACAAGAGTCCCAGGATGAACAGAGCTTAGACTGAATGAAGCTAGCAAGTCTTGTAGTCGTGGGGCTCCATCATTTCTTCGCCGGTGCCTTGGTGAAGAAGCTGCTCATCTTCTTCATACCGCTTGTGTCAGCCTTGGCAAGCTTCTTCAATCCAAGAGACCTAGTCTTCTTCTTTGACTCCTCCTCTTCCTTCTTTCGTTTCTTCTCTGCTTTGGCTGCTGCAACCTCGTCATCGTCTTCGTTGGCACGTTTCCTTGAAATGTTATCGGATAGTGACCGAAGTGCCAGGGCTTCCCTTTTGAGAGAGGCGACGCTTTCCAAATGCTTGTCCAATTTGGCGAAATCCTGCCCAGATTTCGCCGGATCCGAGATGAGAGGTTCCAGACTCTTGCGGACTTTCGGTACTATGTACGATGATAAGATAAAGTTGAGGGCGACGCGTAAGCGTAGTAGGTCGGTCACGCCATCCGGGGTTGTGAATTCAGTATTGGTTTCCACGATAGACATCGAGGTCGCAGCAGTCGATGCGCTGAATGTTGTCGTCGCTGAATCTGTTGAGTTCTGTGATTCTGGTGCCGATGAAGCCTGGCTCTCAGCACCAGGCGTAGCATCATCGTTGGCGATGCTGATGTTGTTCTCCTCCCGCTTGATACTTAGCACGGGGACGTCCAGAACTTGCTTGACGAAGCGATCCTCCATGCTAGCAGGCAGTCCTCTTCCTGCCATGCGTTTGGCCTTGGACACAAGCTCCTGGACAAGCTTAGGCAATGCAAGGGCATACATCCTTTCATCTCCCATATCCATGACTTCGCTCACAGCATGAATTCGACTAGCGAACACATGCTCTAGTTGAGCTGGACTCAGAACTTCGGCGAGATGTGGGGCCGTTTCGATAAGCTTGGTGATAAAGTCGGTGGATGCCAGGAATTCTTGTCCAGTGCTCTTTCCGTCTCCGACAAGGGCAGGCAAGATTAGGAAGAGCGGGTCTATAGGCGTAGCAAGCATCATATCCGGTGCTTGGAGGACATAGCCATTGTCTTCGGGCTCTCGGTCTTCAATTCCTCGATCGTTATCCTGACTCCGGTTGGGCGCAAGCAGCCAACTCCGTTGGTCCTTTTTGGGCACTGATACGCGAGTGAATTCGTAGATGCCTTTCTCCGGACAAACAAGGTATCGACCAGGCGCAAATGTGGCAGGATTAGGTATTGTCACAATGCGCGCATCTGATGAGGCATCCTTGGGTAGAATGAAGACCTGAGGTGGTGTTTCCACACTGGCAGCCAACGTCTTCAATTTCGGCTTGCTTGATGTCGTGTCTTCAGCCTTGCTTGGGGCGCCTTTTGTCGCCCGAGTCCGCGCCATTCCTATATGATGTATCCAAGTGTTGCGCCCAGTCTCCAAGAAGTCCAAGATGTATGTATGCAGTGTGGTTGGTTTTGGTGATGGAAAGTGGTTGTTGAAGGAGATGGAGATTGAGTTCGGGATTCGACGCGTCTCACACGCGTCAAGCTTTCCCTTTCTGCAAGTCAATCTTGTACCACGGATCCTTGTCTGTGCGACGACAACGTTTCGCCTTGCCGACACAGACCTCCTTACGCCAAACAAACATAACAACGAGAAATGATTATTCGAGCATAGTACAATGGTCGTGGTTCGCGAATCGCCTCGAGCGCAAACTTCGCCGACCAGGAACAACGCCCAATGGCCGCCGCGATCTCCCTTCCAAGCACTGCTATCTTCGCCAAGTGGGAGAAGGAAATGGCAGGATCACCAGAGTCGCGTTGAGGCCGAGAGGAGTCCATCGCCGAGTCCGCGACGGCGACCTTTAAGCAGCTCGCACCAGAAGCTGCAACAGCTCGCAAATATGGCCAGCGACGACGAGGACGAAGATGAAGAGACTCTGCAGCTGCAATTGCAGGAGATCCAGGCCAAGCTACGATTGAAGAAGCTGCAGAGCGCCAAGAAGAAGGGTGAGGAGCGCATGAGCGACGACAGTACACCAAGTCTGCGCGCCCCGAGATCAGCCAGCCCGCGGAAGCTATACGAATCAGCCCTGCCTGCACCCAGTCTACAAGTTCCTTTGTCGCCATCGAGAGAGCATAGAACGTTGCTTGAGCCAGTATCACCCGCCCGCGCGAGATTAGGCCTGACCAGCAATCCTAAGGCTACGGATGTCTCCCTCAAGAGGGCAAGGGATGGGAGCCAGATCAAGCGATCGAGTTCCACGCGCTCGCTACATACACCAACCGAGGATCGATCCAAAGTGAAGAGCTTCAGTGAGAGACTGGCCGAGAGCAAACAGAAAGACGAAGTAAGGCAGGCAAAATCGGATCGCTTACAGCAGGTCCGATCATCGGCATTTAGTAGCCATACGAGGAGTGAGTCCAGCAGTAGTAGAGCTACGCCCGCATCTGCCACGAGGAGCTCGAGAGCCGACAATGATGCACGACCTTCGTCTGCCGGCAGAGCGCAGGCATCGAGGACCGAGAGGACAGAGACATCCATTTCTCGATCCAACTCGGCGCGAACGGCACGAAGCAGTGAACCGAAGATATCCAAGATCAATCTAGGCCATGAGCATGCAGAAGGTACCGGCCATGCGGAAAGCGATATTGATGACACCCTGGATCTTGATGCTAGCAAAACAAATCCGGACTCCGGCTATGATCCCTTTTCCAAGATTCATCTCAGCAAACGACACATCTCGCACTCCGTCGTTGCTAGGGAAATGGAAGGCAAGGAGATTTACACACTTCCTCGATTGCTGAAAGAAGTCAAGTCGCCCGACTACGAACCACCCGACTGCGAATCGGATTACGTCCTCTATGCCATCCTCGCTTCCAAGTCGACACCATTCAACCATGCTGAGACCCATAGGACAAACGATCAAGCGAAAGATAACCTCGAGGCGCCACGAAACAAGTTCATGGTCCTCCACTTATGCGATCTGGAGTGGGAAATCGATTGCTTTCTATTTGGTACGGCTTTCAATCAGTTCTGGAAACTTACACCAGGAACGCTTCTCGCCATTTTAAATCCGGCCATAATGCCACCGAAAGGCAGCCAACACAACGGTCGCTTCTCGTTGAAGCTAGGCAGCTCTGAAGATGCGGTTATGGAACTGGGTGTCGCGAGAGATCTCGGCTACTGCGTCAGCATCAAGAAAGATGGCCAGCAATGCGGGCAATGGGTAGACAAACGCAAAGCCGAGGCATGTGACTTTCATATCAACCTACAAGTTGACAAGGCGCGTAAAGGCCGAATGGAAGTCAACACCATGTACTACGACGGCGACAAAGACTTTCGAACTAGCAGCAAGAGAGCAATGGACCCCGAGTTCAGGAGGAAGAAAATGCCCGGGAAGTACAATCGCGAATATGGCCAGCTTTTCCATGTGGCCGGGACTGGCAAGAGTGCTGCTACACTACTCGATGATGATGACAAGCGAATATACGACACCAAGACGGAAGAGGAAGCATCCAGAAAACGAATCGCAGACGCGCAGAAAGAGCGGGATCTTGCTCGACAGCTTGAGGACTTGGGCAAAGGCAAGGGTGTCGGTGCTGAATATCTTCGTGCTAGGCACACGAAGACGACATCTAGCACGACGTACTCGTCGACCACATCATCGAGACCTGACGCAGCAGAAGAGGCTCGCAAAGCCCTCTTCGACAAGAAATCAGCATCTGAGCTTGGACTTCTCGGTAAAAAGGCTGCCAGTGCTCATCTCTCGCCTGCAAAGGATCGCAAGAAGCATTTTGGTCTAGGGGCACTTGCCATACCATCCGGAAACGTAACAGCTGCAACATCAACTCACAAGTCAGCCACACCAATGGGTTGGGGCGGAGCAAAGAAAGCAGGCCTGCTGCAACCCAAAGAGACCAGACATCTGTCTCCTGAAAGAGGCCAAACCCAGCTCAATCTCGAACGAGAGTCTAGAGTCCGTCCACGATCCCAACACAGCAGCATAAGAAGCGCAGGGAGCCAGAGTCCAACCAAAAAGAAAGCGCGCTTCGATCTTGAGAATAAAGGGATCAAGGTACCTGGTAGAGAGAGCCTGCCTGGACAAGTCTCGAAAGTTGATAGCGATGATGATGATGATGACTTAGATATTGTATAGGAAGCAGTCGACGAGAGTGATGAGGAATTTTCGTTATGGCAGGGTTTGTATGGATAGTGTATGAAGTTTTGGGATAATGAAATTATGACCATCCTCAGCGAGCAATTTTTCGGCAAGCACATACTAGTCCAGGGGGGCAAAACAGTGAGAAAGGCCATGTAAAGGCTGCAATGCTGCAGCCTCTCTTGCTGGGGTTGACATTGCAGGTCTTCAAATGAGGTCGATATGGCACAACATCGTATGTGACAGCGACACGATAGGGTACTGAGAATTTCAAGCGACATAGAATCCATCATACCGTTGGCCCAATCCGAGAGTGAACAGGTGAAGAAGGGAGTGGGAGGCTCCAAGGCTGGGTGACAATAATCGTTGCCCCAATTTGACGTAGAAGGCTTCGACAAATTAATCGCATAGAGCGTGTCTACCTCTCTACACTAGAAGTAAGTCTTTATAATAAGATTACTTCTCCTAGTCTACTTTATTAGTTACATATTTCGAGAAGCTATAGCTTACGACGTAGATGGTTTAGTGCTCGTAAGTGCCTCGAGCGCTAGTTCTAAAGGGCAACGATTAATGTCACTAAGCTATGCTCCCGAGCCCTGGAGGTCGGGATTGTGCCAAGATCACACTATCCATATTGAGCTTAGTGGCTGGGCAACCTCATAGCCCAGTCTTGGTTTGCTTTCCCCAGGTCTTGCTCCTTCTGCCTCGCTACACACATATGCATGCGACCTCTTTCCATCTCATAAGGTGGATGTTATCCTGGAATCGAGAACCATGACTGGATACAGAAGCAGCCTCGAGCGCCATGCCATATGCTCGTCACGGATTGTACGACCTTGGCGAAGTAAGGACGATATGGTCCCGAATGCACAGCTATGCGCATGGCGCCTTCAGCGGGAATAAATGAGGTTCTCATTATGAGCTTCCACTTTGAAAGTCCATAGTTCCGCCGCATACTATACATCGCAAAGCATACACCCATGTGTAGCACATATCGGCATCGTGAATGTGTTGACGATGAATCGATCAGAATCCTTACTCTACTATCTGGAGCCCTCGGATCGCCTATCGAGTGTCGACTCAGAAGCATCTCACTGAAAGCAAAAGAACATTATGATGCTGTGTCTTATGCTTGGGGAGACCCGGCTGATACAAAAGCCATCTTTGTCCACGACGAGGTGCTTCGCATACCTGCAAACTTGGAGGAGTGCTTGCAGCATCTTAGGAAACCGGACCAGATACTATCTCTCTGGGTTGATGCGGTATGCATCAATCAAAACGACTTGACTGAAAAGGCTCTCCAGGTCAGTATCATGGGCGACATTTTTCGGCGCTGCACCTCGGTGTATGTCTGGCTAGGAGTGCCTGATTCGGGAGTCGATGCCGATCCTTTCGAGATCATCCGTCACTTTGCACAAGACAGGCATCTTTCTGAGCTTCCATGCTTCCGTAAGGATGAATCTAGCCAAGAGGTCACTTTTGTCGAAAGTGCTGCGTTCTCGATCATCTGGTCAGCCTTTCGGGATGGATTTCAGAAACCATTTTGGCAAAGGTATTGGACCATCCAAGAAGTGCTACTTTCATCCTCACCAATAGCAGTGTTGGGACACTGGAGAATTCCATGGGCATCAATCAAGCAATGTGAGATCAACTACCGGCGGCATGTCTACGACTGTTGTGCTTTCAGCTCAGGGCTCTTCACGGAACAGCACACTTACTTCGCAGACGCTTTGGTGGTGAACACTCAGCTGCATCCAAACTCTAAAACTTGCATACGCCCAAAGTCGTCTTCCGATCTGCACTATTTTCTGCGCAGCTTCCGATACAAAACTTGTCAAGATCCTCGAGACAAGGTATTTGGTATTCTTGGTCTGGTGGACAAGTCGGCATATCCTGGAATCATCATTGACTACACTCTGAGCACCTGCAGCGTATACACAAATGCAATGTTGGCCATACTGCAGAACGACAAGGGCGATTTGCATTGCCTGACAGGTCATGGCTTCAACTCCCCAAATCATGGGCTACCGTCGTGGGTGCGCGACTTAGCACAATGCCCAGATATTTCAAGTGGCGTCTTGGAACAAGAAATGGTCAGGTATCATACCTACAAGCTCTACGATGCATCGAAATCCTCCAAAGCTGTGCCGGTGGTGACGGACGGCTCAATTATGTCACTTCATGGAGTGTGCGTGGATCGAATCAAGCATGTTGGCAGACCAATCGTGCGCCGGAACTGGCGTCATATTCGAGAGACACTCCTAAGCTGGCTTCGACTCGCTGAGATTGAGCATGTCGACAACAAAGTCGAAGTCCATTTTGACAAGCCGCAAGATAATGCATTCTGGCGTACCATCATGGGAGATGCGCTGGTTGAGAGCGATCAGATGTGTTCGAGAATGCGCGACATCGACATTGACTGCGTTCGATCCTGGTTGAATAAGATGCTGGTGGTGACTGCATCCAATGTCGAACCGCCACTCAACTCATGCTTGCGGGCTTTGATTGCTAGCATAGTTGGACGCGCTCTAATCTGTACGGAACAGGGTCGAATTGGTCTGTCTTGCGCCGAGTGTCAACCTGGTGATGAAGTATGGGTGCTGTGTGGTGGAAGGGTTCCCTTCATCGTCAGGCCGTTGCAAGTTGCTGAACACTGCGCATCGTTATCGAAGTATATTTTCGTGGGAGAGTGCTATGTCCATGGAATTATGGATGGAGAGGCTTTGGTGGAAAACTGTGTGCATCGTCGCATAGCACTTCAATGAAGGGACGGCTGAGTCTCAATAGCATCATTGTGTCCTTGGCACAGTGCAAAGAACAATGAGCTTGGTCGTTTTGTGAATGCTGGATTCCCAGCTCCTGCTATGGTGGTGAGACATCTGGAGGCCATGTGTGCATATTTACTTTTCAGTGCTAGACGAGCATGTACTTCTCCGGTGTCTTATCTAGAGTTGAATGGTCACAGGCTAAGGGGAGAACTTATACAGATTTAGTTGGAGTTGAAAGATTAGACGCAGTTGGTGGCTTGGCAATTTTCGTATTCATACCAAAAGTGGTGGAAGATAAGTCCTTGATTTGTTTTTTGTTCTGGTGTCTTGAAGTCTCCTGCTCCAGATGAAGCAGTGAGGTGCAAGCGAAGTGAGTCCGGAGTCTGAAACAAGGAACTTGGAAAGTCTGTGTGATGAAACTTGGAGGATCAAATCTGATGTCATTGCTACTTCCAAGTACCGTGAGGTTCGGACACCGCCCAGATAAGACCAGCAAGTTGTCACATGAAGTGCAAGCAGTGCCTTCTTATCCAGTGGAAACCAGTTTGACGGCTCAGCTGTCACATGGAGACATGTCATGCGTCCGGACCTGCGCAAGGCTGCACGAATGTGGCTTGGCTCGCGTGGTCGCGTGGGATGCTGGCTGAACGACGGAAGGATTGCTGACTGACTTCACTTGAGCCGCATGATTCGATACGACACATGGCCAACTTTTTTGTGTGTGCTGTTCTACTCAGCAGGCCTTATCGATGTCATATTCTCCCGAGCTGATGAAAATGTCATTCTATTCTTATCGTGAGCGCGTGTCTTCTCCTTTCTTTCTTCCCCTTCTTGCTTTCTTCGACACTGTTTCATTATAAGAACAATAACATGGCTTACCACGCCTATTCCGCGGTTGCGCGGGTCTTCGCGATACCGGAACTACTGGAGGAGATCCTATTCTGCGCTGTTCATCAAGCACAACGCGATGTCGACAACGTCATGCTGCTCGAACCTATGCCAGGACATTGTGTGACTTTCTCATTATTCCGGGCCTACAGAGTTAGCAAAACTTTTGCTACGACGATCGATGCATCTGTCAGACTGAAGCGGCTGATGTTTGTGGAGCCGGGAGATAATTGCAGCAAGGTCGAAGCAGAGAAGACCGAGTGGGAGAGGAAATTGCCGGATCATCAACCTTTGCTATGCGCTTTGAATGTCGTCTTTTCATCACATGATGATGATACCTTCCTTAGCATCGATGAGAAGAGGACTTTTGATGACGACCACGGTGTCATCCCCACGGTTCATATCAGACTCCAAAGCCAAGGACTCAAAGGTCATTCTCTCCGGTTCCTGCGATTGTTCCATGGCGGGAAGTTGGCTGTACGTGGAACTTCTGGTCTACATGACGGCTGGTATAGAGAAGAGGCGTCCTGGAGACACATCAAGATTTCTAATTCCATTTACGGAACGATGCCAGTTCGTCTGTCCCTGGAAGCCGATGAAGGTTGGTTGAGCGAGGTCCAGCCAAATATCGGTCGACCAAGTGTAGCGTGGGATTTCAAGGGTGACGAGAGCTTGGGTGATGTCTGGAACTTGTTTCAGAGATTGTGGATGTTCCTTGATGAGCGGAGACTTGAGAAAGCTGAAGTCGATAAGAACTTTGGCGAAAGGGCGAAGATGATGTTGGCAGAGGAATTTGGAAAGGACTGAGAGTTGCTTGAGCTGCACGTCGGTCTGACAAAGGTTACGAAGTACGCTGCAGCAACTTTGACGAGCGGGCTCGAGACATGGTTCTGGAAACGGTGGCAAGAAAATCCGCAAGCTTCGGTGGAGCTCACCAGGAACGATGGTCAGTAACAGGTGCCCTGTGGTCAGCAATGCGGCGCCCATTGGTTCGCTTTGTCGCCCATCCTCGCTTTTCCCGATGGAATGCGAAGCTCATGGCTATTGCTCGGGATTGACGCCATGTCGATTGGAACATGAAGATCCACGGTACCGAGCTGCCCTCCGGGTCCTGATGCAGTGTGATTCCGATTCAATCCTGGACGGAACTCGCAGTATGATACTGGTTTGGACTCCACAGCAATATGGGTTCACCGGGCAGCGGTGGTTGCTAGCGTTTCGGGTGCGTAGGCGAAGGTGCTGCTTCTGTACATATGCATAACTTCAGCAGCATTCACATCCGGACACCGGATTTCATAGCGGAGTTATCTCCGCGCTTGAGAGTTGGCGAGTACGAGCTCGGTAGGGATTTCGACAGATTCGTTAGGCTCTGATTCATGTTCCTGGTCAGATCGATCGTAGACTAGAGGTCAGAAGTATCATCTCAACGATGAATAGTTAGACGCAGGTTCAAGACAGAATCGCGATTTCCAATGTCAATATCCTCTCCGGCAGTGTGGGAGTAAGCGGCGACACTGCTGTTTGTTTCGTGAGCAACATCCCATGGTATAAGAAAGCAGTCGAGGGTTGACGCAAAGAAGTGACGTATTTTATCGGCCGAGGAGCAGAAATAGAGGAATGAGGCTGGCGACTAGATATGAGGGAAGTGTACTGCATTCCGGACTGTTCAAGTCGCAGAACCAGTGACGAGCTGTCCCTTTGCGGACTTGCAAGATCAAGACCCGTTGTGGTTGGCTTAGACTTCCATGACGGGAAAACTTGCTGAATTCAGGAAACGGCAGTTGCATAGCGGGTACGGAGGGAGATTCGTGCAGTCGCAGGCATGTTTGCAATTTCGTGGGATTCATTTCGATGGCGGATGGGGGTGGACAGACGGAAGTGAGGAGAATGTCAGCCTTAAGTGTGATTGTAAGAAGTGAAGTGCATGTAGAGAAGCGGCAAATGGAGATGTGAAATGATCCTGCCTGATTGGATATTCTAGAAGCCGCACTAACGAATGTTCGCGTTTCTGGCGGTGCCGCCCTCGATCCCTCGCCTGTTTTTGACTTTTCATGAAGCATGGGATTCCTCGTGAAATCGTCAGCCCAACAGCGACTTCATCTGCTGGAATGTTGGAGAAATTATTTTCGGTCCGCATTGAGTAGAAGCATCAAAAAGATGAAAACACGCTTGATGGGCTATGAGGGGCGTCTCGAACATTCCAAGCAGGAACAATCAGCTACCTCCCTTGTATGAAGCCGTTCGACATCGGTCTCGATCTGGATACACGCGCCACCGGGAGGACGACATCGAATGACACTCTGCTTGTGCGTAGGGAAGGGGTCAACTAGGACTATTGCGTCTGTTTCGATGTTTAGTGACGTGTAGCAGATTCTGCCTATGTCTTCTCAGGGTCTTCGGCCGAGAGTATCGCAATCAAATATCCTACCATCAGAAGAAAGAATATGATCAGAGACGCGCGACTGCGCTTGGCGTTTACCGGCTCGCTCCAGTGCAGGCTCTCTGGTTTCTCGGTCACCGATTGTCAAAACAAAATCTCATGTGAGAACAAGGTTATGGGTAAAGCTCGAGCCGCACTGGCCATGTGTCGTGGGGAGATCCAAGGCCAAGTCACTATATGTAATGCTCCAGGCGCGTACCAGACGCACGCAGGGCCTATGAGCCGCCAGTATGGCTCAAGGCCACCTGTAGCATGTGGCTAGGGTATGTCGTTGGCCTAGGATGTCTCAGGCTCGATGGTCCAGGTTCGACTTGCGCTGCGGCTTCTCTTGCTTGATGGGACCTGGCCAGAATATGGCAGGGCTGGACTCAACCCTGAGGCTTGATGTAGGCATATGGATACCGGTCTGTCGTACGTGAAGACAACGCATCAATGCATCTAACCACTCCTCGGACCTGAAGTTTCCTGTTCAACAGGAAACAAAATGCATTACATGGATCTGACCCAACACAGCATGGCCAGTCGAAATACGCGACTCCGCAAGTCGCTCCTCGGAGACAGGACTAGTACCCTGGATCAGGTCATGAGAACACCTTGGATCTGCACTGCTCCTCGAGCATTTCTTGCAGTAACACCGGAGGTGACCGACGATCACCGGGCGCCGACCTACCCTGAGCATACCATCCAGGTCATCGACAAGCAAATGGACTCACATTGATCTCATGTACTTCAGGGATGTGGTAAGTGCTCTCCTAAAATTGATGCAAACTTCGATGACCGACCAGCCTTGACGTAGTGCGCGCATTGATGTAAGTTGATCATGGGAATTATTTGGCGCAATTGCAATGCTCAGTGGTGAAGCATTTTCTTGCTTGCTTGTATTATGTTCTGTTTCTCTAACATTGTGGGTATATATGACATTTACTGTTCAGCCGTGTCTCGTGATCGCGCAGCCCAAATCATTTGCGCCAGCAGTGAAATCCCAACGCCGCAAACTCCATCAAAACTTTGGCCATCTCAATGAGACCCGTTTCTTTTGACCCTGTTGCCAGCTTCTGAAGGCATGGCACGTACTATGCCGTTCAGCTTAGATGATAAACTCTCCCATTCCTTCGCTTTCCCTGCACAAGCTTTCTCGAGCATCGCGATGGTCTCGATCGCAACTGAAAGGGTCGTGGTTTTGCTTTGACGTTTGCCAGGAGGTTTCTCACCTCCATCTTCTGGAATCTCCAGCTTCGTTGGCAACTGAAAGTCTGGATCTACCGCTTGGCAGATCTGTACGGTCTCTAGCTGAGCGACTAGACGCGCAAGGCTGGCATATCGCTCGTTTAGACTGGAACGATATCTTCTTTCGACTGCATAGTGTGGTCTGTGGCCATCGGCCGACGAGTGAAAGGATGCATCACTCGAGGGGCTGCAAGCCTGGGAATTGGATGCTGCCTTTCGTATCTGTCATTCGTCAGCGAAAGGACCCAATGGTGTTCACAGCATTCTAAGTTACCTGCTGTTTCTTACTCCGCTTCTCCTGCGCTGCTGAATTTTGTCTTCGTTTCTGTGGAATGGTCGTCTCCCAAATGGTACCAGCTATAGGTCTTGGATCTCGAGGACTGACTGGCGGGCTGGTCTGATTAATTGGCGTCCGAGAAGTTGGGGAATTGAATCCGAATCGACACAAATCATCGTTGACATCGATAAGCTGAGACAATTGGTTGACACCAGGCTCAAACGATCGATATGGGAGATCCAACGGGGCGTAATGATAACTCATACCACTCTCCGGCTGGAAAACATCTGTCGCATACAAATTTCAGTGACCATCTCACGACGATCTCTTCTCTAGGCTTTTCTCACCTCTGTAAGGATTGTCGTACAAGCCATTATAAGAACCGGCGCTTGCGAATGTGGTTTCTCCTCTGAAGTCCATAGCTGAGTGATGCCTTGGTGTGACACGAAAGTGGCCCTCCTGACAAAAGACCCGACAGATCGGCCGCTGGTATAAGGGATATGCCCTGGTTTCCAAAAAGTTTGTCTCGAGGGAGGGCACGGAAATCCAATGTGGTTGGCCGCGAAACGATACGCAGTGACTTGCGAGCATGGAGTTGGCATCCTATAAGCTGGCAAGCACATGGTTATCGCATAGATCTACCGAACTGCAGCGGAGTTGATCAATTGATCAAGGATTGCCCCAGCCGCTAGTCGTTTCATTTTGGCAGGCGAGATACCTGGACTGCTCGTGCTTGCGGAGTAGCTTGTGATTGCCTGCAGCTTCCTAGACTCCTGTTGTTGCAATCTGCAACTATTCTTTGGCCAGTCAGCAATATCATAAAGCCCGCGGTAGGCTCTGTGGGTCCAGGCTTGTCAAATTCACAAAACGACTGTAGTCCAGGGTCGCTGTCCATCCCGCACGTGGCGATCCCGTGTCAATGCAGGGGCTTGACAGGCGCAATATTAGCGTTGTTGCTTCTACGTGCCGGAAAACAACCGAATACTTAGCGCAAGGTCCTTGGACAGTATTCGCATTAGACCTGCTATGTGCGGGATAGAGACCTTCCAATTCCAGACAACGCACGAGGCTGAGCCCTGCTGTCAGGCATCCTGGAAAAGCCGCGGGATGCCCATTGATGAGGCTCAAGGAATTCTCCACATCAATGTCTTACCGGCATTTTGACCGACATATAGCTAATGTACTTAGTGCAACGATTAGCCAGCCTGAAGCACGCAGTCGAAGTTGTAGGAGCGCAATCCCCTTGATTGTTCAACGTAGAGGAGTTGCTGTAAAACGAGAAAATTCATCATTGCTCCACCATCTCATTTGCCTCACACTAGGCAGACGAATTCTTCCCTGAAATTGCGCGTTTCGTGATCGTACCGGTCGTAGCGAAACGAGATACAAGAACAGCCACCAGGTGAATGATTAAGTCGCATGACAAGGGGATTGACCATCGGCTCTTCTTCGTGGAAGGATAACAGCTCGTAGCCAGTAATTTGTGGTTAAGAGAATTGCCATTGAGGCACAGTGATGGACACTAAACGTAATCGTTATCAAGCTATTGCTACGCTGATATCTTTGAGGTTCCAGGTCGTATTGGTAAAGCGCCGCCCAGCTATGCCCATCTACTCCGCAAGTTCCGGAAGCTGAAGCTGTCCCGAATCCGATGCCAAGGCGGGCATAGCAGACCTCTGGCCGATCCACGTCTGCTTGAGGCTCAGTTGTGATCCAGAGAGTCTTGTCTGTCTTCTAAGTCGTGATCACGCAGGAAATCGTCATCGCCTAGCCATTCTCGCACTTGCTCTCGCAATGCTTCGATGTCGTCCTCGTACTTGTGATAGGTCTCCACCAAATGCATAACATACTGTATGGCTTTGTCGAGGACGGCAGGCTTCGCAGCAGACTCTGACTTATCATTGTCCATCCGCGGATCGTTCAATTCTTCTGCTGTAAATTTTCCAGTTGCCGGGATCGATGCATTGAGCTGTTGGAGTTTACTGTTCAACGTTCGGCGATATTTCTGCTCCACCGCAGCATGAGGTCTTGCGTGAATCGCAGGAGACTCTCTAGTAGATCCTTGAGGTGACATGTCTTTGGAGTTGGTGCCACTTTGGAATCGAGTTTCGCTTTTCCAATTCGCTTCAAAACAATTCTCATATGCGATGCTGTCTCGTCTGCAATTTATTGACTCGAGGCTGCTGTGTGGCCATGCTCCGTGTGAATATGCCAGATCATGACTTTGCGCTATTGCATTACCGACGTGGGTGTGTCCGTGGTTCGAAGGCACAGCAAATTCAGGTATTTGAGGCTGCCATGACTGTGAGAACGGTAGGAATTGTCGCAGATGTAGCTGTTCGCTAGTGTCCAGGGGGTTTAACGATACATTCAGGTGATCTGGGCTCGTGGTCAGGTTATAGATGTCGTTTCTCTGATCCAAATCGGGAAAGTCGCCGTTCATGATCGCAATGGCCTCAAGATATATATGTGGCCAGGATGAGAAGACGTCAGGCGGTCCGTTCCACTGGTAGATCCTTTTGGTAACGGTAAAGCGGTGAGAACGGTCAGACAGCTCGATATGGCTGCTGTACCGATGCAGGTGGTAGATATAGTTTGCTGCAAAGATCTGCAGAAGGAACTCCTTCCTCTTCAGGTCCGAGACTTGTCACTTGGATGGCTTACCAAAATCCTGGTACCTCAATTTCTTGAATGAGCTTTAGTCGCTATGCAGAACTGATGGTGCACATTGAGATCCACAAACTGCGATATGTAAAATGGCCGCGCGCATTTGCTCGACCAAGCGCAATCGGGCTCATGCTCGGCCAATACGGTGTTTCGAAAGATGTGTTGGCAGAAGATCCTTTGTCAGGCCTGTGTAGCACGTGCGATGAGTCTGAGGTAGAGATTAATAGTCCCGGCACACTGGAAATGGCCCGACTTCGTGTCGAGCGTTGGCGAACCTGTTCATGAACGACTAATGAGAGTCGAAACGAGGTAACGAGGTGACACGCAAATAGATTCTCCATTTGGGACATGGAGCATTAGCAGCTATCCGCCGAAGTTGCAGACGCGCCGGTCGTGCCCTTGTCGGGATGAGACATGCCAGCAGGGGAGGGAGTGCGTTGGCGTGATAGGGGTTGGCGTCGGCTGCTCAAAAAGAGTTGAAGCATCGCGCAGCCGTCTTGGCTTTAGCACGCCACAAACAAGCACCGAGAGCACCTTGGTAGAGGCCAGGGATCGAACATCGAAGAAGCGTGCATTGAATCGGGATGTTGTGAAGTCGAGAAGACAGTTCCTCCTGAGAAGTGAAGACATGGGCGGTTCGGGCCGGGGCGCGAATGACGTAAGCGAATCTTATACCTTCCGCCGCCCTCTCATTCCGTCTTCACTCTACAACAAACCATCAAGCAAGACGGCTCATCACCATCGGGAAATCAGGAACCCAGCGATATACGGGATCGAATCTGCGCGCAGACTGTCAAGTTCCTCGACTACACATTGAAGATGGTCTATCTGCGAACAGAATGCACCAAATTCGGATTCGAGAGCGATTATCCATGACCTCTGGCAGGGCTGAACTCAGAGATCCATCGTCGTCTCCAAGGTTCTTTCTGTGTCGAACCGGGATGCCAGTTTTGTATAATTTGACCGCGGGACGTGGGCAATCATGCCGTATCTCGCGGAAGGTCTCGTCAAATTTATGAAAGTCCCAGAGCAAGGTATCAGGCGTGAGGACGGTCTGGTACTTTCACAATCTTTCAGTGCCCTAACATCCTTGTCTGGACTGCTCTCCATCGGAAATCCAAGCGGATGATCTAGAATATGAACATCACATCTACCAGAACATGCAGGAAGACTGCCATGCCATCGGTGGTGACGCTACAATGGCTGCTCGATTACAGGCTTGGTGAATCGCTTTGGGAGCCCCGCGCGTATAGCAGCAAGCCAATCAGTCAGGTACTCGAATGTACGATCTGGCCTATTGCTACGCATCTTAGTCTCGTCCGGCGACGATGCCCACAAGAGCTTGTCTGTGGCAGCACTGCGATCGCGAAGTCCTCTTCTCGATCGCAGCCGTGTTGCGCGACCGCGTTGCATCCTCGCTCTTAATCTTGGACAAAGCCGTTCGCCAACAATGCCATCGTCTACTGCAGTTGTGATTGGGCGACTGGAAGAGGAGCATCGGGCTAGTTCATGTCGTTTAAGCCACCAAGGTGCAACTTCGATCGAGCACCAGTTGCTGCGAGCACGTTGGATATGTGTGGTGGTAAAGCATGGCAGAAGAGGGCATGATACCACATGAAGTGGAAGCACTAGGATTAACTCTTCCACCTGGATTCCGACATTTTTCGCTTAGGCCTGCAGAGACCATGCTCTTAATGCACAATTTTGGACCACGAAGTCAATGGGAGCCTGCAAATGATCGTGGCCAAGAGCCATTGCAGTCATCAATTCCCTCGTCACGGAATTTCGTGCTCAAGGGACCATAGACAAGAGAACCGGGTCCACTGTACTGGTTCGCCAGTGTGTGAACTCAAAATGGGCTATAGGAAGTTCCGAAGCCCTCGTGCGGGTACGGCAGCGGACGGAAATTGACGTGCTCAGCGATGGATGCTTTGGTTCCTGCTACAGTCCTACAATCGCCGTCTCATACCTGGAAATCGCAGACACCCCCACACGAATTCTGCCACCTCTGCAGGGAAAGCTGCGGTCTTGGATCACTGTGGCTAACATTGGAGATCTACTGCGACGAGTTGAAGCCTCATGCCTTTATTGAGTGCTCTCATTCGCCACTACTACTATTTCCCAGACCTGCGCTTTTTGGTGCTTTATATCCGGCATCGACCGAGACAAGGATTGATGTCGTCTGCCCGTACAAGTAGTACCATGGTCCGCGTTTTCAGTATCCCGTTGTGGACTGCAGTGTCCTCAACACCTCTCAGGAAGGACATTGCAGTGGTTCTCTTTGGTCTCACTCCCACTCATCCGACATGGATGAGTATAGTCCCCGCCACAACGCGACTCAAGATCCATGCTACCATGCTTCGAAATTTAGAGTTCCAGATCTTCTATAAACGCGCAAGGCGCGGACATCTCCCTGAACCACCATCGCGGTACATCACTTCAATTGCCGTCCATCGCCAGTGAACCCCCTAGGAGTTGTCCCATTTCAACATTCGTCGACCATCCTTGTTTATGATTCGTAGACTAAATGTTCTTGATCAAGCGCACTATAGTAGCGCGCGTCCAGACGTCTTGCTGCTATTTGCTGCCGGTTGCGTTGTCTTGCAAGAAATTCCGCTTCCACTTCCTTCAAAAACTCTCGCTTATGTGTCATGGTGCAGATGTTTTTGCTGGCTACCATACTGGGCCAGCAATACTTGGCAGCATGCCTGACGAAAATGCGGCGCAGTGGTATGTCAGATATGGCGTTACTCCCATATACAAGGTCAATTGCTTGAGTCGACGGCCGGTTTGATCTGAGAGCATCCTTCAGCTCGTCTTCGGCCAAGAGCATCAACTCTGCATCCTCAATCTTCGACCCCAGTAGATGTAACTTCACTATACGGACCATGCGTTCGGTGGGTGTAGAGCTCGAGCGTAAGGCAGAGATCTCGTCAGTGTAAAGCAACTCGACATAGTGTTTGAAGATATCCGGCTGCTGATCTGGCAGAAAGATGCTTCTATCGTTGGTCTGGGAAGCCTGCGCTCGGGCGACGAATGGGGAGCGGGCTGCGACCAGGTCCCAGGGCACAGTGAAGGTCCGGTGGTCACGTTCTGGTCGACCCGTATGGAAGTGGACGACACGATCAAAGTCGATTCTGTGGCTGGGTCAGTTTCAGGTGCTATACGACTCATTTGGTTCAAGAAGAGCGCACTTTGCCTGCTTCGCTGGACTTTCCTGTCCCTCATCGTCAAGATCATCCGCCGATCTCTTGCGCTTTGTGATCACTCGAGACATGTTGCTTGATGTGTGTACTGGACGCGACGAGGTCCAACAGAGATTTGGTTTAGACCGAACTGCTCTTTCATCTATGTGTAGTTTATGACTTGAGTGGGTTCAATGCTCTGGCGTTCGCTTCTTCGTGTGCTCCGTCTTTGAATTCGAGAGTGTTCTAAGAAGGGGCGGCCAACGGTTGTCGACACTTGAAGAAGTGAGCTTAAGTGGCAAGAAAAGTGAAGTCGCATGTGAACGCTCATTTTGGCACGAGATGCCTTGGCATCGTCGAAATGGTCATAAATTGATGGTCTGTGGCTCCAACCGTGATAAGAACGCTGATACGTGCATCTGTCGAATGTTTTTGTCCTATCATTAGGGCTCCGACAAGCGTCCAAATTGGCCCGGGAGCTTGTCGTTTGCAGGTTTGCCCACATCCTCGATCAGTTCCTTACTTCTAAGGCAGGTTATTATTACGTCGCTGCGCCAGCCCCGATCCAATGCTGGAGACCAAGCCCTTTACCCCGATTCTAGTCACGAATCGCCACATGACATAGCCAACGGCAATTAGGAGAGAAAGGTAGAATATCCCGTGAAGAGAGAAGACTGTCGGCGTCTGATAAGTACCATCTGGTCCCGATGGCGGAGCGGTAGTCAAGCCCGTCCTTGTGCTCACGATATCTAGCAACGTGTTGGTCAATGAAATCAATCCTTAGGCTCACGAACGCCGACTTACCTGACCAATTACCACATTGGATTCCATAACAGGAGCGTAACCGATAGTCGACCTTGACTCCTGATGATCTGAGGAGTGTATCGGTTCGGTTGGAAAACTCCTTGGAAGCGAGCCAGTCTTGTTCGTTCACGCGAAGCTCAACGTCATATTCCGTGATGCCGAAAATCCTGTCCCAGGTGAACTAGATCTAGTAAGTATAGGCTTAAGAGAGCTGAACGAACATGCTTACTACTGCACCTGTTCGAGTACCTTCAGCTCGAAGGAGAGTAGGAGGCGGAAGCGGTCGTGCGGGCATTCCGAATCCTGGAATTCCAACGACGCCATGGCCCAGGCTGTAGTTCATAGCTTTTGTATGATCAGGCAATGTTCTTTGGTTCGACTATAAAACCACACTCACCCAAGGTACGAGAGAAAGCGCTTGCTATCTCGAAGTCGCCGAGGCTGTTCGGATGTAGTCCATCAAACGCTGCCGGACAGTCACGATCGGGTCCACAGGAGTAATTAGCAGCCACATCGACATGATAGATTGGCGATTGCTCGGTACTCCAGCTGAATATAACATGTCAGAAGAGACAGTATTGGCCTGCGGCAACCTAAGTTCACTCACCTGGAGATGTTTCCTTTGAGCATTTCGTTGTACGCATTTGTGTTGTCATGCACGTCTGCTCTAAACGGAGTACGTTGTACAATCTAACGGTTTGGTCAAAGTCTCGTAAAGTGTGTCTTGACGAATTAAGGACTGACATTGCTAATGGCGAACTTGATATTAGATTTCCCGGCTCGCGCATTGTCCACAAACTTCTTCATCGAGACCATCACATCTGTAGAGCAAGTGAATTGGTTAGCAAAATCTCAGAATGCCAAAACCGAGTCGATTATGTGTACCCTCAGCGTTGACATATACAACGCAGTCGAAAGGATCCTTTGTCCAGTTTTTGCAGCCCCATGCGAGATCGTTGTATCCCAGCATGACGAGTAAGAGATCGGGATCATACTCCTCTACTTGCGCACGGATGGCGGCTTGGGCAAGTGCAGCTTTGTATCCAGAAGTGGCAAAGTGATGGGCATCGAAGGAATTTGGCACCTCCTCAGCATAACCCCATTCTATACGAGGGTAGTCGTTAATGTCGATATCCTCATAGGGCTCCTTTTTTGTATCCTCAGATTCGGGGTCTTTTGGCTCTTCAGGCGCCGTTGTGCCTGCAAAACGTCAACATCGGAGAGAATACACCATCAGAGTGCCGTACCTGTATACGGGCCAACAAACTCGAAAGCAACGCCGCTCATTTTCAACCACTCCCATAGGCGATATCGCCATGTGAAATCGCCCTATGCCCATCATTAGTTGAAGCAATATACAGAGCTATCACGTAGTACCTCATGACCATGTGTGATCGAATCTCCCACGATCATGAGCTTTGAAATGCCCTGATTCGTATTGACATCTGAAGCATGGATAGTACCAGTCGCAATCGCGACAGTGATGGCCGCAGCGAGAAAATGCATCCCGGGCTTCTAGCTGTGTTCAATATCTATCAAGCGTTACGAGCTGAAGAACGCCGCCCACAGCAACTTGCGCGCCATTCTGCTGATCGGAATGTGTTCTTCAACTCAACTCTCGTGCAGGCCGAGGGCGCTCGAAGGAGTCGTCGTGGAGATCGGCAGCGCTGATAGGGTTCTCTCGGGTGGCGCTTCCCCTCGGTCAACCAGACTTGCGTGTAGACCGCCAACATCACCTCTTATCTTGTTTTACTTGCTTTGGTTGCTCACCTCCAATATTGCGGGAATGATATTGCTTGACTTTGGTGGAAAGCAGCATATGTGAATGTGATAATGAAGCCATTGCTAGCTTTGCACGGAACGATCATGTTAAAGGAAAGCAGACCAGATGTGGATAGCATTTCAGCTGAAGCCTGTACTGACGACACAGAAGAACATTCGGCCGTTGCTAAAGCTCAGCGCTTTGCGATCGTTGTCCACCGAGACTGGTGAAGGTGTCTCCTTGCTAATGACCTCTCATCACATAGGCAATGTGTCTTGAGGACGTGATGTAGAAAGAGCAAAGGAAATTGTGGTTGTCTCTGGCTAAGATTACTGGAGGTAATCCTTGGCAGTAATCCAACTGCCGGCTGGAAGGAAGAGGCCGGTGTAAAGTTTCACCGACGCCGGCCGCCCCTCTTTCTCGACCACCTCTTTCCTCGGTTCTCACAGTAATAACATTTGAAGAATACTAATGCCTCAATTCTCAGTCCTCTCCAGCATTCGGCGCTTGTTGACTCGCTGTGAGGTTCTGCGGTCGAAGTCACCATCGCCGTAACAACAGTTGCTCCTCACAGCCGCACATGCGAGAAGGCGAATCTGGTCGACAGACTCCAGTATTGAACAATATTCCTCCCCTTCGCGCAGATACACTGTTCTACTGGGCTGCTTCGGAGGTCAATCACTTGTTCGAACTGATTTCAACATGGCCTCCACAACCTTTTCAAGCCGGCCTCCGACTACTTCCTTCCTCAGGTTGTCACATCCTGCGCCGCGAGTTCTGGTGATGACGATGTCCCGTGAGAAACACATGAACTGCACTGATCGCGCTGCTCTTCTGGAAATGACTGCAGTCTTTCGTTGGTTCGATGCCAATCCTGAACTGACCGTGGCAATTCTCACGGGAGCTGGGGATCGCGCCTTCTCTACCGGAGCAGATTTGAAAGAGTGGAATAGGAACGTCGCTGCGGCTGTAGCAGCGGGTCGAGAGACCATTAATTTAGGTCCCGGTAATGTCCCAGGCGTGGAGGCACTGAGTAATCGTAGAGGCAAGAAACCTATCATTGCTGCTGTCAACGGTATGGCGCTTGGCGGAGGCTGCGAAAATGTGATCAATTGCGATATTGTGATTGCTGCAGAGCATGCCACGTTTGGCCTTGTCGAAGCTAAACGAGGCCTTGCAGCTTACACCGGGGCACTATCACGTCTCATTCGAATAGTTGGTCTCCAAAGAGCATCTGAATTTGCACTTACCGGGAAAATCATTGATGCGGGCAAGGCCGAAAGTTGGGGCATCGTCAACAAAGTCGTTCCTCGGGAGAAGTTGATGGATGAGGCCGTCAATTGGGCAAAAGAGATCGCCGAGAACAGCCCTGATACGATCATTTGCACACGAGCGATGCTAAGACAAGGCTGGACATCGGCAGACGTTGTGGAAGCTACCACTCTGAACAATGCACAAGAATGGATGGAACTGCAGAAGGGTGAGAACATGCAAGAAGGTCTGAAGGCTTTTAATGAGAGGAGGAAACCTGTATGGAAAGCACCGAGACTTTGACGTGCAGAAATTCCGTAACGAACTACGCTAAATGAATGTCCGGTCCAGGTCAGCTCAGCAGATGCGCAGCAAAGTGGTCTATCATAGTCGCCACCCACGCCAGAACTCATTCTCGATACAGCAATGTTCCGGCTCGCCACGAGACTATCACACAGTCATGGTCACGGTCGCCACATCTGCGGTCATGCCATTGACTGTGGTTGAGCCCGCGCTCATCGACATGTACCAGCTCGCGTACCTTTTTGCGCTTGTTAGCAATCTCGACATCATTGCTAGCAAGCTCAGTCCTCACCATTGCATTTTGTTCATCTCGTCCATGGCGCTTGACATGGATGAAGTCATCTGGGAACCCATATCGTCGTTGATACTGGAGGTCATTGAGCTGTACATCGACATGATCTCATCAGAGCTCATTGCGGTGACGACTGGGCCAAATCCGGTGAATAGCGAGGTCGTCGGGTTTGTGACAACTGGACCAAAACCTGTGAATAGTGATGTCGTCGGATCTGTGACGACTGGACCAAAGCCAGTGAAAAGCGAGGTTGGCGATGCGATGACCGTGACTGTCTGTGCCGCAGCAGGCATGGCGTGGACGGCGACACTGAGCAGGCCCGAAAGGATAGCGACGGTCTTGATCGACATCTTGGAGTAAGTTCTTCTTGCAGACGGCACAGTCGAGTGGATGAGTGCTCAGGAGTTGATGGTTTGCTGATGTAGAGTAGTCATGGGCGATGCACTCAGTGTTGTTTATATTCCAGAGACATCGATCATAGTTGAGACACAGAATTGGGACTTTTCCAGCCTACAGAATGGCTTCCTTCTAGAGTCGTCAGCAGCATCCGCAGCCAGGACACCTAGATGCATGGCGTTTGTTGGTGAAATGTAAGCCAAGGATTGTTGTGCAACCAGACTACGACCAGCCGATGCTAGATTAACGTGGAATCAGAACGCTATCTTGACGTTCAGCCATGATGGTGCAAGCATAAATTCCAGCCTTCGACTTCGAAAATTCCTCATTGGGGCCGACTATGCTGTTATTGATTTTCGTTCGATCTGCAGACGATAACTATGCTCACTCGCAGTCGCATTGAGTACGCAACCTTCAGCCTCATGTCTAAGCTAAATCAAGCTACTATCAAGTCCTTGTGACTTCATCCAGACAAATTCCGCTCGCTACTCCTGTTCCCATGTCTAACCGAGCTCTAGAACCAACACCAGCATGTGCATTTTGATCCAGATCTATTTCGAATTCCACAGGACTTCAATAACCCTATGGCAATACCGATTCCAGCTTCCTACTGAGATGCTATTCTGACTCGCTGGGCTGAAACAGACGCATCACTGATCCAAGGCGAATGAATATGAGAGCCCGAACTTGGAAAACACGTCGAACCATCGATACATATTATGACCTGAACTCTCCTCTCACTCAGTAACCCACTCCACAACGCAAACCACCTCATTCATTCCTTCACCACATCAACACTCCAACCACGCAAAAATGTACAAATCACTCACCCCAATCCTCGCTGCCTCCCTGGCTCTTCTCCCAACCATCACCCTGGCCCAAGACACCTGCTTCCTCGTCAACAACGGTCTCTTTTTCTCCTACACCGTCAATCTCGACACTACTTCCTGCAACGATCAAGGCAACTTCTTCACAACCGTCACCAGCTCCGGAGGATGTAACGGACTCACTGGAAACAAATGCAATCAAGTTGGCGATGCTGCTGTCTTCACTTTCAACGAGATCATCTTTTGTGGAGAGTCCCAGATGGAGGATGCGATTAGGAAGTTTGATGGGCGTTCGCTGCAGTGCAGCTCCTAAGTTGGGGGCAAGAAGAGATGAGTGAATAGAGTGTGGAAGTGGGAGGATTTGTGATTGAGGGAGGGAATTTTGTTTCATGGTCTAGGTCAGCTCAGCAGGAATCTTAAATGTCTCTCTTTGCCACTTCCATTACGTTGACATGTCGATCAATGTCGTATCCTATATGCTCGATGTGTCTATTTCCACTACAACCGAAGTGCTACAATGCATACTTAAACAACGGACTCTTATCTCCCATCCTCTCCAGCTCCTCTTCACCATACTTCTCAATCGCCATTTGCTCCGTCACATGCTCGTTCCTCTTATTGTGACTCCAGTACAAGAACTCAAGCAGAAGCGCAGCACATATGCCAGCGCTTGCAAATCCAAGTGAACTTCCGAATCCCGTTGGGTAACGAGGTGATTCTCGTTCCAAGAATATGAAAGATCCTGCAAATCCTCCAGAATTTCCGATCATGATCATGAACCCGATTCCAGCAGCACGTTTCTCGGCGCCAGCAAGATTGTTGATCGTCCAGCTGTTGTTGCCGGGGATGATGGGATAGAGACCGATACATGCCAGGCAGACCATGACGTAGCAGAGTGCTATGTTGTTTTGTATCTCTGCGGCGAAGGAGAAGAGGACGGAGAAGGAGATGACTAGGAGGAGTTGGTGGCCGACGACGAATGGCACTGTGACGTGTTAGCTCTAGACGCTTGACATGCAGCAGAGGTTGCGACTTACTCCTCCATGCCAACTTATCGGCGACCAACGCTGATGTAACGGCAGCGATGGCTCCGCAAATATATGGTGGAGCGGTGAGCAGCTGAGCCTGGGTACTTGCAAACCCCATGTTGCGGATAATTGAGGGCATAGTGAACTTCAGGCCGTAGTTTGGAACACAATTGGACCAGAAGACGATAGCTTGCAGGTACAATTGCCAATCCGTGACGACGCGCTTCAGGACGTCCCAATTGATCTTTCGCTTCTTCTGCCCACCTGCAGCACGATCCTTATCGGTGGTCTTGACACCACGATAGGCAATGTGGCTTAGTTCGAGGAACTTGCTTTCTTCTGAGCTGAGCCATTTGGCCTTGGTTGGAGAATCGGGCAGGGCGAAGAAACAAAGTCCGCCGAGAATGACTGATAGGATGCCCTCCAAGATGAAGCTAAGCGGATTATCAACATGTGAAATCAAGAATGACCATGTATCGGGACTCACATCCACCGCCATCCTTCGTAGTTACCCAAGCCATCCATCTGGGCTATGCCTGCCGCGAGGAGACCAGAGAAGGCTCCTGACGCTGCACTAGACAGGTAGAAGAATGCCATGCGTGTCTGGGTCTTTTGAGGCGGGTACCATTGCGAAACCAACCAGATTGCGCCGGGAAAGAATCCTGATTCGAAGACACCAATGAGGAACCTCGTAACGAGCAACCCGGCGAATGAACCCGTGACACCAGAGAAAGTCATGACAGTGCCCCAGCAGGTCACAAGAATACCGATATAAACGCTCGGTCGCTGGAACTTTGACAGGAGTAGCTGCGATGGCACCTCACATAGCACATAGGGAATAAAGAAGACCATTAGTGCAATGTTATAGTCGTTACCAGTCATCCCGAGACTGGCTTCCAGACCTTCGATTTTGGCGTTTCCGATGTTCGCCTGAAATCAAAGTCAGCGACAAACTCACATAATGCCCAATGGCAGAACATACCCGGTCTAGATGTGCAATCAGATAGAGCAGTGCCAGCATGGGTACTAGTCTCACGTCGACTTTGTGGTATATGCGATTCGCTTCCTTGGGGTCGACATTACTTAGCCAACTTCGCTCCTCTTCTGTAAGTCCGGGTTTGTGTTTGGGTCCTGGGCCTAGTTCGATTTGCTCAACGGCTTCTGCCCCTTTCTCTTTGACGTCAAGCGACTCTTGATCGCTCCGCTGCGGACTTTGTGCCATGACTACTGCTGGTGGAAGTAGATGCTGGTGAGGAGGCGAAGAAGTAGTGAATGAAAAAGTAGTGAACAGTGCAGTCTAGAGGATAGCAGAGGGAAAAGCACAGTAGTACAGACCTATTCGTGTCTTTTGAAGCTGCAGCATGTTAACCACGGGTACTACATTTAAGGACTCCTCACTTCGCTAGAGTTGTTCCGAGATTGTAACATGCAGCTGTACCTACAGTTACTCTCATTAGTGAAGGCGGGCTAGAATGATCACGCATATTGACTGCCCTTCCTCAGCTGTCTTTGGAACGTCCATGCCTGCACCGTCTGGCTGATAGTTGAACCGGTTTGGCTGACGTATATTCGACGATCGTTTCGTCTCAAGTCTTCAGTATTGGAGGCTCAGATGCCGTAGCGTCTGCAAGTGATGTTCGCGTGCTGGGCACGTGTCTTAAGTGCGGAGTTCAAGATCTTGGACTTCTTGGCTGCTCTTGGGTGCCCTCACGCTGTAGGATCGCAAACGCCTCCGACTTTTCTGAAAGTCTCAAGCTTGAGTAAAAGCCATTGCCGAGAATTGCGAACGATCTTGAAGATTAGCGCTTCCAGTTGCTGCGTCTGTAGAAATAGCAATCTCTGTGGTGGTTCAGTATGGTATTACATTTCGAGGAGCGTCACGGCTAGCAGATGAATCCCAGGCACAGCGCGCCGCATATCGATGTGCCAAAGCCCCATGGGGTAGATCGAAGATCCACTATAAGGAGCGAGGGAGGCTTTGGTTGCCTCCTCTTAGAGCTGGGCGCGGCGCGGACTGGTGCAGTCAATGTCTTATTCGCGACATTTCCGGATCAATTTGGCATCGCCAGAATTGCTGCCCACCAGAACCTGAGACTAGAGGTTTTGTCTTTGTGTATCGCGGATCGAAATGTCTGATGGGGTGTGTTGAAGAAGACAGGAAGGAGAAGTGAAGACAACAACATCATCATTCGGGCCGAGCGCGTCTCGAGGCAAACTCAAAAATCGTCGCGTCCGAGGCTGGGTGACATTAATCGTTGCCCTCTCACATTTTTGGCGTTCCACGGACTCACGACCACTACGCTGTCCATGTCGTGCACAGAGGCTAGCCCAAATCTGCAATCAATGAAGCAGACTAAGAGAGGTGGTATTGTAAAGCCTTACTCCTAGTTCAGAGAGGACTGCTCGCTCATTAAGATTGAAATGACCAAGCCTTCCACATCAGAAATGGGGCAACGACTATTGTCACCCAGCCTCGGTCGTGCATCAACGTGAAAGCTTCCTTCCACAACTTCATCTCCAAATATTCACACCAGATCTCAAGCATATCAAAGGAGCAATGTCTACAGCTTGGAGACATCTTTCTCGATCTGGATATTGCGAAAGATGGATCGCCACGAACCATGAACCGGTTTTGTTTGAAACTCTAATCACAAGATGACGTACAGTCTTGTTATTCGAATGTGTATACGGACACGATATCAAATAACGGAGTCTTAACAATTCGACAATCATCATGGCTGCGAGAAATCAAAGTATGCCGTCGACAACTAAACCTGCAAATGGCCCATCTGAGGCCGAAATACGGCAAGAGTCGAGTAAAGCTGCGGAAAAGGCCCTTGAAGCACAGCAGAAAGCCAACGAACTGAAGCAGGCTGCTCATGGCGCCGCGGATCCTGAAGAGCGTCAGAAGCTCATGGAGGAAGCCATTGACAAGCAGGTCGAGGCCGAGTCGTTTGGCAAGACGGCGAAGTACATGCGAAGGGGAACATTCCAGGGAATGGCAGTGGGTGCTGGTCTCGGATCCGCACCAGGACTCACTCTGGGAGCGCTCACGGGTACACTGGTTGGCGGCGTGACTTCCACCATCACAGGAGGTCTTGGTGCTGGCATTGGAGCGCTCGTTGGCTGGGCTCACGGTCCGTTCTGGAACATGGGAGAAGTCATTGGGGGCCAGATCAAGAATATAACAGGCTCTATACCCGGGAAGAAGGCAACAGATGAGCAGAAACAGGCGTTGGAGAAAATGATCGGACAAATTAATGAAGAGGATATGCCAAGTACAGAGGATCTAAAAGGTATGGCAAATGACGGGTGGTCAGGCGCCAAACAGCAAGGCAAGACTTGGAGTAGATCTGCGGCTACATACATGCCTGGTAGCAGAGCGAGCGCTACTGGCAAAGTGAAGGATGGCGCATGGCAGTCTGGCGACAACGCAAGACTAGCCGGGGATGCGCAAAGAGTCGACAGTCGGACAGTCGATGCTCTCACCAAGTCCCAAGGGCAGGCACGACCGCGACCTGCTCAGCTGGATGCACAGCCGAACGTGCAGACACGGAGCGCAAGCAAGCGTGCCCCTCCTTCCACGTCTGCTATTCCTCAACAGGTGCAGCCTCCTCCTCGGAAGCAGCCCAAGAAGCTGGAGGTCAGGTCAGGTGGGAGTGACCAGACACAAAGTGCGAAATCAGTGCCGAGGAGGCCAAGAAAGCTTGAAGTCAGGTCGTGAGCAGTTCAAAACGCCTGTGAATGACCGGAATCATCATGCTTCAGGTTGCCGATGCTCTTCATTGCCCTCCCGGTGTATTTTCCTGGAGGGTACTTTCAAGTGCCTGCTCTATCGAGAGCAAGCGATTGAGCCTGCAGCTAATCAAGCTGCTCCACTGACGGTCTGGACTGTGGTTCCAACATCGAAGGACGACAATGCTGCAGTGACCTGAGCACGTTCTGAATGGATGTTCTTGTCGCCAAAGTAATCTTCAACCTCCTCACCAAATTCGACGTTCGATAAGCGGGCTCCCTGCTCGACTTCCCGGGCTTCTTGCTTCATCTCATGCTCGCCCAGCTCTCGGGTAGCGATCGACACTGATGTGCTATTATGACCGGCACCAGAAGTGGTTATCGGCACGGTGTGGACCACAGTCGCACCGGTGCTTCCTCGAGTATGAGAAGCTGTCCTGCCCAAAGAATGTTCGTCGTCGTTCTCGTCGTCATATTCTGGGGTCACCAATTCCTCGTCGTCGGAAACCTCGGATGAGCTGGAGTGTTCCGTTTCCCACTCGTCGTCGTTACCGAAGTCGACATTACTCCAGCGGACGGTTGACTCCTCTACTACCTCAACCTGTTCAGCCTTTTCCTCCGCCTTAGGACGCTCCTCGACCGCGTCAAGATCGAGCTGGTCCATCAATGTGTCCAGAAAGTTGGCATGCCCAACGAGCTTCCTCAGATCATGCGATCCTCGCCTTGCTTCTCTTCCAAGTTTTGAGTGTGCTCTCGGTACAACCGGAATGTATTTCAACGTGCGTTCCAGAGACGGGCGAGGCATTTTGGCGGTGAATTCGCAAGATAGTGCTCTTGACAGCGGTTTCTCGTTCGTGGTGGTGTTGCAAAACAGGGCAGACGACCGAGGTGGGCTGGCGCGAGACCCTTAAGTCTTTAGATCACCTCGCTTCGAATGTGGTACCTCTAAAGCTACCAATTTCTTGCTAATGAAAGCTCAGAGCTTGCTGTCTAAAGCTCACGTCAGCGCTGTACATGAACAAGCATGGCCAACCCACTTCTGAAGAGCTTGGCTGTAGTTTGCACCAATGAAAGCGTCCTTGAGAAGGTAGTACAATGCTTGGCCAGGGTTTCACATGCGAAGGGTGCAGTAGCGATGTGGTTGTCGGAAGAAGAGAAGTTGAAGAAGAGTATGCTACTAATGACCCTACTCTCCGCATACCATAGCGTTATCAACCACGAGGCAATTCGCAATGCCCATGACTTCACGGTGGGGTGGCGCCAAAGTCAGCGATCCGAGAGATCCGGAGACACGGCGACCACTGCAAACTCAATTTCACAAAAGATCTACAGGGTGCTAAACTTTATAGGCACAGCGAACACGACATCACTCTATGGTGAAGTCCGCGTTTACGCATCAAGTCGTGCTGCAAGATCCCGCGCAACCAACCCAAGCATTGTAATTGGCGACGCCACTAGCCGGCTCAGCAGTGATATCGACTCCGGAACCTGACACACTTCCCATGGAAACAGAAACAGTCCCGGTATTGCCGTCGAAAGACTTCGTACAGAAGTTCTGGCCCGCTGAGACATTGCATGTCGTTGAGCTGTCGCCAATAGTGATAGTCGCTGTGCCAGCTTCGGAAGCTAGCACAATGGCGAAAACCTCATCCTCCAAGATCTCGGTGATCGGATAGCAGGTCTGATATCCGTAGATGTTCACACTCGACAAACAATTGTTGCCAGTAGCATCCGTTGTTCCGGCCGAAGCTGGCGAGGTTCGATACCAGTACACGATCTTCTCTTCTCCGGCGGCTACTGTTGGAGCAGCATTGGCCGCACTGTATGCGTGCTTGTAGGCCGCGATCTGGTATGGGAGGGTTTCGAGCCATGCTTCGTGTGGGTAGCCGTCGACGTAAGTTTCAGCTCCGGTCGGAATGCCAGCGTCGACAATGGGGCCAATGTAATGCGACTCGCCGTAGTCGTTCCAAGTCACGATTTCGACGAACTGAGGCAGAATCTCCAGAGTCTGGTTCCAGCGAAGGGACCACATGCTGTCGCCGCGCCATACCCAGGCTTTATTATAGCTTGGGAGATCCGTGTAGAACCACTAGAGTCGAGCAGAGTCAGCAAATGCCTCGGGTAGTCCAGCCATCGAAGTACATACTGGAGAGACTCCCATCATATAGCTCTTTCCAGCTGGTGCCAAGAAGTCGGCATCCCAGTCGTTGTCGGCATCAGTGGAGATATCGACTGGTCCATCTGGCCACATATTCCAAGAGAAAGCACCATCGACGAGGCTCGTATCGAAGCCGTTCGCCCCAAGAGATGTCCAATCTGGCACGAAGTATATCCCACCATCGATACTGCTGCGAATTGTGGCCCATCCATTGATATCAGAATTGCTCGGACCTTCGAACGTCGACACCAGAGGCTTGCCATCGACTTGAAAGTACGCTCCATTAGGACCATAGTCCGTCAAAATCGAAATCACCTCATCGTCTGCCCAGGCCCCATCGGTGCCACCAAGGTAATCGAAGGATAGGAACAGCTTGAAGTCGGTTGACAGCTGTCCAGTGAGATTGTTTGCAGCTTGGAAAGCATAGCTCATCTGTGTCGCAGTTGTGCCTTCAAATGGTGTCCCAATGTTCAGCACAAAAGCATCGATTCCGTAACTCTGAGCGAGCTCGATATCGGACATCCATTTCTCGATTGTGTAAGCTGCGGTATTGCCAACCTGGATAGGAGTCAGTAAAGATATGTATGATCCGGGATCTCGGACTTCTCGTACGATGACATGAGCGAAGACATTCTGCGCAGCAGCTAGCGACGGCAAGAATGCCGCGAGGGAAAGGAGCTTCATCCTGTAAGTATGTCCTGCTCAAAGGTCGTCTCCATGCAGCTGCGCAAGGAGTATTTACACTCTTGCAACTTCATCTTGCGCGTCGTTGGTGTTGTTATTCTCGTTCGTCCTAGCAATCCTTCCAATGGGTCACCTTCGTATTTCTTTGACGACGCATTTCTACAGCCAGCCCTTCGGCTATGGTGGAGAAACTATCGAAAGTGCTAATATACCCATGCTTGCACACGTCGACAGGCCACGGCCCGAGCGTTCCCTGCGAATATACCTTGTCCGGCAATTTAATCGGGCTGCTACTATTCGAACCGAGAACGCACGCTTGACAGCTCAGCTGCGGAGAATTGATTGTTCTCATCGATGCATATTCATGCCATCAAAGCATGAGAGCGAGATTGTGATCCAGCCTGACAAGGCCGTGGTTTGCAGAACTTCGCTCCTTTGCCACGCGAGCTGACGTTTCACAGCGCGAGCAGTAGGATCATAGCCTTGTAACCTCGATCATACCATCATCAAATGGCGTGCCCTATCCGGCACTCGAGTTCCAGCCGAACTACTGGAGTGTCCACAATCGTACATTAGTCTCCTGTCAGCCTTAAGTCTCCAGGAACTAGCCATTGACGGGTCTTGACTCGAACCCTATTTCTGGTATGCGACATTGTTGGAGCTTGAATGGTATGCGAGCGGCCAGCGGCTATGTAGGCTAAAATGTGCAGGAGTCGGTAGGATGGGGTGGAGATGAAAAGGCCTGCCTTTTGCCCTACAGGTCCGCTAGGGAGAGATTTCTGTATCGATTTACGTTCCACGGCCTCCGGTCCTTGTATTCCATTCCAACAATTTGGGGAGCTAAGAGGGCATAAGCTATTGACTTAAGACCTTGGAGATATCTGGATACCTTCTTCTGAGCAGTTGGACTTGCTTTTGGAACCATGACATCTACCTCAGCATCCACAACGACCGCTTCCACACAGGTCAGCGAAAGCGATGTCACAGCACTCACAACGACCTTCACGCCTCCGGCGAGATGTACACAATCAGCGTCCATGTTTGACATGCTTTCCGCTCCGGGCTATTTCGTCTGGGCAAATGAACCTATGCCAGTCAGCCAAAGTACTATCACATCATGCTATCCAAGCGAATGGATCGCAGCATACAGTACAGCAAATCGAACAGGTACCGATGGAACAGTAACAGCTTCATCAATCGTTCCAGCCATGAGCCCGCTGGTATGTCCTCTGGACTGGTCAACAGTGATGACCGCTCCTGGAAACTATATCGCATGTTGTCCGCCGTAAGTGGATACTTGCTTCTTTAATAGAAGCGATCGTGGCTGATAGAGCTATTGCAGCAACTTTTCAGCAAACAACCCAAGCACAACCGTCGATGGCTACAGACCTTTTTACGGCGGAACATGTTACTCCGACGTCTCTGAAGGTCAGACAGTCCGAGTAACTCAGTACAACGACAAAAGTGCCTCGGTCACCAAGAACTGGGTCGTGACGACGACGAGCGTTCAAGTTTATGCGCATCCGATCGATGGTTACGCTCTAGCACAAGAAACTATTGTTGTGACTGCCAGTGATGTGAGTTGAACCACCAACAAGATGAAGACCAAAATTGACCTAGTGCTTAAGGCCTCATCATCTTCCACCTCCACGACCACCACATCATCACCAGCATTAGTAACAGCTTCCCCAACAGCATCCCCTTCATCCTCATCATCATCACTATCCGGCGGCGCCATCGCCGGAGTCGTCATCGGAGTCCTAGCCGGCGTATCTCTACTAGCAGCTCTTCTCTGGTTCCTGCTCCGTCGAAAACGACAATCGAAACAGGCATCGGAGCTAGGCAGTCGAGATGACACAGAGCTCACATCTGAGGTTGGCGCTGAGAAGGTGACGAAGCAAGTCCATGAAGCGGATCTGGGACAGATTCATGAGATTGAATCTCCGATTCGGAGTGAGTTGCCTGGCGAGAGGAGGGCGCCTGCGGAGCTTGAGGCGGGTGGGCCTATTTATGATTATGAAGGGAAACGATGAGGATGGTTTTATGATGGTTTTAATGAGAAGAGGGTGGTTTCGGGTTGATTTCGTTTCTATACCCCAAGATTAGATGTTGAATGTCGAGTAGTTCATCGCATAGACATAAATACTGTCTAATCAGATCGAACAAGAACAAGTCCTTGCCAAATCAATCATTCAAGACCAATTCATCACGATCAAGAAATGTAACTACAACCCTAGTCTATACCATTCAACCAGCCACACTCACAACGGCTCCAAAGCTCCAGCCTTAATAATCTCAAACTCAGGTATATCCCTAACCAAAGATTTATACCCACCCAGATCCTTGGCACTAATCCAATTTCCATGTACCTGTGCGCACATTCACATTAGCAAATGAATTCCCAACCCCTCTCAACGTCTACTCACCTGCGCCTTCATATGAAACGGCAACTGTACAATCGCAACCTCCTTCTCAAACTCCCTCGTATCAATAACAACAACATCACACCTCCCACTCTTCAGCCTATCCACAAGCGCAACAACCCAACCATCACCCTCCACCGCATCCTCTGCTCTCGGTATAAAAATCGGCTCTTGAATAAGTGCATCATCCCCTCCATAATACCACCTAACTTCTCCAGTCCTATGATCGATTTGTGCCAGTCCGTTAAGGCCGCTGAAGTTGTTGTAGCCTCCGGAAGAGTTTTTAGCGATGAAAACATTCATCCAAACAACCTCATATTTTATTCCCATGAATCTTTCGTCGATACGAGGGAATTCCGCCGCGACGTCCAAAATAATCTTAGGATCCACCATCCTACTCCCAGCAGGATCTGACATGTTTAATTCCCACCTAACATAATCCGCCTTCGTCTCCAAGGCCGGCATCCGACCATCCTCAGGCGGGAAGAAAGGGAATGCGTTGTCGTGGACACGACTACTCTCCACCCAAACTTTCCCTTGATCCTCACTTTCCCAGGCACCGGCGGTGTGGATAGCCATACAATTATCCCAAACATAGTGCCTAGTTTCCCCAATTTTCCATCCTAGTGGAGGATTCTCAGAGTTTCGGGGGATGACGATAATCGTATGTCCGCGTGAGTAATTGTATGCCCAATGATGCCCACCTTTCTTCATGCGCTCGATAGATGCGTCGAATGGCCATACAAACAAAAGAATCCAAGATTTCGTGATTGCGCAGTCGTGCACGAGTCCGGGACGATTTGGTTCGAATGGCATTTTAGACCAGAATTCGTTTTTGATTTTGCCATCGCGAGATATGCTGTAGGATACGATATCGTCTGTTGCCATACCTTTGGCTTCATACCCATGGACGACGAGTTCGTCTGTGAATGGATCGTATTTTGGATGAGCGGTCATAGTCTTGCCTGGAGCCTTGAAAGGGTCGTAACCTAATGTATCAAGAGTTTGGGGATTGACGGCGTAGGGTTTAGCACTTTCTTTCATTGCGAGGAGTTTGTTGTCCCAGAGCATGAGGTTCGTGTTTGCGGTGCTGTCGACAGCGGCGCGGACACATGGGTGGTGAGTCCATGGGTTGCGATAGAGGCCGAAGAGGGATTTCCCGGCTCGACGTTCGAGTTTGTAGCGTTGGGTTTCGACGTAGCGGGTTTTCATGTCGACTCGACCGTTGTGGAAGCGGAAAGCTGAGATGTTGCCGTCGCCGTCGATGGGGACGTTGCCTGAGACTGGTGGGACGAAGGGGTCGACCATGACGCGGTAGAATGTGCCGTCAATCTCCTTGGGAATGGTCCCATATACGACTAGGTCGGCGACTTCGCCTTCGAGACGGCAGGGCAGGTTGGAGCCGTAGAGATCGAGGGCGATGGGCCATTTGCTTTTGAGCTCGTTCTTGTCTACGCCGTTTGTGGTGGCATCGGTAGTGTTTTGAGCATCCATAGAGTCATTTCGAGTGGCATCTGCGTCTTTTTCATTGCCCCATTTGTCTTTCATCTGCTCGTGATATACCTCAATAAGTTTCGACATCGTGGCAAGTAATCGGGATGAATAGCTGTGGATATCAGTTGGTGCAAAGCTGTGTCAGCTGGAATTGAGATTCTGAAGATGGTATTTGTATGATTGAGCTACAGCTCCGAGACTGGGATCTTCGACTTCGACATGCATGCTGCTGTAGAGGCTCATGTCTGGGCCACTCCGTGAGACACTGCTTCGGATCTGCGGTGGTTTCTCGCCGTATGATGATAGAAGCGGAGAAGGCACGGCAGTTGATTGTGCTATAGAATCTATAAGTCAGCCACTTCTTCGTATCGTCGGTTCATGCTACTGCTGGCGGACGATGTGGTGGAAGTCCGAGCTTGCGTTACGCACGATGTCAAGCTCAGCGAATAGAGAACTCTGCATTCGTCAGTAGAGGTTTCGAAACCATGCTTCGGCAGTTGCAATGATCTTATTGCCGCCAGGAACAATGCGCCAATGCGCCTCTCTGTGGGACATCAATCTGACAGCCTGGGAACATCCTTGGGCTCTCCGCGCGAGCTCCCCAGATCAGATGACTTGGGGAAGCCGGCTCGGCAAAGCTCAGAAGAGGTGAGGTGAGGTCGGAAGAAGCCGGTCTGCTTAGCTGAAAGGGTATGCAACCGCTGCTGATACAGTAAATACGTACGCCAGCTCGCAGGGAATCACAGGTGGTAGTCAGTAATGAAACATGCAGTACACAGCGCTATGCCCAGCGCAGTCATCCTCTATATACCCAAAGTGAACTCGACACCAACGTCGATATCACGAGCTGTACACGAACTTTTGTTAGTATATCAATCTCAGATAAAATCAATGGTAATGCTGTATTCCTTACCAATCTTCACGACTTTGGAAAATTGCACACTCTTCTCCGCCGCGGTCTGGAGGTCATCGATGGAGAAGATTTTGAGGCCGCTCTCGTTAATCAGCTTCTGTGCCTGCTCCATGTTGGTTCCTTGCAATCGTGCAATGACTGGTGTTCGCAGGTTCATGCTCTCTACGACAGAAATGAGACCTTTGGCGATGGCGTCGCAGCGGACGATACCACCGAAGATGTTGACGAAGATGGCGGTGACCTTGGGGTCGGAGGTGATGAGATCGAAAGCCTGCTTGATGGCTTCTGGAGTAGCTCCTCCGCCGACATCCAAGAAGTTGGCGGGGCTGCCTCCGTTCAGCTTGATGATGTCCATGGTGGCCATGGCGAGACCAGCACCGTTGACGAGGCAGCCAATGTCGCCGTCCAGCTTGATGAAGTTGAGACCAGACTCGCCGGCCTTGACCTCATCAGCGTCTTCCTGTGAGGTATCTCTCCAGCTGAAGATCTCCTTTTGTCTGAATTCAGCGTTGTCGTCAAAGTTGAGCTTGGCGTCCATGCAGAGAACCTGGTGGTCGGAGGTCTCTGAGAGTGGGTTGATCTCGATCTGTGTAGCATCCTTCTCCATGAAGATCTTGTAGAGCTTCTTGATGGTGTCTGCGGCTGGGGTGATACATTGCTCGGAAAAGCCAAGCTTGGTCGCAACATCAGTGGCCATCTCGTCAGTCACGCCTTTGTGGATGTCAATCTTGGTTGTGATGATAGCGTCTGGGTTCTCCTTTGCGACGGTCTCAATGTCCATGCCACCCTGGCTGGAGGCAACGATGACAGGGGCCTGGCTACCACGGTCCATGAGGATGGCCAAGTAGAATTCTCTCCTGGCAAACTTGCGCTCGACAATGTATACCGAGTTGCAGATTCTGCCCTTCTCGCCGGTCTGCTTGGTGATGAGCTTTTGGCCAATCATCTGGTCTGCGAGAATGCTGGCTTCGCGCGGAGAGTAGACAATCCTCACACCTCCCTTGAAGCCGTTTGTGAAGTGACCCTTTCCTCGTCCTCCGGCCAGAACCTGTGCCTTGATGACCATGTCCTCGCCGCCGATGGTCTTGGCCACCTCCTCGGCCTCTTTGGGGGAGTGGGCGACATTGCCCTTGGGGACGCCGATGCCGTACGAGTCGAGCAGCTGGGCGGAGCGGTATTCGTGGATGGACAAGTTGCGGACTTGTTGTTGCGCAGCCTGTGACAATGTTAGAAGGAGAGATATACTTTTAGCCAATTGCGCAGCTCTCGATAGTCATGATGCGGCATACCCGGAAGCTCTGCAGGTTGGAGGCAATTTGCCTGCTGCTTCTCGCGAGCTTGAACATGTTTGCAAGCCCCGAGAGAATGAAAATGAGAGGAATGAAAGGGAGAGGAGGTTCTGTGGTGCTTTGAGGTGAAGCTCTCTCTCGGAAGAAGCAAGCTTCAAACCGCGATTCCTTCCTTTCCCGGCTGAACCCGAAAATGTAGAACTACACCAACACACAATCACCAATACCGATATGCCGTCAAAAGATGCAGAAGCCAGCGCTTACGATGTGTATACAAATAAAGTTGTTGTAAGCCAGCAACAGCAGCAGCAACTGTTGAGTTCATGGGCGCAGAAGACCAGCACTCCGACTTCATACGAGGTCGCAGCCGAAGCCGACGATGAAGACGATTGGGATGCGCTTGACGAAGGAGGTCCCGGCGCTCCGAAAGACAATGAAGCCGACTCGCAAATAGAACTGCTACTCAAGAAGAGGAATGTGTCAAAAGACAAGCTCCTAGAACTTCTAGTGGGCAAGAAAGCTGCAGACGCAAAGCGGAAGTCTCAAGCTGCCTCCAAGAGCAATATCGCATCAAATCATGTAGCTCCAAAGCCCTTAACTCTACCCAAAAGGGAGACTCAGGACAACAGCGACGATGAAGACGAGGGTCGCGCTGCTGCATTCTCGTCCAAGAGAAAGACTCGTGACAGACACCTCCCAGCCTACACCACAGGCGGTGCTGATTCTCCGGCACAAATCGACATTGATGCGACACCGGCAAACCCCAGAGAAGACTTGGCGACTATGAAGGCGTTGGCGAACGGAGATCAAGCACAGAAGGAAAAGGATAGTGATGAGGAACAGAGACCGAGCAAGCGGAAGCCTACGAGCTACTTAGACGAGCTGTTGAGCAAAAAGAAGAAGAAAAAGAAGGGCAAGGCAAAGGCATAGTCTCTCGGACAGCAATACAGCTGCGACAAAGACTCTGCAGCATACGATCAGGTGGAATTCTGTAATTCTGAAGATACCCGCTTCTGCTCTGACCGTCGCCTGAGTTTACCTCCGGATGTCTACAAGTGCTCCGATCTCCTGTCGAGCGTCCAGTAAGTCCAGTAAATGCCACTCTAATATGATAAACTAATGCTCACAAAACCAGGAACGTGCCCTTGCGTCTTCCTGATAGACGTCCGGCTTGGGGCCCGTCCGCGCGAAAACATGCAATCTGTGCCTGCATCACATAGCAAGTCACAGTGGCAGTTGGTCAACTACCTCGAGACCGTAGATGAGGATTTCACTTTCGATAGGTTCGATGACTTTCCTAGAGACGTTCGCCTCGTGATCTACGAACACTATTTCTGGGACAATGAAGCTGAGATGGTCGAAGATCGTGTTCCATATAGCAAACGGGACGGCAGTGTCCGAGCGCAGCCTCCCATAACCAGGAGTATCCCGTCAGAGCCATTCCTTAGGAGCTATTCCTTAGGAGCTATTCCTTAGGAGCCATTCCTTAGGAGGCAAAAAAAGGAATGGCTCTGACGGGATACTCCTGGTTATGGGAGGCTGCACTCGGGCACTGTCGTCCCGTTTGCTATGCCCGCTATGCATCAAAATTTATAGCACAGTCGAATTTATTCCCTCACAATCAAGCTCGCCATTCCCATACCCGTCCCGATACACATACTCACCACACCCATCTCCTTCCCTTGCCTCTCCAACTCCGGCAACAGCGTCGCCAACTGCCTTGCTCCGGTCGCACCAAGTGGGTGTCCCAACGCAATCGCACCACCCTTGGGATTCACCAACTCAGGATCAATCCCCAGCTCCCTCACACAATACACGGCCTGACTCGCAAAAGCCTCATTAATCTCCCAAATCCCAATATCTTCCCTCCCCACCTGCGTATGCGCCAACAATTTAGGAATCGCAATCGCAGGCCCAATTCCCATCTCATCAGGCTTACACCCCACAACCTGAGTCCCCGCCCACTTCCCAATAATCTGCCCCGTAAGTCCCAACTCAGCAGCCATAGACCTCCTCATCATCAACGCCGCCGCAGCCCCATCACTAACCTGCGAAGCATTCCCCGCCGTCGTACTCCCACCCTCCTTAAACGCAGCCTTCATAGTCCCCAACTTCTCCACAGAACTATTCGCTCTAATCCCATCATCCTTACTGATAGTCCTCATCTCAATTTTATCAGGTTGTTCAGGATCCTCAACCCACCTCGTCTCCACAGCCACAATCTCCTTATCAAACAACCCCTCCTTCTGCGCCTTTGCAGCTTTAACATGACTCCTCACAGCAAACTCATCCATCTCTTTTCTCCCAACTCCATACCTTTCCGCAACATTCTCCGCAGTAATTCCCATACTCATAATACAATCCCTAGCATCTTTCACCTCACTAGTCTTTAAATCTCCCCACAACTGCGTAGGTATCGCCCTCGAACCATAATTTTTTGTCATACTCTCCATCCCCCCTCCAATTCCCACATCGATTTCTCCTGTCGCGATCGCGTTCGCGATCCCTGTTATTGCTGCTAGACCAGAAGAACATGCTCGATTCACGGTTTGGAAACCTGTTGTGTTGGAGACGCCGACGTGGAGGGAGGCCATACGACCGGCTTTGGAACCGCCGAGTTCGGAGAGGACGGTGCCGATTTGTATATCATCTATCTTTTTGGGGTCGAGGTTGGGCACGGCGGCGAGAGTGGCGCGTAGGACGTGGGCGAGAAGTTCGTGGTCGTAGGCATCTTTGAATCCGCCTTTTTTGGCGCGTGTGACGGGGGTGCGGAGGGAGGAGAGGAAGACGATGTCGTTGGGGTGTTTTTGGAGGATGGAGCGGGTGCCTTTTTGGAGGTAGCCGGCCATGGTTGCGATCTTTATGTCTTGGTGGTTTTTATGTTGCTAGTCCAAAGCTATGCTCAAGCTCACTTTCCCGGTAATGATGAATTTGGAGATGAGTAGGGAAAGGTAGAGAAGAAGGCAGAGTGTGGCTAGTATGTACAGCAGTAAGAGGAGGGAGAATGGAGACCTACGGTTCATAGAGAGAGACGAGAAACAAGTGATATTATTCGCGTTGCTTCTGACTTTGTCAATGCTTTCCACAGGGACGATGTCGGGGAGAGGAGCTCGCTCACTGTCGGGAGTTGCTCCAAAGTGCGTGAGCCGATGGGAAAGAGTTTAGCCGGGATCTCTCTGGCGGAAGTGGCGGAGGGAGGACTTCACCTCAACATCAACATCACCTCTCGACACGATCTTTTCGTGATGCGAGTGTCCTGGCCAGGAATGATTTGAAGGACGAATGCATCGGTGCAGGAGCGCCGCAGCGGCCTCACGCTGGACGCTGGACGTGATGGTCCCTCGAATGGAGATTTTCTTATGCCCAAGCCACGCGCGAGGCACGAAGTGCCTGTTGGAAGTGCAGCAATCATGCATACGTTCATGACTTGCTTTGGTGAGAGTGGCAAAGCAGCTTTCATCCATAGCAGTCTCGAGGGCTACAGTGGTCTACCTACGTCGGTTTCAAAGTGACACAGCATCTGCCAATGTATGGCTGCTTATGCCAAGGACATCAGGCCATGGACTGACCAGGCTACCACATGTCTATCATGAAGAACCCGCAGCTTTCATCTTGGTTGTGTCAGAGGACAATGTGGTTGCGGCAATATGGCTTCAGGAATCGACTACCAGCCTCTGAACAGCCAGCAGTCAGAGATTCGGCTTCTCCGACTTCAATCCTCGACTGATTTCCACAGGCCCGTGGAATGCGAGTTGTACACGATAAGCCTGGACCAGTCTCCTCCACCGCAGTACAACGCGTTGTCCTATGTCTGGGGCGATCCTGCTCGCAAGGCTCAGGTCAAGGTGAACGGACGAGATGTGGAGGTCGGCGTCTCATTGGCAGCAGCTCTTCAACATATGCGCAATGTCGACGTTGACCTTATCATGTGGGCAGATGCTATCTGCATCAATCAGACGGATCTCGAAGAACGGAACGAACAGGTGTCAATGATGGGAGCGATCTATCAAGGAGCAGAGAAAGTCTTGGCCTGGCTTGGCGATTCTGATGAGAACAGCACTCTAGCGATGGACTTCATCGAGCACTGGGGTCGCTTCTCTTCTGACCCGGAGATCAGTGAGATTGCCGATACAACGCCATTGCAAGACTGGCCTCGATGGGCAGAGGATCTTTCATCTCTTTCATTCAACCCTCAAGCGTTGCAAGCCCTCAGCAAATTTGGTATTCGCCCATATTGGCAGCGGACGTGGATCATTCAAGAGCTCGAATTAGCCAAGAGTGTGGAATTTTACTGCAGCAAGCGAACACTTAGTTCGAAGTGTGTCGAAGACGCCACATGGTGGATGAATTTAGCCTTCAACATGCGCACGCAGCAGACTGGCGAGTCGATCTGGGCAACGACTACTCTCAAATCGCCACTCTGCAAAATGATCCAAGCCTTACCAAAAACAGAGCTTGCTCTCATTGGGACCACATCAAGGGTGAAGTTTGACGTGCTTGAAGCAGCGAGGATGTTTTGGAGTTGGAAGGCAACAGACCCAAGAGATCACCTATTCGGTATGCTGGGGATGATGGACCTCGACCGGGGCAGCTCACTCTACAAGTTGATCCAACCTGATTATCGTCGGTCTGTAGCCGAAGTTTACAGCAACTTTGCTCGGTACCGGCTACTGACCAGGAGATCTCTCTTTCTATTGCGATTTTGCCGCGGGCCAGGGCTCCGCAGCAATATCGCAATCAGAGAAGGTCTTCCGACCTGGGTTCCGGACCTATCAAATTTCGAGGAAGTCTGGACTAACGACTTCGTGAACGAAGGGAACCTGGAGGTTCAAGAATTTGATCACCTGGTTGAGGTCCTTGAGCCTGGTAACATTCTGGTCTTGAAAGGCTTCCAGGTCGATATCGTCAGTACTGCATATGAACATCTATTCCCATTCTGGCTGGGGTCAAAAACTGTCTTCACTCGGGAGTCAATCTCGCAATTCCAGCGCGACGTCATAGAAGGCCCAATCGTACGGGAGAAAACTTCACTCCAGACATTCGTCAAGCTCTTGAACAACAGAAGTACGGGCCACTCTATACTCGATGAGCATCGATCATTTGAGCTCACAACTACCCTGCTGGCGATCATATCCTCCTCCATGCTCCGGCACAAAGCTATTCCTTATTTTCAGTCCGGAACGAGCAGCCTCTCTGAACACGATTGCATTGACATCTTTCTATCTCGAGAGTATTACCCTCCAGGCACTGACAGGCGTTTGGTCGACGAGCTATACAACCTCATGGCGAGCAAAGATTTATGGAACCTCAAAACTCATCGGCAATGGTTTGCATCCGGCGAGGGCAGCTTGTCTATGCTCTTCAAGACGACACATGGTCGGTTTGGCCTGGCGTCAAAGGCTATCAAGGAGGGCGACGTACTTTCTTATCTTGCCGGATATCAGCATCTCTTCGCCTTGCGCCTCATAGATGGACACTACGTCTTTGTGGGAGAAGTTCGAGTGACGGATCTCTACCTCCCGAAAATCGTGCCGGAGCTCTACCCATACATGAAAGAGTTCAAGATACATTAGTGTGGCGCATCAGGGCACAGCACTATTCTCACCTGTGGTTACACTCACGTACACCTCATCGCATCTTGAACGCTCTCGACAGTTCACTTATGTTTGATGCGCCTCTGCCGACACGATGCATGCAAATCATTGCACAAATTGGATGGCACGGGTGGCACGGCATGTTTGGATTCCAGGAGTCGCACAGAACATCTTCTGACAGATCTCGTCGGTGGCATGGGCAAGTCGGCCTGCGCTCATTGACGTCCTCGCGGCCTCTAGTCTTCGGACGCATCGCCACTTTGGTCTGGCTGTGCAGGTTAGCCAAGCTCCCGATACTTGTCCTCGTACTCGTCTTCTAACAAAGTCGACTGGTAATTTTCTTTCTAATACCTACTTATCAGTCGACTTTGTCAGAAGACGAGTATGAGGATAAGTATCGGGAGGTCGCTTAATCTGCATACCCAGACGATAATGACAATGAGTCCGAAGACTTGCGAGGCCGTGTACCTAGTTACTAGCGCCCTACTGAAATGCTGCGTTGATGAACATCATAGCCACGGGATACAATAGGGGGATGCACTCTGAATGTCATGCTCGCAGCGATGTTGAAGATTGAGGATAATCGTCAGCGAAACTTTCACGATTGTAGAACATGCGGATAGGTGAGTGTTCTTGCTGTCGGAGGCCCGTCATATGCTCAATTGCAATCAGCATATGTACATAGCGTTCTATGTTCTACCCTGGCACAGATTCATGTGGTTAGGTGACGACAGCTTACAATAGCGTCCATTACTCACCCGTCTTTTATCCAACTCCATTAAAACGATATGTGCTGTTTGTTTTTGAAATGACGCGGAGAGCATAGTGCAGTAGGAGTGTGGTGAGTTGGGCGGATCGTACTCTGCCGTGATCTGGCAATACGAGCTGGCATTGCTGCCAGAAGACTCGATCGTACGGGATAGGCGTCTGGTGCGTGATCGTGAGCGACATTGTTGGTGTCGCTGTTCTTGTTGCTGGAGACTAGGCAGACAGCAATAACGCAGTACTGGCGACCCAGGATCATCAGTGGTGATCTGCGATTGGCGTATGGAGTAAGCGAACAGAAATCCACGTTGACTCAAATTGAAAAGTTCTTATCGTATTGCTATCTAGAGCAGGTGTCTCGCTCTGCAACGATCTTGCTGTCTTGTCCCGGCTGCTAGTAAGCTCCCTTATTCTCGCTAGCATTAGGCTGCTTCAAAGAACTCGCGCTCACCAATCCGTTGAACTTTTTTCGAAATTGGTCTTGTTGCGCACGTTTACCTTGTGGTGAAGCTCGTCATCCTAGAGCCGCAATACCTCTACCGTCCATTGCTACTCCTCGACAGTGCGTCGACACCTGCCAAGAGCCTGACGATCTTTTCCATGGTCCCATAATGGCTCTGGAAGATCACGGTACTTCCCTCCACCGAATCAATAGCAGTGTCGCGAGGTAGCGTGTTCAACCTTGTGTCGATGGCAAAATCATGGTGAGTGAGATCTCAGACTTCACCTCTCAGTACTTGACACTGCGCAGTTCCAGAGCCATACTCAGAGGTCATGCTACCAAGAACGAGGCAGAGGCCGTAACCTTGGAGTGGATTACAGAGCTGTATATCGAAGAAGTGAGAGGTGGTCACCGTGCTGTCGTACACCAGGCATAGTATTTTGTCGCTTGGTCTATCTAAGAGGACGAGGTAGCGTATCCAGCCTTGAGTTCGAGATTCGTTGATTTCGCAGGCTTTCCGCCAATCTTGATAATTGCGCTCGACCCGAATCAAGCATGAAGCGCAAGAAACGCTTGAATAATTGACTAATCGGCTCTTTCACGTATGAATTGAGTAGGTTTCACTCCAGCTGCCCGCAACGCAATGAATCTAGGGGTATCCCAGACCTGTATGAGAAGGTGGTGATATACCCTGCCCACACCTGCCTCCAGTGCTGCCTCCAGTGCATCTAAACGTGCGTGGACTTGTTGGTGATCCTCGCGATGGAGGAGGCGGAAACCCACGTGACCGAGGATGATGATCTTGATGACCATGACGTTGGCCAACAAGATATCGTATTCAAGTAGATGCATGTTAGCACAGTTCCTCGTCGTACAGGTTCAACGACTTACGAGTCGGGGTCGGTGGCGGCGGCTTTGATGCAGTCAAGACATGCCAGACCTGGACGGCTTGCGCGAATGGAAAGATCATGCCGTTGTCTGTGTTCTATCTCGCGGTGGTTGATAGCTGCCCTTGAAGTTGGGAGCTCGCTGCTCATGTCCTTGTGATTGAGATGATACGGGACTATGTCCACCTCGCTCACCTCTCTCAGTGTCCTTCCCCATGAATGGCCTCCTGATGCGATGACGGGGACGACCAAAGATGCTGTGAAAGTATCATGAGTCCGAGATTAATTCGCGCGTCTCGATATTCAGCAAAAAGGAGGCTCGCGGATACTATCGACCCTGTGGTGTTCCTGGCCTGGGTCCAGTCGAGATTTCATCTTGACAATTTCCATGTCAAGCGTCATGCGGAGGTCGAGAATGCGTAAGATATATCAAAATGTCGCTTCGCAATGCCTTATGACAATGCACACCCCTTTAAGTTGATCGAGACTACTAGGGGAGAACGAGTTGTTTGCGCTATCTCTCACGAAATGCATAAGCTGTTCTTTGCAGTGTAGTTGTCTCCAGGTCGAACCATCGAACGACACCACCTGTTGATACACTTGTAAAAGTCCCTCGGGCGATGAATCATCAGGGTCGACTCACAGGATGCGAAACTTCGAAGTCCCATTCATCATCTCTCGCATGTGGAGGGAGCGTGCCTCATGAGTCGTTTGCCAATCGGCGTTCTAAGCAGCGCAGCAATTTCCGGATCCTTTCTTTTTGAATCCTCTCATAGACTCAGTGCCTGGCGGGTGAAGAGTGAGACGAGTGATAGGTGCATCACCTTGTGCATGTAATGGTACCATGTCGAGCGGCCAGTCGAACGCGCTGCGTCGAACGGTCGCGAGGTCGCGAGCTGGAAATGTTATGTGACCAAGAGCAGCAACACCAGCGCTGCGCTGAACAGATCTGAGCTCGAATTATGACTCGAGGGTACGAGTCCTCGTGTCAGAGGTGGCGTGGGAGTCTGACGCTGTGGAGTTGGCCGTGCGCTTCGAAGGTATCTTAACTCGTATTGTGGGTGTGGGAGCAGTGGCGGCAGCGGGTGCTAGCGAAAGAATGTCGCGAGTGGATTTTGTGTAAGTATTCACCCTCAACTTCCTGCCTCCAATTTTAGTTTCCCGTGTTTGGAGACCTGACTTCTGATTGTTCCTTGGGAGAGTGGTTGCGCCATTTGTGCTCGATGAGGATTGCGAAAGCTTTTAAATCTGTTCAGTATCACGTCCGTCAAAAGCTAGCAGTTACACTCAAGGTAGAAAACGAGCGAAGTCATCTCGTGGTTGCACATTAGATTCATGGTTCCAAAAAGGGGGCGCCAAGCCTCTGTCCACCAAACCATCAAACAAAAAAGCAAAAACCCAAGCTGTATACTAGACGTATTCAGATATCTCGCTATACGGACTCCATTACAGAATCTCGAATTCAGCAACTCCATGCGCTAGTATAAGCTGTAGGGGAAAGTAATCCTCAGAGAGTTTTCTTTCATTTAGCTCCAAGTTGATAGGCCATGATCGGGAGTCGAACTCGAACGCACGACCTTTGGGATGATCAGTCACCAAACACATCCCCACTGCGCCACCGGAGTGACGAGGGGCAAACACTTGTTCTTCAACTTAACCCCTCAACAGCAACGGCCGGAGCTTTGCCGACTTTCACATGTCGCTGAGGACCGTGGATTCTGGGAACTGTGGGAGGGTAGCAGTTGCTTGGACCTTGCTATGATGCGCTGGTTCGAATGTGCGAATACGTGCAGCAGCAGCATGAGCTATGCATCGCACAATGCATGTGTGTGTGATCCGTCTCTTTCGCAATCTCGCAGACGTGTCTCGCTCGAACCGGCGACCTGTGCGTGGCCAAAAAAAAAAATGGTATCGCAATCAGTGTGTGTTGCAGCTCACCAAATCAGGACCAGTAAATGGAATTTGTGTGAGCGCTCAACAGCTGATTGGATGCTGGATGTCAGTTACAGATCACATATGACCCTTGCTTTTCCGATTATTATCGCGTTTCATACGTGGGACCGTGAGAAGGCAGCAGCTGCTGCTGGTTCGAATGCATCAATGCGAGTACGTGCAACAGCAGCGTGAGCTATGCATAGCGCAGTGAATGTGTGTGTTGTCGCCTCTTTCGCAGCTTCGCGAACGCGTCACGCTTGCGGCGCCTCTCAACGTTCGTCAACAATCTCGCCACCTTCACACAGCGTTTCTCGTGGGGTGCTTTCAGGTCTTCCTACACGAAATGACTCGCTCGCTCCCAGTCAGGATCACTGTCCACGGAGGAAGTTTCCCTGTGGCAGACGAACGCTCGAGTTGGTGGTGATCGCTCGCCCAGTACATGTGGCATCATGGCTTCAGCCGACCATGTTCCCGATTCTTCTGCAGCCTCCAGAGCTCAGCGACCGCCTTGCGCGTGCAGCTCCTCTTCGTTCAATCCCGCTAAAGATCTCAGCCTTTTCGCAGTGCATGTGTTCCGCCATCTTGTCAGGTCTCCTTAGCATCCTCGCCCAGTCCAGCACCACTATTCGCGTCGCAACCATATGGAAGTTATGTCGTCGCATACAAGTGCGCAAGTCGAAGGCAGCAGTTCCGAGTCGAGTTGGTTCGCGACTGATGGCATCTTCAGCAGCGACCGGGACTCGCGAATCCCCGCATGAGTGAGGAAGGGAAGGAGCAGCTAGTCCTCCAGCGCTTTCCTTCCACGTCCGTTGCAACTTCCTCCACGGTCCAAAACATTCTCCAACTCATATCAAGCACCATCTTGATACATACAACCTCCTCATACATGCGACAAGCGAAGTCGAGCTTCTCATCACCGTCGCAATGCGCTCACAACCTGATTGGCCCAATCCCACGCGACGCTAGTTGCGGACCCCTGAATCTTCACTAGAAGTCCTGGGATTTTCGAACCCATCATACAACCACCTTCCCAACATTTCTAATTTTCTCACAGAATGCGATCCGATAGAACCAAATACGCTGAGTTCGATCCCGTTGTCCAATTTTATGCGCCGGTTGTGCGTTGTTGTTTGCGACAGGATGCAAGATTTGAGAATCGGAGGCTTCACCCACATTCCGAAACGACCACGTGCTCCAACTTCGTCACTGGCAGGCATTCCCCATGGGTTTCGAGACGTGTTCCAACGGTTCAGCATGATGCTTCCGTCATTTCGTTGCGGCGCGCGACGTGGCCCGAATGCGATGACCAGCTGGAGATTCCTCAATCACTCAGCTTGCGACAACTCCTCGTTCCCCATGATGATGATCTCCAGCGTCACTCTTGGAGTCGTCCAAGCGCTGACTACGGTTCCAAGAGATGGAGGTTCAGAGACTGAAGGTCGAGCTGCGGCAACACGACACGGGATTGGCCGATGAGAAGACTTGGTCCAGCAACAAGACAGTGATGGATACACATTGTCCTTGCGTGTGATCGTAGCCTCGTCGTTGTGACCATAAGTTCCGGCTGGATATCCTCTTGGATCACTCAGTCGGCGACATCTCATGGACTCTTACGACAGACAACGCCGGTGTCACGCTTCCACTCGGCTACGGGCTTACCACCGCTTCAAGAGATGAGTCTAGGGACACAGAGATTGAGCTGCGCCATTGTCGAAGGCGACTAAGCGACTAAGCGACGACGCAAGGCTTATTCTCCATCCAGGTCAAGGTTGCGCGCCGGCCTTCTTAACTCTTCTGCAGGCACGTAATCTCCACAGTAGGAGATCTACATCACTGACAGAAAACGAGTTTAAGTTGAAGTCACTGAATTTTGCTGAGCTGTGTCTTCTGCGCCAGCCCCTTATGCCTTACTTCAATGCGCGCTAGCCCATGCGCTTCAATCCAGGTGTGGTATCTTCTTCATAATTCATTCAAGTCCTAGCGCTGGCTTTTTCTGCCTCCAACCTTCTTCTATCAACATCGACGATGCGCCTGCGTCGATGCATCTGTGCCATCTTCCATCTTACATAGAGCATCAACGCATCTTTGCAGACAACGAACAGACAACCACCAACCAAGCTACGCGCCCATTTGGCCTGCAGAAACCCAGTCAACGGTTTCTTTCCGTAGAACAAGGGGCCCCCCATTCGATCCGCTGGCGTAGTCCAAGACTTTGGTAATACAAGCTTCAAGGCTTCTCCAGCTAGGCCAGCGACGGTCGGGAAGAGAAGCGCGCCAATGACAGTCTCGGCGACACCTACTGGCGAGAACAACAGCCGACGTTCTGCTTGGTTTTGGCGTTGACGGTCGGCGGCCGCTGGTTGTCCTTGCGCTTGCTGTGGTTGCGCTCGATTGTCTTGAATATCTGGCGGGGGCTCAGCAGCGTCTTGTACAGGTTGTGGCGGCTGTTGCGCGGCAGCTTGACCTGGTGGATTCCTGTCCGCTGCCTCTTGCACTAAACGCTCCTCTTCTTCGTCCCATTGATCCCAAAGGCCGTGATCAACGCGGATCTCGAAGACGTTGCCGTCTTCTTCAGCCTGTTGTCCCTCGGCCTGGCCTTGCTCGGCATTTGCAGCTGCAGCGCCATCGCCGTCGGTCTGGTCTGATCCGGTACGTGGTTGTATCTCCTTGAGCCACCTCTGCTCCTTTTCCGCCCATACCCTTTGATAGTACGCATTGTAGAGAGAGCGTACGTAAGGCAGCACTGCGAAAGCAAAGCTTGCAGATGGAGGCCATGTTGCGAAGTCGAGGGTGTCGTCTGGTGAATGTGCTTGCGATGCGAAGAAGACTATTGGTAACACCGGGAGCACGCTGTCGGCGATAGACGTGCGCGAAAGAACGAGAAGAGGTGTGATCAAGGGCAGACCCAAATAAAGTCTCCAATGTACGGCATGATCAAGCAGGACTCTCACCAGCACTTCTGATGCGGCTGCTGGGCGACCGACGTATGTCTCCACAGGTGGGCGTATGTAATTGGCGAACAGAGGTCCTAGGATTCGCATACCATCCTCTGCACCAAAGATGCAGTATACAGAGTGTATGCCGACCGACATGCTTATGCTGTGCAATGCGGCGAATAGAGCAGAGCCACTCATGGGTATCACCAGTTTCCCGCCTATTCTCTCGCAGGCTCGCACCAGGTCGACGACGTAGTCTTTTGGCCTCGCAAGTGTAATTTCTGATTTGCATTGCGGACACTCTATCTTGGGTGCAGCAATGCCCGCCCTTCGATCTCTTTTGTTTGGCGCCTCCATGTCGGCTATCCAGTCGAGAAGGCATTCTTCATGTGCGACCAGCGCACAAGGACATGGATCTCGCCATGGTGATGTTTCTGGCGTATCTTCTGTCTCGTCGGAGAAGCATATCCAGCATTTCTTCAGTGAAGGGTCATCTGCTGGGTTGTATGGCGATGGCGCAGCAGCCTGGTTCTGCTCCAGTGCAGCTTCCGTCTGCTGTTGTTCCTGCTCTTCAGGTTCATCATGATGTTCATGCACAAAGATGGTCTGCGAATCCTCGGATCGTGAGCGTACAGGTGATTGATTCTGGGTCGGACTTGATGGCTGCACATCTGGACGGGAAGCTCTGCGTGTCTGCGGTGGTTGTCGAGCTGGCATGGACGCCATGATGGGCAGTCGTGGCTGGTGTGTTATCGCATAGGTTGTTTCACTGCGAAGTCTTCTTGGAAAGAGCTTTCCTGATGTACCACACAGAAATGGAAGTTGGCAAACAATTGAACCCGAGGTGAGGTGCTGGTGACTTCACTTCGCGTGGCACACGTGCGAGCTTGACTCGGCTCGGCTTCACTTTCCGCCGACATGTCGTCACTTTTGAGAAGCGAAAGCGCGTCTTCCATTTTCGAGACACCGCAGACAAGACAAGAACATACAAGACAAAGACAAAGACAAAGCTCACACTTACACTCACACTGTTCACGACACTCTGCGATTAGAGCATCACCAGCGCCTAGGTTGTATCGCGTTGAGGGCCTACGTTCGCTCAGTGAACCATCTATATTCACTTCTGAACGCCACTCGCGCTATATTCACACTAATCGTGACAGTCATGCCTGCCTGCGCTGCTTGCAATCCTTGATGTCGCCTTCCACGCGTAACCGCCTCTCCTCTGTCCACGACTTCCATTACAACATCTACATGTTCAAATAGCCGCACGCCCGCCTCTAACCATGGCGTCTCCATCGGCTGATACAACGAAGAAACTCGAGCTGGGGCAGGATCACGATAGCAGCAATTTCGCTGCGACAGAGAATGCGCAGGTGACAGACGAGCAGCAAGGAAATGCGAACGGAGATGGAGCCGCTTCTGATGGCGACGAGCCTACCGATTTGGCCGCACTCGGCGCAGTAGTTCGCGATCAAGATGACCTCGAAAGAGACATCGGCCAGCAGGCGGATCAACTTCTGACCGAGCAGGCCATCGAGCGCGAGCAGAAGCGCCTGGACAAGACGACCAAAGAGAAGGAACGTATGCAGACGGCACTGCGTATAGCAGAGACCAATCTGGCCAAGCCTGCAGGTTCGGCAACGAAGAACAAGTACCGAGCCGAGATTGAGCACTACAAGGCGCTGATCTCGAACCTCGACAACGACATTGAGCAGATTCAGAGACGTATCGATGAGCGTCAGAAAGCATCAGAGCAGGATGGCGAGACTCTACTGGAGGAAGGAGCGAACAAACGCTTGCCCGGCGAAAGCCAGCGTGAGTTCCTCATTCGAACTGGAAAGATCACGCCATTTTCCAAGATGGGACGGCAGCTGCTGAAAACATCATCGAGTCTGGGAGAGCTTTTGCTTGACGAAGATCAGCAGGATGAAGCAGAGGAGGAGCAAGATGAGGCCGAGGTCGACATGGATGTTGGCCCGAAATCACATCAGTATCTGCTAGCACCTGGCTTTGATCAAGAAGACACGAGCGCAGCACCGAGTACGGCAGGCGATACCGAAGACGATGCTGCTCTTGCGCGTCGTTTGCAAGATGAAGAGGATGCCGCTGAGAGGCCAGCCAAGAGACGGCGACTTGCTAGCAGGCGACAGGCGAAAGCTGCGTCTGAGGAGCCGAGTACTGCCGCCGAAGAGTCCGACGTAGCATACGTGCCAGGTCTAGATGAAAGCGGCATCGCTGCAGCTGGGCGGTCTGGTGACCCTGATGAGTCTGAGGATGATGATGCCGAAGGCGATTTCACTCTGGCAACCGCTCCACCTCCCAAACGCAACCGAAAAGGAAAGCAGAAGCAGAAGGCGATGCAAGATGCTGAAGACGGCCAAGAAGATTTCACGGGCATCGACGATGGCAACGAACATGTATATCAGGCAAGACTACAAAGCTGGATCGAGCGGCGGAGCGCGGCGCGGAGACGTCACAAAGAGCGTGAAGCTTCTATCCATGAGAATGCAGAATCTGAGGGCAGCGGCGTAAAGCCAGAGCCTCAAGAAGTCATTGACCTTGACGATATTGAAGAAGCAAAGCCTGAGTGGCAAATGCCACACCCGACACGGACAGATGCAGAGTTCGAGGGCGGGTACCGAATACCTGGTGATATCTATCCTTCGCTCTTCGACTATCAGAAGACTGGCGTGCAGTGGCTATGGGAGCTGTACTCGCAGCAAGTCGGCGGCATCATTGGCGACGAGATGGGACTTGGGAAGACCATCCAAATCATCTCGTTCTTAGCTGGTCTACACTACTCGGGAAAGATAAAGAAGCCGATCATCGTCGTCTGCCCGGCTACTGTCATGAAGCAGTGGGTAAATGAGTTTCACCGGTGGTGGCCTCCTCTTCGGGTCTCTATTCTGCACACCTCTGGCAGTGGAATGTTAGACGTAGGGCGAGAGGCACGAATAGAGGACGAGCTGGAAGACGATGATTATTCGTCTCGTAGGAAGACGCTTAGCAAAGGGCAAAAGGCAGCAAAGCGGGTTCTCGACAAAGTGATTAAGGATGGCCACGTCCTGGTCACTACCTACTCCGGGCTGCAGACCTACGCCGAGCTTCTCATTCCGACTGAATGGGAATACGCGGTGCTCGATGAAGGCCACAAGATCCGCAACCCCAACACAGCGATCACGATTTACTGCAAGGAGCTTTACACACACAATCGCGTCATTCTGTCCGGCACACCAATGCAAAACAATCTGACCGAGTTGTGGTCGCTCTTCGACTTTGTCTACCCTATGCGTCTCGGCACTTTGGTCAACTTCAAGAATCAATTTGAAATACCAATCAAGCACGGAGGGTATGCAAATGCTTCAAATCTGCAGGTCGAGACCGCGATGAAGTGTGCAGAAACTTTGAAAGATGCCATATCGCCATATCTGCTGCAGCGCTTCAAAGTCGACGTGGCCGCTGATCTGCCCAAGAAGAGCGAGCGTGTCCTATTCTGTAAGCTGACGAAGCTCCAGCGGGATGCGTACCAGTGGTTTCTAAATTCGGAAGAGATGAAATCCATCATGAACGGGAAACGCCAAGCGCTCTATGGCGTTGACATACTTAGGAAGATCAGCAATCATCCCGACTTGGTAGAGCATAGGACGCTATCGAAGAAGACTGAGTATAATTATGGTGACGGTAGAAAGTCTGGTAAGATGCAAGTGGTCAAGGCTCTGCTGCAAGAGTGGAAGCGCGATGGACACAAGACACTGCTCTTCGCACAGCACAGGATCATGCTAGACATCCTGGAAAAGTTCATCGGAAATATGCCTGGCTTCAAATATCTCCGCATGGACGGTACCACAGCCATCAAAGATCGTCAGAATCTGGTGGACGAATTCAACAATGACCCAGATCTGCATGTCTTCCTGCTAACAACCAAAGTCGGAGGTCTCGGTGTCAACTTGACCGGCGCGAACCGCGTCATCATCTACGACCCTGACTGGAATCCTTCCACAGATGTGCAAGCACGAGAGCGCGCTTGGCGACTTGGGCAGAAGCGAGAAGTCCTGATATATCGTCTCATGACCGCAGGGACTATCGAGGAGAAGATCTACCACCGACAGATCTTTAAACAGTTCCTGACCAACAAGATTCTGAAAGACCCCAAACAGCGGCAGACGTTTCAGCTCAGAGACCTGCACGACCTTTTCACTCTTGGTGACTCTACCGATGGAGAAACGGAGACGGGCAACATCTTCAAGGGTACTGAGGTGAAGTTCAAGACCGGCAATCTGCCCACCCCGCCCGAAGACGGAGCTTCACGGCCCAGAGAAGATTTGAGCAACGTCGCAGGCATCTCGAGACAAGAAGACTTCCACGGCGATGACGATAATGAGGATGATGCCGCAAAAGGCACCAATAAGGAAACTCGGATGCTGTCATCTATCTTTGCTGGTAACAGTGTCGCATCCGTTCAGGATCACGACGCAATCATCAATGGCCGCAAGACTGTGCGAGCCGATCCTGCCATCATCGCGCGAGAAGCAAAGCGTGTTGCGGCAGAGGCCGCAAGGGAGCTTGAGCGTGCCGGTGAGATTGCTCGAACGCTTCCCGCTGGTGTGCCTACCTGGACTGGTCAAGTCGGCACAGCAGGTCGATCGCCATCGCCCCCTCCTCGTCGTGGTGGTATGCGCGGAGGTATGCGCGGTGGTAGAGGTGGCCGAGGACCATCTTCATCTTCGGTCCTTGCAAATCTCCAGAACCGTCAAATCGGCAGCGCGGCAAACACGGCAGCCGAAACTTCCGCCACGAGCAGTCGCACGGCCACGCCTGTTGCCAGTGCTCGTATGCGCAATGGACCTCAAGGCAAAGACTTTTTGAAGTTAATCCGCGATTTCATGATGCAGCACAACGGGGTCGTGCCGGCTCAGATGCTGGTCGATCAATTCGATCGCTTCTGTCGCGGCAGCCAGGAACGCACGATGCAGTTCAAAGAGATGCTGAAGACCATCGCGACGCTGGAGAAGGGTAGTAGTCCTGCGAGAAGCAAGTGGCGATTGAAGGACGAATATCGACCACCGCCAAGAAGTTAAGTCCACTAGGTATCACAGAACTGGACTTCAACTTGCCCATGCAATTTACATTATCCTCATCATCGTTTATACTCGTCGAAATCTGAACATATGTCGCACGGCGCCGAATACTGCCTCTTGGCACGCGATCGTGCCCGAGATTGCATGTGCTTGATGTGGCATGTGTGCGCGCGTAAAAGCCCTATTTAGCCCTCATCAGTCATCGGAAATGTAGGTAAGCACGGATCCAGCTGCCCTATCCTTGGGATGCTTGTTGCAAATGGATTGGGTTTCTGGGACCTGTACAGGGTCACAATTGTGAATGGAATGTGTCAGCGAGAATGCAATCAATTACTAAATGAAATGCGGGCATAAGGTAGGGCATGACACGTGAGATGTGAGTCAGCGACGTAACGCAGCGCAGCCTTGTGTGATTGGGGTATGTGGAGAGACGGCTGTGTTGGAACGAATGTTCCCATAGCGATTGTCCTGCTTGACGATATCGGGCGGAAGGAGTTGTGCTCAAGACGAAAATGTAAACGCAAATCCCCGGGCTTGCACAGATCATGGTTTTTGTGCTGAATTTCCGAATCTTCCATCTGGTCCTACTTCTGGCCGGTCTTCGTCCGTGTTGGTCCCTTCTCGGGACCAAGACGTGAGTAGATTCCGATTATGATCTTCCTTTCATGATCTCCTGCTCGACACAAATGTCTTCGGCCATGTCGCTGCTAAAGAATCTTCTCATTTTATCTAACGTTTCTCGTTTCCTCCTCACGTCCCAGCTTGAGATCAGTGTTGATTTCACCAAGCTTGCTGAAACTGACCCTCTCAACTCCCCTTCCTCTGTGCATTATCAATTCGCCTCGACGTAAACTCTGCTTATCGTAGTGTCATCTCCAGTGGTTTCCTAAGCCTCTGCCGGGAGGAAATGCTGGTCGAGGCTAGGCTTTGCGCGGTGTCCTGTAGATCCCTTGGCAGCGTATGTTCGCAATCCAATCTTGGTGATATCGCGACCTGCGAGCAGTAGCAGAGCGTTGACGATCCGGTTGGAAGCCTGGACTATCGGAGAAGCTCGTACGTGTTGGAAAACTACTAGGGGCACTGAAAAGTTACAGCAACTCTAGAGGGGCCGGTGGTTATGCTTATAGAGAAGTATATGGTTTGACAGTCGCACCACCGATGGTTCACCTTCTAGATAGCGTCTGGACTCCAGGATTCCTTCTGTAAATCCACGAGCCCAAGCTTGTGTGTAAGATTGATACATGGGGTAAGTTCGAGATAGGTGTTCTTCGCAGCGTTCCCGCCAATCTTCACAAACCGTATACAACTCGAATCAAGCACGAAGCGCAAGAAACTTTTGAAGACTCGAGTGACTTGCGGCTTGAGGTGTGTATTGAGTGGGCTATTGTGGTTTCCGCGATATCGCTCTCTATATCGTGCATGTATGTAAGCATCTTCGCAGTCTTGTAGACTGGAATGCCAATGCTCCGAATCATGGCCTTCTGTTCATCAGCCAACGGGTGAGCTAGGATTTGTGTGAAAGATTCGAAAATGTTCGATAAGAGGCGTATAGCTAGCTCCTCACATCTGCCCACTTTCACAAAGCATTTGTACACCTAGGTCCCCAGAGTTCCGATCGATGCCATTGACATGTCTCTAGCAGTGAGCGACTAGCAGCAAGTGAAGACGCAGCATGTTCGATATCATGCACCGTGATGAAGTCTTCTTCTGATCCCAGAGACATTTACCTAGCCCATGAGCTGGTATTGGATCTTGGTCATTGGGCTCTTGATGTCCATAGAAAAGTCAACGTATGAGCTGTTGGATCGTTCGGCTCGTTGCGTGCTCTTCTGCAATTCACGTGCGAGCGATCTCTCTTGATGTCGAACGATCTCCACGCATTGGTTGGCATATTCGTGCCATGGCTGTGATATTGTCGCGGAGCTCGTTATTAGAGGTGGAGTCCGAGTCAGCGTGAGTCGAAACAGTCTGGTTGGAGTAATAACATCTGCAGATCTCATGCCTCACTTTGTTATGCCTCGAGTGAGGGCGCAGAGACCTTACTAGCTGCTGCTTATGGGCCCTTGGCAAGACCCGTTGAGGCTGTTTCTTGCAAACTCTACGAAGCGTGTTTGGCAATGTATACGCATCGTCTCTGTCGTAGTAAGTCTAGAAGACACAGTCTGCTGATAGATTTGGAGGAATGTTCCGGCGATTATAGAATGCTCGGGAGGTAACGCTTAGCGACAAGACATGTAATACGAAAGTGGGGAGATCCAGCCTCCATGGACGAGAGGACTGATATCCTTCACGGATATAGTTCTTGAATTCGTCGAATAGGGAGACTACTGTATTGACGTAGTAGTTGCAGTTTTGCAGCTCGGTAATGAAGGACTTTATCGCTGTGTCATTCCGGTACCGCTGCTCTTCATCAGAGCACAGCGGTAGAACCTGGAAAGCCGGGTGACCAAAGAAAGCGACCAACATGTGTTCGAAATCCTGAGACGTGTGATCTTTCTTGTCCTCTAGAATGAGAGGCTCATGCTAGACATCGCCGTTGCTCATCTCGTCTTTGAGCTCGTCATCGTAGACTTGCATGCTCTGCTCGAGCTGCAGAATATATGCCTTGTTCTACACTCAATAAGTGAGGACTCGAGAGTCTTATTCGTACTCACTTGTTAGTTGGATGTACCAACGTGTGCTTTGCTGCGCAGGGCAAACAAAGGGCTTTCGCGAGGTGTAGAGCCAACGGCCGTATGGGACTTGAAGAATTTCATGTTGTTCTGACACTTGTTTGCTGATGCGGCAGAGGATGCGGTTTGGAGATGGTGGAATTTGGTCCGGCCATTGCTACAGACGCGACGACGATGAGAACGGTCGGATTGAAGACTTCTTCTGCTGCTGGTGCTTGAGCTTGTGAAGCTGTGTAGAAGGCTTGGTAGACAACGAGCGATGTGAAAGAAGTGACTTCTTTCGAGTCCACTCAACTGATTGATACCATCTAGCGTCTGCCAGCTTTGTATTGAATAGCATAGATCATCGCCAATCACAGGAGCTGGACCTTGCAGGCTCGCCAGAGCCGCGCCGCGTATGGTGGACCACTCGTCTTTTCCCATGGCAGACTCTCCGAACGAGGGGGCCCGTGGGGACTGCATGCCTCGTTTGTCGTTAAAGGAGCCGAAGCTGCCCAGAGTCCTGGTACTTGGGTGAGTGAAAGCCCAGGTGATGAGATGGAATACCTGTAGCAACACCCATAAAGTCTAGTAGCTCCGCCACGATGCTTTTTCCATCACGGTCTAAGTGCGATTGGGTCAGCTCAAAGGCCGTCTGAAACTGTGAAGTTATGAGCCTTCCACAGGGTAAGAGCGAGCTGTTCATTGACCTCCTTCCTAATTCACCCCGATTATGTAGGTTCTAGCATTGTGATAAGCATCCTTCTTCTCACGACTCGGAATTGGAACTCACCAATCCCAAACTCGATTGCATACTAAACATACAATTTTAGAAGTAAGTCTGTCAGCTCACCTGACTCGAAAGTAGAATTTAGGTACAACTCACCTAAACCAGTAATGGAATCGGCGCTCCCGCAACCTTAACCAGGTAGATAAAGGCATGGATCTCGAGTCTTCGCCACGGAAATCCTCGTCGTCGGGAGCGATTAGGACAATTTGAGGTTGTTGGTTATCACTTGGCGAGAGTTAGTTGTAATCAGCTCCAGTCCATTGGTATAATTTGGACGTACGCGCGCTCTACTGGTATGCAATTCAATTCGTTACTCATCGAGTCGTCAGGGGTATATCCATGTGAAAACTCCTTGCTAAACGCACGCTTCAAACGCAAATTCACTTCCGCTCCATCAACTCCGCATCTTCGGCGGCTTTCAACTCCTCGGAGTCCTGCGAGGTGCCGATGATTGGGCCAGAGTACGTGAGTGGGCCGCTATAATAATCGTCTTCGCGTGAGACTTCGTCCTTCACTTTCATGCTGCGCTTCCATCCCTGCTCTCCCGTCTCGGCCTTGGCAACAACCATTGGCGCCCTCCGCTGTCTCTTCGTCTCCGAGCTGCTGTCGCGTTCTTCGTATACTATGTGGAGTTCCGCGCCTGTCTCAGGGTCCGTCATCATGGCTGGGAGATCGTCACCTGACCATTGGCGCGGAGCTGGCTTCAGTTTTCGGGATCTCTGCACTTCTCGGCCATCCTGGTATGCGCGTTTGACGTCCTCTAGGAGTGGGAGGCGAGATTTGACTTTTTCGATAATGCTGGTGGCCATATCCGAGCTGGCAAGGTATCCGATGCCCTGTGCGGTCTCGAGTGTTGCATATTTCAGCGCTGATTGTGCGTATTCGAAGCTGACGCCGGCAGCCTGGCTGGCGGTAGCGATGGCATGTTGTGAAAGCATTAGGCCGACCTCCTGCAGCTTTTCGGGGCCGGACTTAACACGACACTCTTCGGTAGGTTCCTAGTTCAATGATCAGAGGTGGGTCATTTCTGCGTCATGAGAGTTTTCATATGCGATACCTTCTTCAGCGACTGAGATCTCAATATAGTAGTCCATTCTTCATCAGAATCTAACTCTTCGTCCCACTCCATGTCATTGTCGATATACTCGCGCGGGTCCTGCTTATATTGGTCGTATGCGTTGCGGTTGAAGTTATAGCCGTTGACGACATTCGTGCCGACGGTGGTTGCCTTCTTGTAGAGCGACTTGGCAGATGATGAGAGACCGGCGCCGAAAGCCATGGTCGGCGGTCAGTCTGTTGAAGCCAGTGTTAGCAAAGTGTCGTCGCGCGGTTGACGGCCGGCGAGATGATGGTGACGGCAATGGCAAATGACAACAGGCTGATGGCGCTTGCTGATGGCGATTGCTGGTCGTCAAAGTGGCTGTGGTGTTGTGTCAGTGAGCTTTGAGGCCGCAGGCTGAGGCTCAATGCGGAGCTTGACTATTAAGCTTCGAGGCACCAGGCAACCAGGCAACCAGATGCAGGGCCGTTGACACATGCTGTTTCATCCGTGCGGCTTGAACCTCTGCTTCTGCACCGTCTCAGATTTTCACATTCACTTGTAAGAAGAAAAGGAAGCCGACCGAGCAACTTTGGTGCCGAGATACGGGCCGGTGTGGAGACGTGTGCCGAAGCCAAACTAGAGTCAAAGCCAAAGCCGACACCACTTGTCCACTTCCATATCGAGGCCTGTTACTCTCCTCGAACGTGACGACGCTGGATTAAAGGTGAATAAGAATCTGAAATACGCACGATATCGTGTCCGGTCGGTCATTTGCTCATGTCCGGGTCCCGACATGCTGACGAGCAAGCTCGATTACTAGTCAACTGGTTCTCGCACGAAAGCCCCTATCAAGGTTTTGCAGCCTGAGTAGACCGCGTACTCCCACAGCCGATTGCAGGCCAACATTTTTGGCAATGCAGCGGTAGTTCTATACGAATCACGAGGGCACAGTCCTGTGTCGTGAGCGATTGATCTTGTGATGCGGCCGCGGCCTAGCGTTGAAAATGCGCCCTAGGCTTGGCTTGAAGACTGAAAGTCTGATGATTTACGCTCGATGCCAAACGTTGGTCGTTTTCGAAGGCTCATTATTATTTTTTCATCCTCGCTCAGTCGTACTTTCGTAAGGGTGCCGTCCAGGACGGATAAAGAGGGAGAATCTGCATTTTCTTCTAGCACGAGCCGTGCTGAATGATGCTGCAATGGTATAGCAACTGGCTATCGATGTTCCTGCGCTCTGGACGCTCTCTGCGCCCGCGTGAGCTATTCAACTTGCCGCATTAATGCGCCATACTCGTATCAAACGTACTGCCGACGCTTATTGCTAACGAATCCATTTGACACATGCCCGCTTGGCATCTACAATGTCTTCAACGCCAAACTCCTTGCCCCGATTCTAATCCAAAATCCCCATCCTATAAGGTTGGTTTCGACTCGCTGTTGGGTGGCTGCTGACTTGATTCTTCAGGACGCTTCTGGTACTCGTTATTTCCTAGACCATAAGGAGATGTGTGAGGTCGCGCGTCCGCCGCGGCAGCTGCCTGTTGTAGCTGGCTCATGCCATCTGAACGGGCGTCCTCCCGCGCGACGATTGGCGCTGGTGGTGGAGCACGATGCTGCTCCATCTCACGACGAAGCTGTTCCTCGGCACCATACGATGGACGTTCTCCTGCGTGGGCGTGCTGTGCTTGCGACGAAGCGCTACTTGATAAGTTGACGTGCGACGGAGCTGGCGGGAAGTCGGCTTGGTTCTCCAGAAGGCGAGACTGGAGGCCCAAGATGTATTCTCGTAATTGGTAGTTCTCGTTTTGCAGCGTCTTGTAGTTCTGCTCCATTGTCTGGAACTCCTTGACTTGTTCTTCCAATTTCTTAATGTATCCTTCCTTTCGTTGACGGAATGCGCGCTGTCAAGAATCAGTATCTCCGACGATAATCACAGCGAGTGTTGGAAGTTATCGCAAATCAGTCCACCATATAGCTAGTGCATGCTACCGATGCCTCTGGTAGATATCGAACATATGCACCATTGGGAAGGCAGCTAGCATGGCATTGGGTTCTACTGCGCTGACATTGGGCCTGTAGCAGCCATTGACAGATCCGATCGAGGGAACAACGACGTTCACATACCTGCGCGGCTCTGTTTTGTGCAGCTCTCTTGCTCGTCGACAATTCGCGCTTGCCTTTACGGTCTGCGCCGTCGGCATCTCCACTCATATCGTATTGGCCAGTGACGTTTGGATCGAGTCGGTCGTGAGGACTTTGAGAGTCGGAGGCCGGGTATGGATTATCAGGGCCTTGCTGGGACCCAGAGGGTGGTGGAGGATATGGAGGTGGAGCAGAGCCAGAGCCAGAGCCACTGGCTGCGAGTAGATGCTCGCGTAAGCCTTTAAAGAGAAGGAGGAGTCAGCATGGTATAGGATGGGCGGGGGACGGACGCTGCGTAGAACTAAGCGCAGATGGGCGGTGATTACTAGCACATACTCATTTCGATTCCTTCCTGTATTAGACAAAGGTACAGTCAGCTTTCGGATGCATTATGCGGCCAGGCCAAGCCTTGATCACTACTCACCTGCGCCCGCGCGTGTTGCATAGTGCCGGCCTGCGCTTGGAGCGACCAGAACAGCGGTGCGCTCGTACGGAGCTATTGTCTTGCAATCGATTGCGAACGGTGAGAATAAGCCGGACGGGGTATGCAGTCGTCAGGCAGCCTCGTCAATGGTTGCGCCCAAGGATGAGGTGGTCGGCGATGAGTACTTCGTAGCCTCGTAGACAGTCTGCGCAGGCGCTTGGGTTAGCACTCATCGATCGCAGTTGCGCAGCGCAGAGCACGGCGAAATGACGGACTCGGCCCTATGCCAGCCCCGTTTGCGCGCCATGAGGGATCGCAGCGCGCAGCCTGAGTGGAGGGAAGAGGCTGGTGGTTGCGACATCGAATCGCGGTCATCTCGGTTTGCCCATGGACGAAGCTTTACTTACCAGACAGCCTGCGGTAGGTCGGGTGCGAAGCTCGCGGAAAGCTGGAAGAGAAAGCTGACTAAGTTCTGCTGCCAGGCGTATCAGGCCTTCTTGTATGCGAGGTCGTCTTCCCGTGCGATGCACGGTGCGCTCCAATTCTCCAAGGTCCGAGAAACTAGCCCCCGCCGGGAAGGAAGCGGCTGGGATTTTCTTGCTCTCGTGCTGCTCACCTGCAATCGAGCTCGTTCGCCACGCAAAGAATCGCGAACGGCGATTTTGTTCCTCGTGCCCTGGTATTTCCAGAAACACTAAACCGGGCCTGCTAAGTTCCTGGTTGATGCCCACCCATGTACGACGCGACAGCAGCCCTGGAGCTTCGTTTCCGGAAAAGTAGGCGCGAACAGCATATCAATAAGGCCCCAATTCCGGCTGTTCCGCCAGCGCTTCAATCATCAGGAACAGATGACAAATCGTGAGTTGCGAATAATGCTCGGTGTAAGGCCGGTGCTCTCCAGGCTCGCGGCCGACCGACCCATGCGAGCATAATTACAGCACATTATTTAAATCCAGAATGCGACAAGCGACGTACGATTTACGACGCCGACCGACAAATACCAGCAACAAAACTCTGAGTCTCTGCGCCGTCTGAACTTCGTTTAGAACGCTGCTCGTCCTGGCCCACGACGAGGATATCAGCTCCCGAACACCTCTACTTCTACATGGAGAGTTTTTGTTCCGGGTCTTGGCACGGCTCGATCACAGATCGGGGCCTTCTTATACCGCCACGAACCTCAATTGCGGACGCTGCACGAGACGAAGGTATGAGGCACGGGAGGACCAACTGCTCCTTCCTTGCAATCCGACAGCCCCTGCGGCTACCATATGCGAGCTTCCGCAGGGAAGATTAGTGGGATCTCTGCTCTTGCTAAACATATTAATTATCGCCGTCTACATGGACATACCTGCCATCGCGCAGCTTCCAGCAGTCGAGTGCAGAGACGTATCGTGCTCCAGAGGTCTAACGCAGCACAATCTAACAGCATCTCCCGGCGACTTTCTCCGCATCTTTCCTCTTTGCGTGCATGCTCAAGCGACACCAAATCTTTGTCATCATCAGTCTTGCAGAACGACACCAGGGTCAAAGTCCACGCCTGTTTGCCCTAATTGGATGTCATGCCAGCCCAGAATTATCGGGGATAGCGAATGCTCCGGATGCCGTAGAATACGACGAGCGAGACTCCTGGCAAACACGAGACTGAAATTAACATTGTCCAGAGCATTGGAATCAAATTCTGAGCTTTCCTTGGCCGAGTGAAGCGAACATTCGCTATGCGAAGGAACGAGGTGCGTACGTGGAGCCCGGTATCAGGGAAACGAATATACGAGCTTGCTTGTGGAATGAATCTAGCTCGAGATGCCTGGTGCTCCATAGCAAACGCCTCGGCTTGGTCGACTTCGGGAAACAGATTGATATGCTCTATGGGCGGCAACATGGTTTTGCTTTCCTGCGCCCTTGCCATCGGCCGGACTAGAGACAACGAACATATTCAAAGGATGGATTCGGGCTAGCGCATTTGTACGCGCTGAAAGACTATAAGAAGATAATACGGTGTGTGCTTTAGGTAACCTCTTAGACCGCCTTGGAGGTAGTCCTTCACGACCACATGGCGTCGCGCATCGGATGGTGATTGTTGGTGATCATCTTTCCGGCCTAAATTGCCTAACCAAGCGATCCACGAAATTGTCACGTGGAATTGCGTGCCATATTGGTATATGTTTTACTTAAGAACCAGATGACAGACTTTCGAGCTTCAAGAAGGTTGACTCCTCTAATCAACCAAGCGCCTATCAACATGCGAACCGCCCGAACATCAAACTGTGTCCATAGCCTGTTTTAGGTCGACAACATCGCTTGAGACGCGTAACGATGGGTAGTCGAGTTCCGCGTCCGCGTCCGCGCTCGTCTTGACAAACCAAGGCCAAGCTGATGAAGATAAAGATCTGCAATATGCCTCGTGGCCGCATAGCATTTGGATCCCAGGGCTGTAAACGAGAATAGGCTCGAGTAGAACCTGGTCTCGCATTGCTCGCATTCGTTTGCAATATGCTATTTGCAAGGCAGATCGGTGTCAGTCCGAGAAGCTCAGCAGAACGTGCAGAACTGCACACACGCGGTTCTGCTTAAACGGCTGTCCTTGTTGCAAGAAACTTCCCTGACACCGCCACCTTTGATGTTCACTTTGCGCAAGTGAAGAAACAACACGTTTCTGAGCTACAGCGTCTTCGTGCATGCGAGTGCTAGCGCACCCGGTGCCGTCCTGCTGATATTGGCTGAAGGCCTCCCTAACGGTCAGAAACGTCGCGGCCACCGGGTAGTCTAGCACTCGGATGCGCGAAGACGCTGTACAATGTCAGATACGAGCACGCAAACAGGTATCAAGTACAGTAAACCTCGAAGTATTGACCCCATGCATATCGGTTCACGCTGTTCCGATTTGCATTGCATAGCTAAATTCTGACCCGGTTTCGGCCCCCACTAAAAGTTGAGGTGAAGGCCGCTGACACCTGCACTGTGCATTCATTAGCTCTGAGTCAAATTTTGATGACTTCTCCTTCGCCGATAAATTCCATCTTGAAGCGCGACAACCTGGTCAACAAACCATACACCTGCCATATCCATCACCCGACGTCCGCAATCATGCCCGAATCGCGCTCCACAGAGCCATTGGTATGGATTGACTGCGAGATGACCGGCCTAGACGCAGAAAATGATAGCGTAATGTCAATAGCATGCTTCATCACCGACCACGAACTCAATCTCCTCGACGAATCTGGCTACGAGGCTACGATTTCGCACTCGCAAGAGCAAATAAATGCCATGGGCGAATGGTGCACAAAACATCATGCCTCGTCCGGTCTATCTCAAGCATGCCTCGATTCCACCACAACCGCCGAGCAAGCTGCTTCTGAGCTTCTGGCTTACGTCCAGAAATTTGCTCCAGAGAGGCGCAAGGCGTTATTGGCGGGAAACTCAGTTCATGCTGATCAGAAGTTCTTGATGAAGGAACCTTGGAACAAGTTGGTCAAGCATTTGCATCATAGGATTCTGGACGTCAGCTCGATTAAAGAGGCCGCTAGGAGATGGGCGCCGGTAGAGGTACTTAAGAAGAGCCCGCAGAAGAAAGGATTGCATGAGGCAAAGGCAGATATTTTGGAAAGCATTGAAGAGGCGAGATACTATAAGAGGGTGCTCTTTCATACGGTCACCCTTGATTGAGCTGGTATAGACGTACGAAAACCGCTGGAGCGGCCATTGGCACGGAAAAGTCGGAATTTCCGCCTTGGGCAAGAATTCGACTTTCTCGAGTGACAGGTTGCATTGTCCTGTTTGCAAAGAGTGGGATCAATGTTCAGAACGGGACCACGATGCACTGAGATATCAGTAATCACGAGGGACATCGCACCGATTGCGGTTGGCTGAAACGGTCGCGTATGGTCAAAAAGAAAAGATGCGAGTAGATGAGACTTTATAGACGCCGGGTTGGAGCTTGCCATGTGAGTATCTATGAGCATGGATTACACCTTCCTGCCTTACACGACTTACGACTCTGATCACAGAATGCGGAGGGCTACACACATTGGTGAGCAAATACTGAGGAGCTTGAGCACTTGCCCCAAATATCAAAGATGGTGTATATCGGCCTGCTACTTGGTTGACATACGTTCGAGCTCGTATCAACCTCCTGGAGCAGAGCAATTTGAGAATTTGAGCAATGTTCGACCTCTCAAGGATTTGGCTGCTGCTATCATCTGGACCAGATCAGAGACCGTGAGTCTGATGGACTGAGGAGGAGAAATAGCAAAGTTGCAGTTGATTAATCACAATCGAGCCCAACCTCGCAATTTTATGGACGAGATTTGAGTTTGTATGACGTCGACGCGTTTGTACCTCGCGTCGGGTGTCTTTCACTTTCACTGCACATGTGTGCGTGACTTCGACCGTCAACATGATTGACCGATCACAAAGGAGCATCGCATAGCATCGCTTCAGCAATCACCATGAGTGCTAATGAGCTACAAGCTTTACTGCGCTTCCTCAGCCAAGATGCCAAAGTGCCACTTGCGATGGCAATCGGCAAAGTAAGAGAGCTACAGGCAGCGAACCTGGACTCACCTGAAGCACTCGCGAAGGTCAAGGCAGATGTCATAAAAGACATAATCCCGGACGAGAAAATTGCAAAGCAAATTATTTCGGCAGCAAAGCGCGTATCAAAGAAACGCGCAGCGGGTGACGAGAGCCCAACGACGCCAAAGAAGAAACGAAAGGAGAGCCTCTTCTTGGACGAGCCACTTCCTCCAGCAGAATTGGAGAAGTCATTGGAGCTTCCACATAGTGATGCTAGCGAAGATGAACTTAAGCAGACTGTGTTATTTACCAACAGGGCGCCACTGGTACTTGCCTTTCTGGTCATCCTGCTCAAACACACCATGCCTGAGCAGCCGTTGTCAAGCCGATTGAGTCTAGCACAAGCGTATGTGAGCATCACGAGCAGATCGCGAGCTGTATATCTCGGAATCGAGAGCGGTCAGAGCGCTGAAGAAGAGGGCTTTGGTGAAGGCCAACCAACCGTAAAGGTCGGTGGCAAGACAATCAAAGTCATTCGCAGATGGGGCTATGAGTGGAAAGACGAAAGTAATAAGACTATCAAGCTGGAGGCTGATGAGCCTGCAACCGACGAGAAGGCAGAACCCAGCGCTGACAAGGAGGAACAGCCTGCTCTCTGGGCCCTTGATCTCGAAGCTCTGAAGAAGTCCGGCAGCGAAAAGCAACCCGCCAAAGTTCAAGTTGGCATTCATAGCAATCTTCCTATATACACTCCACAATCGGCTCGAGCGTATTTGCTCAAGTCGTTCGACACAGCACCGACCTCTGATGGTACCTCTTCGAAGAAGCCATCAGCAGCAGCAAGGGTGGCGGAGAAAGGTCAGAACTTGGGAAAGCTTCTTCGGTCCCTCGAGCTGCTATATGAAGCTTGGACGACGAAGCTTACACCAGATGAGCTTGACAGTCGAACTTGGAATTGGTACGTCAAGGTCAGACCAGCTGTGGCTGATGGCGCGGCTGGCTGGGGCGGTAAGAACGAATTGAAGCTGGCCGATATTCTGGCCTTGCGTCCGGAGTCATGAGCTGCCTTCAAGGATGAGACGGTAGCCATTGGGACAAAATCTCCAGACTGCTGCACCCTACGGCCTTGACATCGTCGAAAACCTGGTAAAGACCTCCAGCAGGCTCGTCATTCAGCCATTTCAGATCGCTGCGCTGCCCTGCTGTCTCGCGATCGACCAATACTGCGTTCCACCCGGCATTCAAAGCTCCCGTCACATCTTTATCATATTCGTCTCCGACGTACACTTTTCTCCATTGACTCAGGTCGTCACTGCCCTCAGGTTTCAACGCGGACTTGAGTACTTCTTCCGCAGCCAGGAAGATCCTCCTATCTGGCTTCTCGTGTCCAACATCGTACGACATCACGGAAAAGTCGATGTTATACTCACCAGGAGCTACCATAGTGCCTGATGAGGATCCATATTTGAGAGAGCTGACCTTCAATCCGAGTGATGTGAGAATATCAGGAACTCTGTCGTCCGAGTTCGTAATGACTCCGATCACGACTCGAGTATTTTCGGCTTTGTGTACTTGACGGAGTCGAGCAATCAGAGGCTGAAGATCTGGAAAGAGAGTATAGCCTTCATCGCACCAGAACCGATGTAGAAGGGTGTGAACCATTCCTTTCGGTAAAGGTTTGTCGGATTTCACTAGAGGTTTGAAAGTGTTGTTGATGATCTGTACGAACGTCAGACAGAGCTTGTCAATGCAAGCGAGAGGGGAATGCATACATTAGTCCACCATATCTCAGGATTCAATCCATTCGCTTTCCCATAATTCGGGTTCTTTTTCGATTCTTCTTTGAATGCTACCAGTTTCACTCAGTCGTTGTATTCCCTTCCCTCCGATTTTAAGTCACGTACCTGTCCTAAATGCTTTCCCTACATCATGATTATCAAAACCAGTCAAACCATATGATCGGGCTACATCGCCGTATTGCTGGTTTATTGGTAGTCTAGGCTTGAACACGGTGCCGAAGGCATCGAAACATAGTAGAAGGTTTCTTGGTGGCATGTTGTCGATATCTTCTTGCATAGCTCTCACATATTTTGAGTGAGGAAGATTTTTGTATTAACGTGGCCTTGATGGGCTCGATTAAGGAGTGCTAATGTATTGATAGAATTGATGTTGGGTCGATGGCCTCATTTCGGCCGAGGAGTTGACTTTGACTTCGGGCGTGCTTACTCAGCAAGATTTGCGACAGCCCGGCTGCGACTAACACTGGCGATCTCTTCACCTCCTGGAATTATTTCAACATCAAGTTGTCTCACTCAAACTATACGAACTTGGCTGATTTTCTGGATGCGTGTCTCCCGGTCCAACTAGCCTGGTCCCACCGTGGCCAGTGATTCCCTTGACAGTCGCGCCTCCTCGAACAAGGGATGGCACTCCAGAGAAGGCGCCAACGTACTATGTCCTTCCCAGCCCTCAGTCACATCAAGGTCGGATGAGTCCCATCGGCAATCTCAGAGCGTCTCTAGGACTTTTCTGAGCAATGACAGAAGCTTCGTCACCTTGTGCGACTCCGGTCATCCAACAAGAACGCTGCTGGCCGAGGATTCGACTTGAACAACGGTATGACATCCTGTTCCAAGATCTCCGAGTATGCAACCAGACATGACAGATAAAGGCATTGGCAATCTCCTAATGTATTGTGCAACAGCGATTGCTCGCGAGTCTTCTTGGCATGGTCCCACCAGCGAACCTGTCACGCCACCAGTGGAGAGCTCTCCGCTCTCCGCTGCGCATGATCAATAACGACGACACTGAGAACATATATACCAACATCAATGTCCTTGATCCAGCAGCTTCTCACAGAACCACAGAACACAAGAAACAAGCAGCAGCAATCACAACGACATGGACTCAGCAAAGATCTTGCTCACAGGCCACCTTCGTGCGGACAAATGCTGTTCATACGAATCATACCCTGACGCCAGCCTTGCTCTACATCGATGTCCTCACATGAGCTTCACCAAGAACGACACGATGCCTCAAGAACAACAACACAAAGATGGAAAAACGCTCTCCCGGTACGTCCACAAGGTCTGGTGGCAAAGAAGACCATCGGCGGACAGCGCAACCTCAACCAAGACAAGTACATCTTCCGGATCGCAGTGAGCAGGAGGCGGACTTGTACTTCCCTTTGCTTACTCGTCTTCGCGTACCAAGGACCGACTGAGAAATATGGGCAAAGCCGGCCAGCTGTCCAAACCTGATATCTTTCGACTGCCGAATAATCTGATCACATCATGGATGAGGCCAACTATCACTCGTACGACGGAATACTTATCGGACTACGCCTGTATCAGACTTTGTAATCAAGCTCTTTTTGTCGTCGGAGAATATCCGAGACATGGACATCAAGTTACGGCCGCTACCGGACATACAACCCTGGCTGTTCACCTCCACTTCAGCAATGGCCTTGATTCCACAGTTGCGAGCCTCGCAAGGCTATTTTGATGACAAATACCGGGTCCCGACATCTACATTTGCAGCGACTCAGTCTAGCCCCTCTGGCACGCATTTGCGGTGTGACACGCCCGTGGATCAGCGCAAGGATGTTCAGTAACGTGTCAAGGCTTAGCCATACAGGCACAACCGATAAATTCTTTCCGTATGAAGATTCACAGCGTTTGGAAGTACTGGGCTCGGAATGATGGATGTATGGCGTAAAAGACTCCGGTCGACCTCGCATTAGCTCGTATCCCATGGTACTGGGTCGACATCTTGATAAGCTTGTTCGAACGGAACCCGAAGTCATCATCGAGAATCACATGACATTCATTGGGATGGGGGAGACATATTCGATGTGCATGATGGACACGGTCACTACCGATGGCCATTGGATTTTGTAGCTTCATGATTTTATATCGTCTTTTCTCTACAGTGAGAGCGAGCTCGAGATCTCTTGCATGGCCGCTGATTGCTTGCTCATGGCATTCATCAGCAATGAAATGTCTCGGCCTGCCATGGCAAATCTAGTGCGACTATGTCAGTTCTTTTCCGACCAGATTGCAAGAAGAGACGCTAGAGCTCACCTTATGCAGGAATGTCTCTTGGCAAAGGTTTCTAACAGATCTGGTCTTGGCTCCAGCCCTCCGAGCGCGACAAACACTTTCATGCCGTTTGTGGATGCTTCTTCGGCCGCCGTCGCTATGCGAGCTACAGTCGTGTGAAAGAGCTTAGAATCGTACTGTCCAGGAATACCTAACCTAGATTCGGTCATCAACATTCGCACTTCTTGGACTGAATCCATGTTGGTAGACTTACTCCATACACAAATCCGCACATCCAATAAATAGAGCGTCGATACCTGGCACAGCAGCTATCTGCTCAACATTCTCGACTCCTTCAAGAGTCTCGATCATTGGCATGATCATAACAGCATCGTTTACAACTTCGGCTATGGTAGAATACGAGAGTCTAGTCTCGTATTGTGTCATTGCTGTAACCATCGTTACCCAGCGATGACCCTTCCGACATCAAGATTAGATGCAAAGCAGTTCCGATTATTCAGATTGGACTTACCAATGGAGGGAATTTCGAAGCATTCACGCACATCTTGGCTTGCTCAACATTGTTGACATGTGGAACAATAATGGTTTGTGCACCTGAATCGAGGCATCGGGATATCCATTCTGCGGAGCATGTGGGAACTACCACCGTAGGAGAGATTCTAAGGTGAACTCATGTATCAGTACCTTCGGCAACGACATACTGAAGAGAACCTCACTCACCCAACATTGAGGCAAGCAACAGCCACATCTTTCATTGTCTCGATGCTCATGGCCATGTGCTCCAGATTCATCAGCACCGCTGAGTAACCTGCTCGCTTGGCGATCAATGGCATCTCGGTAGAAAACGCGATTCGGAGACCAAAGGAGTATGCTAGCTTGTTCTCGAGCATTAATTGTTTAACCAGATTTGGACGACATACTTCGCGAGCAATGGCGGCTTGGTCGATTGAGGTGGCCATTTTGATTGAAGCTGATAGAATAAGATTCCTGGGCTTTGGTCTTGGTGTTAGAACTGTATTGGTGCCAGTCGGTAGCGACAGTATCTTTAGCCTCGCGTGATGTCGAATTGGTAGACCTGTTCTTCAATATTGACTGGAAGCAGTAGAGCATTCGAACCCGTTGCCCGATCCTGGTCGTCAGATAGGCTGCCTCAAAAGTCGCGGCCAAGATCGATTGCTCGGCCAGCTTCCACTGCGGCCGCACTTAACTGGACATTATCCATACTAGACATAGGAAGAGTCGGTCGAATGATCTGCTGAGATAAGTAGATAACACCAGGGCCGATGGGTTGGAGGCGAGGAATTGCTTGGCTTCCAGATACAATGCCTGTAGCCCACCCAGTACCTTAAACGCGGCAATGACCAGACTGAAACTCTTCTTTTGATTCTTGCTCGGACAGCGTGTAGCAATGGAGGCCGAAAAGAAGACGGCAGAAGTCACATCTGAGCCAATTGCGGATGTCGCTGTTGGACAAACGGAACCTCAACATGCGTCGTTTTGGACAAAGTTCGTCAGTCACATCTGGGACTCTGACTTGCACCTCAAAAGCCCGCAGGTTCGCCAATCATGCGGTCAATCTCTTGAGGGTTACAGACTGACAATGAACTAGGAGCGAGCGCTGGTCCGAAAGCTAGATTTCGGCATTCTAATTTGTGCTACCATTGGGTGGTGGGTGAGTTGTCTCAAAGTTCGCAGCATCTACCAAGATATCTCGGCTAATGCGCTGAAAGATCAAGTACATTGATCAAAGCAACCTGACAAATGCCTGTGCGGGAGACTTTTGACTGATCTTGGAGGACCGCCTGATTTGCTGACAATCTGCAGACGTCAGTGGTATGAAAGAAGATCTCAACATCCAAGATAACGAGTATACCTACATGCAAAGTGAGTTCGACCAGGGCAAGTCTTTTGACGAGGCACTGAGAAGTCTCCAGTGTGCTACACCATCTCCTTCGCCATCATGCAGATTCCGTCGAATATCATAGTCCTGAAGGTCCGGCCACGGATATGCATCATTGTCTGCGAGTTGGGCTGGACAGTCTTCACGTGAGTATTGAAGAAAGGCGTTCAATATCGGAAGCACTCCTGACAAAGATGGCAGGTTTGCTCAAGCCGGCGCAACAAGTCCTAACCAGATGTATGCTTTTCGCTTCATGGTCGGTCTTTTCGAATCTGCTTTCTCTCCAATCATTATCTTTCTCCTCGGATCATGGTACACGAAGACCGAGTTGGCAAAGCGGGTTGCGATATGGCACATCACTGGATTCTTCGGACAGGCGACTTCGGGCTTTTTGCAGGCAGGCGTCTATGCTTCGCTCAATGGGCATCTTGGCATGGCTGGATGGCGTTGGCTCTATATCGGTGAGAGAAATGACCTGCCTCCGCATGCTTGCTGCGGGCTGTACTGATTTGCTGTAGTCTGCGGCTGCATGTCATTACCAGTGGCAGTGTCAGTATGGTTTCTGCTCCCGGATTTTCCGCACAATACCAAGGCGTGGTATATCACAGAGGATGATCGTCGGCTCGCCATAGAGCGTTCAGCAAGACAGAACAAGACCGAGATTACAGGTGTGCTCGACCTGAAGCTCGTAAAACGCATGTTTGGAAACTGGCGGTGGTGGATTCTGTGTCTGATGTATATTTTCGTGAGTCCGGCAGCCAGACGGTCTCAGACCGTGTCCAGTGCTAATCCGCAGTGATCAGTATGGCAACTCGTGCCAGGCGAATAATTACTTTGCGATCTATCTGAGTGAGTGCGGAAAACAGCCAATCTGAGAATCTCTCGCTAATTCTGGAGCAGAGAGTGCCGGATACAGCGTCTCGCAACGCAACGTCATACCAGCATGTGCAAACCTCGTGACTATGGTTAGCGACTGTGAGTTCCAAGGGTGTTATCCCTCCTAGTCTGAGACATATTGCTGACAGGTTTTACCCTTGATCAACAGTTGCCTGGGGATTCGGCTCTGACATGACTGGTAATCGAGTATGGTGGATTATTGGGCCGCTCGTGAGCTTCGCATTTCCTTGAGTTGAGGAGAGACAGCGATCTGACAACTTGACAGCTCTTGACGACATTACCTGGCGCCTCAATGCTGACAGCCTGGCCAGGCACAGATGCAGCGAGGGTTGCGGCCTTTTTCCTTGTCGCATGTGGCTACGTAACTGCTGTTACGTGGACGTGGGCGAATGAAGTGAATTCTGGCAATGCTGAAGAGCGTGCCTTGACCATTTCTAGCATGAATGGCCTGTTCTACGCCACCAGTAAGTTCTCAGCGAGTACATATCTTCTGCGAGAGCGATACTGACACTCGTCATTAGACTCATTCCTGCCAATTCTGATATTTCCTCAAACGACCGCGCCTACCTTCCCGAGAGGTTTCCCTTCGATTGTGGGCTTCACAATTGCTGCTGTGGTCTTCACACGTAAGTAGATACCTGATCATTCGTGGCCAGATCTTTGCTGATTGAGCGTTGTAGTCATCGCCGACTTCCTGCACAAGAGGCAGCTCAGACAGGAGGCGGCCGCGGCTGCCAGTCAGCCTCCTGCTGAAGTGCGCGGCGTTGGTAAGGAAGACAAATAGATGTCAGAGAATCACGCCGAAGCGCTCATCACGGTCAAGTAATGTTGTCCCAGTCTTTCCATGATGATGTCCTCATCCTGCGGCATTGATACTGCGATGTGTAGGTGGGTAGTTGCGATTGTCGTTGCTAGACAAGATTACGAAGCTTGTACGGAAGACAATACACCACACAAGGACAAAAATAGAGTCTTGGCATCTCCAGCCCCTTCGCTCCTTCAATTTGCCGTTTCCTTTCTTCATCCACAACATCATACGAACGCCGTCTCCGTTCACATGTTCAATGCGCGATTGAGGACTTTATTTCAATAATCTGCAGACGCCAGACTTAGTCACGGTCGTGTGGAGTGAAGATAGACCTTACCCACATCAATCCGACGCGCCACTGGATCCTTATGCGATACTACGATACCGTGAGCACTCGCATTCGCTTAGCCATTGCAGCTCGTGTGGCGGATCACCTCTCCACTCAGGCAATGCTCAGCCCTCGGCCGTCTGTGTCTTGAAGCTTGACTGCAATGCTTGATGGTCACTGCAGCGAACGGCAGCTCCTTTCTTATATAACCTGAATCAGACTAAATCGCTAGCATCTTTTCTCATTGACAGAACCACGATCTAGACCACGAGAGCGACAAAACCGCAGTACCAAAGGAAGATGGCGTCGCAACCACGCGAGACGAAATACCTAAGCATGGGAAAGGGTTGCAATATGCGCTTCATGGTAGATGATTCCAAACCCATCGACGACCTGAATCATCACTGGACTCGAACAACTTATGACGGCGAGGCAGACTCTTGGGTGCCAGTGATAGGGTCTCACTGGCACAAGTACCACGACGAATACATGGAGATCCTAGAAGGAGAGGTCGACTTCACAATGGATGGCAAGACTGTGACGCTTCGTGGGGGCGATCCGTCTTTGCACATTCCGAAGTATCACGTACACAGCTTCAAGTTCAAAGCTGGGATCAAGACTGTTCTGATCGAGAGGACGGATCCCGTCGGTGATTTCAAGGAGAAATTCTTCACGACTTTACTTGATGAGCGTGTGACGGAGAATGGGAAGCCGGGTCTGCTAAGCGTTATGCTCTCTTTCTATGATGGGGATTGCTTTCTGAGTCTACCAGGCGGTTTCAGAGCGGTTGACGAGAATGCGACATGGCTGCTTAGCGTGATTGGAAAATGGTGGTGTCCCAAGGGACCTAGAGTTGGGAGTGGTGCAGTGCCAGATCAGGCTAAGACATGAGAGGCTATATTTGAGGAAGTGCATCACGAATGCGTCCTGCGTTCATGTCGTACCTTGATGAACAGTTCCTTCACTTGCCTGTAAACTTGAGCTCAAGCCAACGGAAGACGGGATATGTGACCGCAGTGAAGCCACAAGTCAGCTCATGGCCAATGTTACCTCCGCCAATTAACTTCGCAATGGGTGAAGTATACCATGTCTCTGCCATGCCCATCAAAGCGCCAAGAAAGCCGAAGATGAAGGCAGCAATCCCAGCCCATCCGAAAGGTAGTGAGGAAGGATCGTTCCAGGCATCAAAGTCATAATGTTGCCAACTGCTCCCACGGAAGATGACGTGCTCCTCGGCGACCACAACGAGAAGAATTACACACCAATAACCAAGGATGTCGAGAAGGGTGATCAAGGACTCCTCGAAGGAGAGCGAAGCAAGACATCCCACGACGACCGATACGATGAATCCCATCGTCACAAATACGACTCTGGGTACCCGCACTGCCCAAGGACCGAAGTTCTGCGCTGCGATGGCAAAACTATATCCGTTCGGGATGTTGTTCTGCCAAAATCAGTCAACGCGGTTTCAGGTTTGAAGTATCTCCAAGCTTACCGCGACAGAGCTCAAGCCAGCAAGTACTAGTAGAAACTTTCCAAACCCACCAGCAGGCTCGAGAGCCTTAGCCAGTGGACCTCCGACTCCGTAGGCAGCATATGACTCTGACCAGGCTACATCTGACACTCCAGAATACATCGCAGCGCCCAGAATCATGACTAGTATTGTTGGCAGCCATATACCAATGTAAGTCGTCACCAGGAGTCTCCATATTGGGGTATTGATCGGCATCCTGACATTATAGTCAGCTGTCAAATAAGACCAGGAGATTGCCCAAGAAATGTTGACGGCAATAAAGGAGAGCACAGCAGCTGTGCCTGCAGCAGGGCCGGGAGCAGCCTGATCGCGAAAGTGTTTCGCGCCGGTGCCAGCGGCCACGCACCAAACAATCACCGGCAGGATCCAGAGGAATGAATCGATGCGATGAATCCAGGCAATTCCGCCGATGCAGAGCAGCCAAACCGCAACGGAGATGATGATCACTCCTGCCCACAGTGGGAGACGTCCATCGGATACTGCTGTCCAGCAAGAAGCGCCAGCGATGCCATTAATTGCTGCCCAGCCAACGTTGGAGATTAGTATGAAGACAACGCAGATGCAATTGCCCCAATATCCGAAAGAGTATCGCCTTTCCGTGTTAGTTCCATATCAGGAGAAGTCGGTGTACCTTAGACTCACGTGAAAGTACTCATGCGAAGACCTGTGAGGCCAAATGTGGCAACCCAAGCAGGACAAGCGCACAGAATCGAGTTCACTGAGATGATGACTGCAACGCTTTGCCATAACTTCAGGCCAAAGATTGGTCCAAGCATTCCTGTACTAAGTGTCGCCACTGCGAAGTTGGCGCTGAACCTACGAGATGATAAGTTGGCTGGTCCTTCGCATCATTTGAATGAACTCACCAGAATGTAGTCGCCTGCCAGACATGAGTCGGATGTTGCTGGCGTAGATCATCTGTGACTCTCTGGATACCACCTGTCTCGATTGCAAGCTTATCCGCCCATCGCCACAGATTGTTCTTCGACCGAGTCTCATCGCCATCGTCCAGTGGCGAGGGTGATGGCGAGGAAACGCCTACCTGCTTTTCCTTCTCCATCATGGCGATGCGCAATGTGGTCGACGACCGGCCAGCTGATGATCGAGGTCGCAGTAACACTGTGGTTGTAGATCCTACAAGCTGAAGCATATCTTGGCCTATCGGTGCTGTCGCTCGAGCTTACTAAGTTGTGTAGCATATTAACTTTGTGCCCATGTCGGCTTCCTTCAGTATCACCGTAGATCTTCTCTGCAACTGAATGCTTTCGATTTTGTCTGACAGTTCTTCGAATGGCAAGTCTACTTGGGCCGGACCGGTGAGGGAAGGCACGAATTCTCGCTCTCTTCCAGGATGTTTTGATCACTCCTGCCTGTCACCGGAATCCTATGCAGAGCTTCTGAACATGTCGCCATTACGAATGTGACATTGCTCGTTGGGATCGACCGCTGGTCATTGAATGGCCGCAAATGGCTCAGCCGGAGTATCTATATCCTCCGGTTGGGCCTGCCACATTGCTGCTCATAGGTCATTGAGTTGTTTACCGAGCTGGGCACGCGTCCTTTAGAGTACCCCTTCTGCGCCGTATCGTTGCGGTCGACTTGTATACTCCACGGAATCGATCATTGAGTATGTATAACTCCACTGTAGCCCGCGACCATGACCGAAATTCACATAAAGCTCGGGCAAGAAAAGATAATGGAAGGTGATGGAAGCACGCACGCATGAAAGGAGAGAGATGGGAGGAGAGCGGCGTTCCCCTGTCAAGATTGACTCAAGAAACCCCTCAGACGGCAAAAGTCTTCAACCCGCCCGCACCCATCATGAGTTCCACCTCCAACAACAATCTTCCCTCCTGATGGCCACCGACGTTGAGATAAGAACCTCAGCCATCGACGGCGCCGGCCGTGGGCTTTTCGCCAAGAAAGATTTCCAGCCTGGCGATGTTGTGCTCTCTCTGGCTCGGCCATATGTCGCGGAACTCGATGTCGACCGTCAGCAAGATACATGCGCCTGGTGTTTTCAGGGAGGCGCGGTAAGCCCAGAAGAGCGCATGAAGGCAGCCGCGCTTGGCCTACCATCCGGATCCCTAGAAACCAAAGCCTGTACGGGCTGCAAGAAGATTCGTTACTGCTCCAAAACATGCCAAGCAAAAGCTTGGAAGCGCGAGCACAAGTATGAATGCAAAGTGCTGGCCGCCCCGAACAGACCTGATCTCCCACATGGAGTGCGCGCTGTCATCAAACTGCTTGGACGTATGAAGGCAGATCCGGAAGGAAAGGACGAGTTACTGCTATCAATCCTCCAATTCAAGCCAGCTTCGGACCCAAAGTCTATGGACTTCATCAAGCGCCAAGATCCACAGCGATTCGAAGATTTCAACATGCTTGGATATGGAGCCTGGAAGTACGCTGGAGAGCCGGAATTTCTAAACCCAAATAGCCCAGGTGTGACGCTGAGCAACTCTGGACTGACCACGGCAAAGGATTTCTTCTTCAATGTGATCAGCAACCTTCTTCAGTTGAGTAACCCCATGGATGACACAAATCTTGGAATTGGGTATGATCCGATTCTCTGCTCTTCAAATCACTCATGCGATCCCAATACAGCGGTTGTTTTCAATCAGCCAAGGATTGTACTCCGAGCCCTGAGGTCAATCAGCAAAGGCGAGGAGATCTTCATGAAGTACATCGACACCAGCAACCCTTTCTCTGTACGGCAAGCAGAGCTCAGAGAGTCGTATTTCTTCTCCTGCAAATGTAGCAAGTGCAAGAAAGGTGCAGTCTTCGACGAGGACAAGCTTTTGAAATCTCCTACGGAGCTATCGCCTGAGCTTGCTAAGGTAGCCGATGGACTGATCAAAAGACATGAGAAACAATTGACCAAGTTCTATCTCCCGCTCTCCGATGAGACTGCGCAGAGACGAGCAGCTGCGCTGCAAGCCGAAGCCTTCTCTGTTTCTGGAATCACCTTCGACTTCAACAAGGGTAATGCGGCAGCTTCTGAGGACGAGATCAAGGATGCTCTGAAGCTCACTATAAACTCTGGCCTCTGGTCCATCACAAGGCAGCCAGTACCCCATCTTCTCCGTCAACTTCTGGTCTGTTACATTTCCCAAGGTCGAGCGTACAAAGCGTGGCGTGTCGGACTGAAAATGTATTTCGAAGTCGCACCGACTCTTTACAAGAATCGCTCCTTCTATCCTGACCGAGTCGTTGATCTGTGGTTGTTGACCAACATTTCCAACCAGCTGTGCAATCCAAACAATCCGCATGTGAGGGAAATTTTCCAGGAATCCATGAAGTCGGGACTGGATCTGCGAGTTGTTTTCACAGGCTTCTTGTTGCAGACCCGAGATAACATGGAGAAGAGCTACGGTAAAGATTCGCCCTTTGGGAGAGTCATTGAGAGTATGTACGCGCAGACTATGGCCAACACCGACATACTATTGAAGGATATGAGAGACATGGTCAAAGAGGCCTGGCCAAAGCTGGAGGCTGTAGCGAAAAGTGTGGACATTCTGAACCTTTGAGCGCGAGGGTAAGTCGTTCGGTCACAACGTAAGCCGCCTGGAGGTGTACTAATTTGCAACAGCATAAAAGTTGGTACGTTCCATGTCGATGACGAGCGTAATGTCTACATAATGTACCGCGCAATCAAAGAAATGATCGTAAATTGGTGCCTGAGGGCCTCTCACCCAAGGTGTGGACAGCTCGCTTATGATCGTTTCAGATTGACATCACTCGAGACAGGTACGATACACCGAGCCGCCGTCTTCCACCTCACCTTTATTGGGCCTCATATGGTCCACCGATTTTCAGAAGTGCTTGGCTAGTCGCTACCATGCAGTGTAGATGACGGCGCCTGATTGCTGCACACCATACCTTTTTGACAAATTCTCCGTCTGTTAACACAAATGGCAGCCACGCGCCGGCAATGTCTATGCGAGACATCGACGGCATACTTATCCGCGATCGAAATCGGACCCTTCACATCCGCAGTGAGATGTGTTCTTATATACGTCCTTGCTTGGCTTCCTTTCTCCTTAGCAACAACTTCCTTGCCTTCTGCTGCTCTCATCTTTGCTCTGTGAGCGTCACTTTCATTCACCACGGTCGTTTCCTTAGAGCACTGGTTACTCTTCCATTCGTTCTACAAAATCAGAAGCTGCAGATTCAATCCTCCGTCATGAAGAATATCGCTGCTTTCTCGGCGCTCGTCGGCCTCGTAAGCGCACATGGCTACTACCAGTCGCCGAAAGGTCGCCAGCCAGGAAGTCAGTGATGACAATTCAGATCAATTACCGTGTGAATATCAGCTAACCTGAATCAGCTGCGTTCTCTGGTGCCTGTGGCCAGCAGGCTTACAGTATGATGAGCTCCGACATAAATGGGAACATCCAGGGTCTGGAGCAGCTTGTTGCGAACCAAGCTGACTACGATGCTACAAAGTGCCATCTGTGGCAATGCAAGGTATTTGATGGTCACGAGCTGGATTCTCAAGATTTCGAACGCTCACTATCAACATCGCAGGGCATGAAATACGATGACAACACTGCGAACGTACAATCTTACTCCGCTGGCGAAGACATTCCAATGTACTTCCAGATCGTGGCACCACACACCGGCTATGCCAATGTGTCCGTCGTTGACACTGCTAGCAACAGCATCTTGGCCGCCAACCTGACCAGCTGGGACGTCTACGCCTCGACCAGTGTCCCGATGGAGGCTGGCTGGCAGAACTTCACGGTCACAATGCCGACGACATTAAGCGGCAAGTGCGCAACAGCTGGCGAGTGTGTGATCCAAATGCACTGGAACGCTCCGCCACCTGTCGACCAGACTTATCAAAGCTGTATCGACTTTACCCTCTCCGGATCGAACAGCTCGAAGAGAAGTCATGCTAGGGACTTTTCTTAGGCGTGGAAGAGTGGTTGACATTTCTTGCACAGCATGGAGATACTCACGCTTGGCTTTTGCGTATCAAATGTGGCACTGTACAGTAACATTCAAAGCATAGCTACCGTTAGATTTGCACAGGATGGTGTTCAGCTCCGCGATTAGGCGTGCAGTGTTGTTGCGAATTAACTTTCCTGATCCAGGCACGCACACGCTGCTTGACGCAATGTTCCAGTCCTCCTGCAACTCGACTTGGCTATTGGCTACGCACACTGCTAATCTCCCCTAGGAAGTAATTCACGCAATCTTGCAAGAACCGACTTGTTACACCAGATGAACGCTAAAACTGACTGTCCGCCTGCCCCGCGTCGACCCTCCGTCAAGCTCAACTTCTTGTCCATATCAAGCAATCGCCAGCTCTCGGCACCTCAGCATCCTTCGTACGCCACTTCAATCAAGTCCCGGCAGACACATTGGTACAGTCATTCTTCGTTACACCCTCCGATTCGTTCTTCGTCACTGCCAAGGAGACACTTCTGCAACAATGGCAGAGGAAACAGTGCTAGTCATTGGTGCCACTGGCAACATCGGTTCGTCGGTGATCATTGCAGCTCAACGAACAGGGCGGAAAGTCCTAGCGATTGTTCGGAACAAGGAGAGTGAGGAGAAGATGTTCAAGCATCTTGGGTCAAAGGAAGGTATCACGACGGTTGAAGCTGATATCACGACGGAACAAGGTGTTCAGAGTGTCGTGGACCAAGTGGTTGCTGGAAAACTTCCTGCTTTTCAGCATGTCTATGCCACAGGTAAGGAGATACTCCTCGCTGAACAATCGCTGCATCGGTAATCTGACTAAGTGTTCAGTGGGCATGTTGAATTGGACATCACCTGTTCACACGATCCCGACGGATGAGTTCCGAAGATGTTGCCAAGTCAATACAGAGACCAACTTCTGTGAGATATTTCACGACCGAGATTTGACAGTAACGAATGCTAACAATTATTTCAAGTTGCATACAGAGCCACAATCCCATACCTAATCTCCCATGGCGGCCCCAAGGCAACTTACACCTTGATCACCGGTGGAGCAGGAGAAATTGGCTTTGCTGGTGTCACAGCAATCACTCAAGGTTCACTGTTCGCCCTCTCTGCATGTGCTTGTCGCGAATTGGCAGAAACGAATGTACGATTCAACGAAGTCATGCTCTCTTTCCGCGTCGACTATGACAGCGTAGCGGAAGAGAAACACAAGCAAGGCAACACAATGTGCATGACAGCCAGTGACTTTGCGAAGACTTACGAGGAGATTTTGAAGAATGAGGAGTTCAGTGGATGTCGATTGAGAGTGGAGACACCAGATGATTTGATCGATATGAAGCCTGTGAAGAAGTTGCCGAAGTATTCGGCTTGGGAGAGGTTCACCAAGAAGAAGGCGGCGGAAGCGGAGGAGACCTGAAGCATCGAAATATCTTCTGCCATGGAAGCACGCAGTGTCGCTGACGGCTTGAATGAGATCCGAGCAAGATCGATTGTGATCAGTCTTGGCAAGACACTGTTCGGGTGCATGAGATACGGGCCTCCGAAGAATCGCATAGCTCATCGTGTAATAGATGGCGTTGGCTAGAGCTATCATTGCTCGAGTTTCAATGCAAACTGATGACCACCCAGATCTCCACAAGAGCTCCAGAACGAAGCGAGCTGCGGCTGAGCGACCCTTGCAACGCCATGATACTGAATTTAGCAACTTCTCCTTGCAATGATCAGGAAGTACGACTTCAACAACCTATGAAGTAGCTCTGAGGGTATTGCAAAATTGAGCTACATTGATATTAAGTCCACTCCAAACGAGAGAGCTTTGGGACTTACAATGCACTTCTCAATGTGCCAAGAGCTGAAGTCTGAAAGCCCTGGTCTAAAGGCTTGTGTGTATGGCCAAGACCCCCAGATATAAAAGGACTCCTATCCCAGCTGTCCATCGGCACGACACCATCTAACAGTCGACACAAGACCAAAGGCAGCATGATGGGTCTACTCGAGACCACGTTCGTGGCATTTTGCATCGTGTCCATCGCCAATGGCTACACTCTCCCAACCAACCTGCAAACTTTCTATAACACTTACAAGGCATGTACGAAGCATGCACCAACAAGAACTCGCACTGATTCATACAGACCAAAACCTGCAGCAACGTCCTCTTCGACGGCTTCGATGACGGCACCTTCGAATACTGCGCTACAGCAACAACATCCAGCAGCACCGGTGCCATCTACCTGCACTCCACAGGCAACGGAGGGCAATGGGATAATCTCGACATCGACTGCGACGGTGCAAGCGCCGGTACCGGTCCCTGTTCCAACGACCCATCAGGCCAAGGCATCACCGCATTCCAATACCTCCTGCCCCAATACGGGATCAACGACCTAGACGCTCAAATCCATCCATACGTTGTATTCGGCAACGATGGTGATTGTGATGATTGCTCATATTTAGATCCAACTGAGCATGGTATGCAACCACTGAGTGTTATGGCTGTTGTCTGTAATAATCAGGTATACTATGGTGTTTGGGGAGATGTCAATGCCGAGCAAGATACTGGTGAAACTTCTCTTGCGCTTGGGAACTTGTGTTTTCCGAATGATGGGTTGAGTGGGAATAATGGGCATGATCCTTATGATGTGTTGTATATTGGATTCACTGGGTCGAAGGCTGTGCCTGGTTCTGCGGCGAATTGGAAGGCGAAGACTACGGCGGAGTTTGAGGCTAGTATTAAGTCGCTTGGGGATTCTTTGGTGGCGAGTTTGAAGGTTTGAGGAGTTCTTCTTGCAAGTGGGGAATACTACAAGCTACTGTCCCATCTTAGTCTTGCCCCAATTGTTCATCCAGTGTCGACAGCAAGGACCATCATCATCGCCCAAAGCTCCTGTCTCAAACTGGAATATTGTGACGAACTTCTTCGTCTTCGATTCATTTGATCTCATGTGTTGACAAGGAGGAACTTGGTTGCTAATCTGTATCCACTGCCGAGTCGCATTCGGACGAATGTCTGCCCATATAGCTGATAATGCCGTTTCCTTTTCAGCGGCCACTCCGGGGAACGATGACAGCTGACGACGAAGATCTTGTAATTTTGTGATCCCCAGTAATTGACAAACTGGTTTGGCTACACTCAACGCTCGAAAGCTTGTGTCTGGCATACATCTCCCTGAGTTCTGGTGCATGACAAGCACGACCCATAGGAGACTGTGAAGGCTGCTGCCCTCCTGCCATTTGGTGATGATTTCGGTGCTGTTCTGTAGCGCGGTGTCGAGCCTCATCAAGAGAAATGGTCGTAGGGGTCCTGCTTGTGGCATCCAGAATCGAGCCGCCGAGAGCCAACACAATTGCATAGCAAGAACGACCAACTGCGAATGTGCATCACCAAGAGTGAACGACGAGAATTTGCACAGCTTAAACACGGTATCGTATAGGAGATTCTGGGTAGCGCTGCTTGTTTTATGCCTCTCGTCAGCAGCGAAGCATGCTTGGTGGACTTGTGATAAAAGTTCGAATGCTTCGCTATGGTCGAAACCTGGTTGACAAAGTGGTACCAGTTTCGAGGCGCGTAAAGCGCGTTTGTGGGCTTCTTCAACATGCTGCGATATCGGACTAGTTGAAGCTTGGCCTGGCGATGGCAGCTGATAAGGTAAATATGGATGCCATGCAAATGCCGTAGAGACAAAGAGATCGATCCAGGAGCACATCATCCAGCAAGGAGCATCCTGTACGTATTGCATACGACTTAGAGCTTGTGCCGCCGTCATGTGAGCCCTTGCTGTTTCGCGATTGCCTTCCCGGAGCGCAAACAGTGCCAGACCACATATTACCAGTGCTGTCTCAGGACAAGTTGATGCGAAAGAGTTACCAAAGCTTTTTCCAATCAGTTTGATGAGCCTATTCTGCAGTAAGAAGAGATCTTTGCCGTTTGTTCTGCCAGACAGGACCATTTGCTTGTGCACGACCAGGAGCATCAAATAGGTGAAGGTAATTTCAGAACCAGACGAGACATTCCAAAAGTTCTCGCCCCAAGCCTTGGAGGAGACCGCTACCCAGGTGCCTGCGGATTTGACATCTGCCTCGCTTGTGAAGTACCATTGTGAGACTGAGTCCAGGTCTTTAAGACTTAGTCCTTCGATAACACCATATGGATCTTGGAGACGTAGGTGTGGAAGGCTTGCAATTGCGGCTTGAAAAGAAGGCAATGCTTTCTGGTCGGCGCTGTCCCCTGTCTCGGTCTTGTCAAAGCGGCCTCTCTTGGTGACTGTCCGCCCTTGGCGCGTAGATTGGTTCCGCTTGCTAGCTGGCAACAATGTTAATTGTCCCGGGATTTGGGGCTTCGCAGCCATTGCAGTCGAACCGCTGTTCCGATGGCATTGAATATTGCTTAGATGTTTTGATGGTTATGAAGATACCTCGTATTCTGCCAAGGTGTCAAAGATCGGTTAGAACTAAGCCTGAAAGGAGGCTGGACAGGAGTTGCACTCGGGCCATGGCGCCGTTAGAGGTCATCGAATACGCTAGATCGTTAGTTGAAGTCAAACTTGGCCTCGCGTAGTCATAATGACTGCCACACTATGTGGATTGCAATCATACAGATACGATCTCAGTGTCCAGTTCTACTGGCAAGGCATTATTGGCTTTGAAAGAGCAGCAGTGAACGTAGGTCGAGGGAAGGGAGTTGCAATTGCGGACGAATCGAAAGTCGGAGATTTGCTCCGTGCCAAGACTGTCACGTGCTACGGGAAACCCGCTAGTGAACGTCTTCCTTCATTTGCATGCTGAACTTCTTTCTTTGACTTCACTTCCACATCATTCTCAGCGCGGCAGATTGCCTCTCAGGATGCAATAATGTTGCGACCTACAAGCTGCCGCACTGACAGCATTGATGGCCTAGATCCGCCCGGGCACTGAAAAATCGCTGACTCAAAGTTTTCCAGGTCCATTCCCACTGACTTCTAATATGCAAACTCGTCCCAAGTCAGGCACCGCCCTCAACAATCTCCGTCGAACATTGCAAGGACTGTGGATGAGGGACTTACTTCTGAAGACTTTTGCAGGCGCAAACACGCTTTGGGAAGTCCACCTCTGTTCTATTCACTCTCGACCGATGGCGTGTCGGATTCCCGCCAAGAGGTCGCCATGAAGCTCGATTCTGGACCACAGGCAATGCTAGAAATCCTCATGTTTCCGATTACTTCAGAGGGAGTGATCTTGAAAATACTGGCTTCTCTTCTCTTGCAAAGCTGACGTCAGGAGAAAGTTCGAAACACTGGAGCAAGCTTTCGTTGATCGGTCAATCCTCCAACTCAAGTTGTGCCTATACACAATCTCCTGCCACCCGCGCTGAAGCTTTATCGAGGTGTAGACTCAAGCGCTTGTCTGCTATAGTTTAATCCTCAGTTCCGGCTAAAAGCTTGGTCAAAGGCAACATACCTTCTTCAAACATGGAATCTCAGGTACAGCTTGGCGATTTCCGCGATTCGACTTGCAAGATCCCCTTGTCACTGCGACAGATCGACTACGTATTCTTCCCGTCGAAAGCTGCGACAATACTACCGATTGACATTGTATCAATTTCGAGGAAGTATTCATGCTGCCATGCAAGGTCGAAGATGATCTGGGATACGGTATACGCGTGAGCCGTCATTTGCTTTACCTGATGTTAGGGATGTCGTAAACTGAGATGTAGAGTCTCCATACGCCACCGTCTCCAGACCTGGCAAAAGCCCCTACAAAGCAATTACCATGAGTCTCAAATTGGCCTTCGGTCTCATGATCGGCATCAGACTGAAGTCTTGAGATCACCTGGCGGCTGGCTCAACTAGGGAATGTACTGCCTTGGCAGCAGAGCGTGTATGAACTCCTGTTCATTCAGAAACCGTAGCGAGTCAATCGCAATCAAAGCTGGGACTCTTCAGCATTGCGGTCTCGATCCGTATGACGAAATACCATCCTGAAGACCTGGATTTATCTCGAGCCTGGCTTGTCGAAGACACATAAAGGACTGCAGCTTGCCCACCGTCAGTTCAGCTACTCCAGAGAACTCAAGCCGGTCTTCAGCAAAAAGTCAACTCCACCACAGCAGCCTCATTTCCCTTTCCGCACCCTATTTCAGTACACATTCTCAGCATGCATTCTCACTCCATCATTGGCCTGGCTTTTGGCGTTGCAGGCATCGCCAACAGTGCTCCCGTCGAGAAACGACAGTTCCCTCAAGAAGGAAGCGGCATTACCGGCACGAACCAAGCAACTTCGCCTGGTGGTGGATTTACTTCTGAAATGACCTCGGGAGGAGGTGGAGGTGCTAGCAGTCCCTTTGCACTACCTTTCAACTTCGTCAACAGCTTGAGGTAAGAAGTCCTTGCCAGTCTTTATGTTCCAGCTAACAAATGCACAGCGGACAATTTGGCGGTCTTTTCGGCGGAGGCGGTGGTCCAGGAGGATCTCAGCAAAGCCAGGCTGGCACCGGCTTCCAAGTAAAGCGTGATGAAGATATCGTCTCCAAACGTCAGCAGAACCAATACCAGGACGAGGACGAGGACGAGGACGAGAACCAAAACGAGGACCAGGACTTCAGCGATTCTTCAAACAACGACCAGGAGCAAGAGAGCCAGTCTGAACGTCCTCAGCAATTCGGGTCCGGATCTGGCTCCTGGAGGCAAGGTCAAGAAGGACAAGAAGGGCAATTTGGCTCATCTGGTTCCTCTGGTTTTGGGCAAGGTAATCATCAACAAAATGGCCGTAATCGTGGATTTTCAAACTTCGGACAGGGCAATCAGCTGCAGGGTGGCCAAGGAAGAGGTTCATCTGGCTTTGGTCAAAATGACCAGCAGCAGAACGGACAAGGCGGCTACTTTGGAGGTTCATCTGGATTCGATCAAGGCCAACGTGGACAGCAAGGTGGTTTTTCTGGTGGATTCCAGAGCCAACGCGGCGGTTCTTTCGGCAGCAACGGCAGTCCATACTTCGGTCAGCAAGGCGGCCAACGATGGCAGCAAGGCGGTTCCTCAGGCGGTTTCCAAGGACAGCGTGGATCCCAATTTGGTCAGCAAGGTAACCAGCAAAATGGTTTCTCCGGCGGTTCACAAGGACAGCGTGGATCTCAATTCGGTCAGCAAGGCAATCAACAAGGCAGCCAGAATGGATTTGGAGAAGGCTTCCAAGGACAGCGTGGATCTCAGTTCGGTCAGCAAGGCAATCAGCAAGGCTTCTCAGGTGACTCCCAAGGTCAGCAGAACTCCCGATTCGGCCAGCAAGGCAATCAGCAAGGGCGACAATGGCAACAAGGTGGCTTTGGTTCAGGCTACTCCTCTGGCCAGGGAGGCAGCCAAAACAGCCAGAGCCAGGGCTGGGGTGAACAGCAAAATTGAAATTCATGTGCCCATCGCGGAGAGTCCTCAGGACGTTACACGGAGGCAACGATAAAACTCCAGCGATTCCGTTCTTTGCCGGGAGCATGGTAACGTGAGCCAACCACAGACCTACTTTTCATGTCGAACAAAAGCAATAATGGCGGAGGCAGCACAACTGTCTGCGATGTATATTGTATCGTATATTACTGATTGTATGCATGCCAATGCAAGACACTGTCTTTCCCCAATAACCTTCGATAACTCCGGAAATGGAACAAGTTCTTCCCTGCTAAGTACTATATGCAGCAATAGCACTATCAAATGCAGCATCAAGCTCATCAATCAACGCAGGCGCCGCAGTTTTGAAGGCTCCCGTCAACTTCTCAGCAATGCTGTAGCCCAGCGCATGAGTCAATGTTTTCTGTTTGGTCAAGGTTTGCTGGACTTGGCCAGTGACGTCGAAAAGTCCAATAACGATCAGTTGGAAAGCTGGCTTTTTTGACGCAATCCTCTTGAGCAAGGTCTCTACCAAAGGTACCAGAGTGAGGACAGGCGTTACGATCTCGAGCGATGTAGTGTCATCCAATGCAGGCGTAGCTTCCACGACTTGAGTTGCGTATTGCACTATTCGACCTAGTACTAGTGCTTCTTGTTGGATGTTGACTGCATCTAGAGTTCCAGAATAAGGGTTGCCATTGAATCTGTATACCATTCCATCCAGGTACTCGACATGCGCAGTTGTGAGGTTTAGCGCTTGGACGATCTTGCTGACTTGGCAATGAACGAGCGGGAGCAGAGTGCTCAGTAGGATGATCGATAGAGAACGCATGGCGTCCTGCCGTGTGGTAAATTGTTTGGTGTCGTTGAAGTCTCAGCCTGACTGGGATATGTCTCGAAACTCGTGCGGTGAACTATCGATGTGTGGTGGAGATTTCTGAACGACTTGACTTATGGTGAAACAAAGGACAGATACCAGATTTCTGACCTCGCGACTGATGGCTTCGCGTACAAAATGATCCGGGCTCCCGCTCATCATAGGTCTACCTCTTGTGCAGAACCTCCGAGGCTCCGTCTCAGTCCAGGGCACGAAGAAATAGCCAGCATTGCACATGCTCTCGCACGAGGATAGCTCGTGGCAACGGTGTTCCAACTGGAGCAGGCTACGAAGCTTTCAAAGTTCATCCTTTGCATCCCTGCCTGACCCAATGGCATTTCATTCAGGGCTACTCGGCTTCAATGGCCGAGATTGTTCGATTGCTCGTTCCTGGCAATTCGCCTACACACTTTTCTTGGTATATTTTTTCTTGCCTAAATTTGGACCAAACCTCGGTGGCTTTGCGCAGTCTCAAAGAATGGCCAGTCCGCAGACTTATACCATGGGGTACCATCTACTGGATTTGGCGACTCGCGTTCTCGTAGCATGGAGCATGGAACAGTATATATGGATCCCTCAAATAAATTGCTCGTTGCCTATTAGAACATTGTAGAATTGGCGTATATTGACCGCGATGGCAGAAGTGCATACGATGAAGTTCGAACGCCATGGTAAATAGCTGGATCATGATTGCTTGACAATTTAAGGTTTACGGTCCACGAGATGGAAGACCAGCCATCCCAGTCCTCATGCATCAAGGCTGCACATGAAACATGTTTGAAGTCCTGGCAGGAACACTATTCCATCGTGTCGAAGACGCAAGAGCGCGAAGAACTCTTAGATGCAAGAGTAATGTTGGCATCCGGGAAACCAGGCTGCGAACAGATTTTTCGATTCAGACTTGTCTTTATATCGACGTTGCATTACAGCCTTGAGGCTCTGACATGGAGACTTTGGGCTGTCCACTGAGCAAAAACGCTGCAGTGTTGACTGTCCGGGCCCCGAGTGAATCATCTCAGCCTCCTTAATCTCACGGGCTCTCCAGTCAACAGCTCGACATAGGTACGGTTGTTTGGTTTCTGGCTAACAACTGTCGTCATGCTCGTTTCATATCCTGAGCACGGTCTATTGCAAACCGGCTTGCTGATGAAGACCAGATATAACTGAGAGACAGTCACTTCAGCGACCAGAGGATCTCATACTGTCATGCAAAATGGGATCCACAGGAGATATCGACCGCACGCAACAAGCACAGCATGAACTCTGCAAAGAGGCTTTCGGCTCCCTCACTCTCGATGCTATCGACCTCAAACAACCAGGATTACGGATTCTCGATGTCGGCACTGGCGATGGTTTCTGGCTCCATGATCTTCGAGCGAACATGAAGAATGCCGATAGTGCTGACCTTGTTGGTACCGACACGTCCATCATACCAGCTGAGCAGCGACCATTCGACGTCCCGCATAACATGAGATTTTTGTGCCAGCATCCATTCGAAGACTGGCCTAAAGATCTCCATGGGTACTTCGATCTCGTTCACGTGAGAGGTGCGTTGGCGACGATGGCAGGATCTTTCCACGCCGCGGTAGATGTTGTCGCTAGACTTCTTCAACTCGTTAGACCTGGAGGGACGATACTGCTGATCGATCGATGCTTCGAGCCAGGTGCCATGGCGCCTGCAGACTCGGCGAACCAGAAGCTATTCAAAATGCTGGGAAATATGTATACTTCGCATGGGATAGACGGGACTTTGGGTGGCGAGTTGGCAGTCATACTGGAATCCGCTAGCAGGAAGGCCAAGATAGAAGTGAGCGATGTCGGGAACAGGAAACGTCCGTCGAGGATTGGCGTTGGTGCCCAAGAGGGCATGGAAGAGCTTGGATACGCATGGCTGGATCAGCTTCTTGGGAGTGTGAGTAGAGCTGGCAAACAGATTGACGACCCAAGTGTCGTCTCAGGCGGAGTAAACGAGTTGTTTGCTCAAACTATGGTCGAAGCGAAGACTAATGGTTTTGATGTCGACTGGTACGCGGCCTGGGGTAAAAGGAGGGACCTGACCGAGGGGTTGGTGGAGATGCCAGCCTAGATGGACTATATATTCATACACTAGATTACGACATTATGGTACACGATCTTTTGCTTCGCGGAGTGCCTGGCCATAGTCACCTGCATTCGGTGTCCGACAAATAGTATGCGTGTGAAATTTAGCGGGTTCCTTGTTGCTCAGGAACACGCCGGAATGATGATCAAATTCGAAGATGATGACCGGACTTTGAATCCTGTAGTAGAATGCGTCCTCGTCTCCGTAGCCGCCGATCCAGCTAAAATATGTTTCGTCAAAATGTTCCTTGATTTGTTCTTTCCTCTTCTCTCTTGCAGTGGCGGGAAGATACAAGGAGAATTCCTCTGCGATGTCGAGTATGAGTTGCTGCTGCTCGGAGGTCATCGATGAAGCCTTGATCCCCTCGTATGGAACAATGCGATTGTCTCTGAATGCTCCGCAAAGATGTCGCTGATCATCTTGATTCCATCTATCTGTTTTCAGATCACCGGTCTGCTTCATGGCTGGATCACGCAACATCTTATATGTTTGCGCTTTGTGTTGAGATTCGGATGGCAAGCCTTGCATTAATTTAAGGCCAAGATCGCCCTCTTTGTGGAGGATAGCAGTGCCTTTCCACGGTCCATCATCAATCAGATTGGGCTCTGCACCTGTGAAGTAAGGCGAAATGGTAATGTGCCGGCCTTTCAAGAACACATTAAGGCAAAGGTGGTGACCATATATTGACCAACCCCAGGCTTTGTCTGTCGATGGTTCCCCGAAGAGAAGAAAGTTGTAAGAATACTTGTTCATGATCCGAGGAACCTCGCAGACTTCACCAAGGAAGTGATTGATACGCATCGCCGCGAGAGCCTTCTGATAACCTTCAGGTGAGAAAGTCGCCTCTATGACGCCAAGTATCGACTCTGCAACATCCGCTGGCAATTCTTCAAGTCGAAGGCCGAACGGTCGGAGTAGAAATTCCGGGTTCGACCAGCATCGCCACTCTTTGGCACCTAGTGGATAACGAAGCTTGTCTTGTTGCTTCGCATCGAGCTTAGACAGCACGGTAGTAGTAGCCTTGACGACGCTTTCAATGTCGACTCCAAGATCTGCTTCCTGAAACAGACCTTCTCTGATCTCGCCTGATTGCCCAGTCAGCTATGGACCTTGCCATCATTTGATTCACACCGACCATCAGCTGTTACACCCTTATAAGGCTCCTCAAGCAAATCCTTCCACGCCTGTGTGAGATTGTAAAGCCAGGGCGGAACGTGGCTCGTCTGGAATGCTTCGGAATACTCATATGGGCTTTGTTGAGAGGATATCTGAAAACGTGGTGTATTGAGATCTGGCAGATGTCGTCGAAAGGCCGAGGCCAGATCCTGGTCCACTGTGCCATTCATTTTGCCTTCCTCCTGGTTTTCAGTTGATTTCTTCTTCGCACACTGGCTGCGGGTATGGCGGAATTTTTCTCTTGGTCGTGGGAGTCGATACAATGGTAGAAATTCAATCTATCTAGACATATATGTCCAGATGATGGAGTCTGGGCCGGCATTTGATGACCTCCGCAGTTCCCCATACTGCTGTTGTCGTCAGGTCATGGATTGGGTGAGGTCGATTCGGGTGGGGAAGTCGGCTCCTTCTTCTCCTTCCAACGGCCGATCCTTCGGCTATAAGAACTTGCTCTTCTTTCTTTCTCTCAACTTGCCATCAACCAGTGCCGCCGTAGTTTTCAGACTGTGGCAATGCAGAACCACGCATGAGGCTCTGACTGACGCGAGTCCATCCGACATTCGGCGCTGCACAGGGGATAGTATCGGCCCATCCGAATGCGACTTCTGCTTCGGCTTTAAGTAGTATTCAGCTTGGTGATCGTTCCAGGCCTGCAAAGGTAGATATTTCATTACTTACAAGCATCATATTTCATCGAAAAGTCCATACACAACAACCATGGCTTTGACCGACGCGCCGAGAGGGCCTTACAAGCTCGTGACAGTCAACACCGCTCCTGAACGAGCACAGCGATTGATCGGCCGACTCGTAGAAGCGCTCAAGGACCGGTACGAGATCAGACATGTCGCTAATTGCGAGAGTGAGCTTGCCCAGGACTTCAGGAAAAAGATTCCCACTTACTGAACTGCTACAGGAATAGACGAAGTCGAGGGGGCCGTACAGCAACATCAACCCGAGCTACTAGTACGATCCAAGCATACCTTGATGGACTACTTACCACTTCTGACTTTTGTCTCTAGTTCTGTGCATCCATGTGGAGTTCTGAGCAAGCCGCCGAAATCCAAACAATTGCCAAAGGCGTCAAGCACAACATCGCAACATATGCTATCCCGCACGGCATGCAAGTCCAAGAAGGTCCAGATCGCGTGGTCGAACATTTGACTTGCATGGTGCCGCAGATCTTGAAACTCCATTTTGGTTCTCAGAAGGATGCTTGAGAGCTTCTGCGGTACCAGGACGAACACCCTTTGAAGCTGTCATTAGGAAGGCACACGCCACCTATAAGGCCACTGCTAAGAAACTGCTTGCTCCGAGGTCCAACAGACGCTGCGTGGTGTTGAGTACTTCATGCATATGATATGCAAAGCTCACGCCAGTCTCAATATTGGAGCTGCGGTAAAACTGCTTCCGGCCGATATGGAATGGCTACCTGATCCAATAGATTACGTGATAGAGCTTGAGAATTTCAATGGCTTTGAATTATGCTATCTTTTCATTCATCTGGCTGGTACTTGCTTTTCTGTCGTATCCGCTCGCCGTACTTGTCAAACAAAAATGGTATCGGAATCAGCAAAATGGAGAAAATTCCAAGAATTGAGCATGCCCATCCCGTGCCAACTCCCTCGAACCTAGGAATCAATACGGTCAGTGTATGCTGTTGTTGCCTCATGTGGGAGTCAATATACTGACATCTGTATCGCAAATAACGGAAATGCAAATGCTGTTAGGTATCGTGCGAAGGTATTGGAGCTGGATGCTGATGCGCCGTACTGAGCCTGTGATTCGCGTAAGCATGAAGTTCCAAGCGCAGCAAGATTGGATGCACTTACACCGTAGCAATCTTGTAGAAATATCAAAGCACATGTAAATATGAGAATCAAAGAGCATGTGAAGAACACTTCTGCCATGACCGGAGAGATCCACTGGAATTGGTCCATGACAGTCAGCGTGTGTCTGGAACCGTGATAGTGATTGACGTACATGTATTGACCGCCGAGCAGTCCATCCATACCAGAAGAGACCAATAGGGAGCAGCAATGCGCCAATCTTGGCAAGAATGAGTTTGCGTTCTGGGGCCAATCTGGCATTCGGGTCGATCTCTTTCAAATGAACAGTTGCTGGGGCCCATATAAACTTTTGTATGTAGATTATGATGGCGCATCCGATTAGTGACCCTACTGCTTGCCCAAGGTAGGTCAAACCGGTGGTACCAAGGCTGAAGTGGTAGGTTGTTTGGAAGACCCACGAGAATGCGGCGAAGAAAGCATTCAGAAGTCCGAACAAGAATGCAGTGTAGATGTCGAAGAAGGCAACAATTGGTTCTGTGAAAGCTACCAACAGCAAAGGTTCTGGAGTTAGCAAGCGATCCAAATTCGGCGAAATACTCATGCCTTCCGGACTTACTCATGTGCAGAGGCCGGATCAGCGTCTGTCTTGCGAAGAACTTGAGTGTCTCCACTTTTGACCTTTCGATTCTTGGTGGTCCTTCGATGCCCAGACGCTTCGCACGTGCTCGCAGTATCGCTAGCTTGTAGGTCTCACTCATGGGAACGGTCACAGTCAGAACGATGGCAATGCCAAAGAGTATAACCCATTGAGTCCACCGCCAACCCAATTGCTCGGTGACGAACCCACCAATCAGAGGTCCAAAAGAAGGTCCCATCTGTACGCTTACAACGAATATTGCCATGGGAATCGCGCGTTCGTGGGGTCGCCATACATCGGCGACGGTACCTGAGCCGAGGGAGAGGCCGGGGCTTGCAGTTGTGCCGGCGAAGAATCGACAGACTACCAAGGAGGCAATGCTTTTCGAGAAGCCTGCGCCTATGGTGAATGCTGCAAAGACGGGAAGGGCACAAGTGTATACAGTGCGTCGGCCGAAGGTTTCGCTTAATGGTGCTGCAATGACAGGTCCAAAGCTGAGGCCGAGCAGATAGAACACGAAAGGCAACAGAGCCACTTCTCGTGTCACATTGAACTCTTGTGACACTTGAGATAGACCAGGTGTGTATACGCTTGAGCCAAATGGACTGGGAACCAGATCAGTCTTGGTAAGAGAACTAAGGCGACGGTAGAACAGACCAGAGAAATGCAACAGCGATTGGTATAACAGTCTGGTATATTCTTCTGCCTGTGCTCCAATTCTGTGGATTTCCTGGATCTTCAGCAGCATTGGGGAACCAGTCTTTCGCGGATTTGATCTCTAGTGCGGCTTCTGGATCCTTCTTGGACTGCATCGTGATGAATGCCCTTCAGAGTGTTGCGAGGTGTGAAGTAGATATCCTGTCAAACTTATGCATCGCCAGTCGAGCATCCGTTGAGCGGTCGAAACATAGTATGTCTTCCGACGAGCTCTGCCTGAGAGACATGAGTATGAGCAAGTTAGATACGTGACTAAGTGGAAATCGTGCATTTGGTGATCAAAAGCTTCGGCTATAGCTCGGATATTGATGGTGAATCGGGTAGAGCGGCATCGTTATTGTGCTGTCCATCTTAGCTGTGCGCCCTTCTCTCTACATGTTATTAATCCGAGCCATTGAACCTGCCACGAAGAGCAGGAGCTGCAATGTGACAGTTTCATGATTCCTCATACCATGTCGATCGACGCCTCTAACAGGAGTGAATGAAGAAGAGCTGCCCCCAAACGGGAATTTCGATGCGGTCCCAAAGCGGTGAGGTCTGCGTAATAGATGGAACATGCTTGCGCCGTACAGAGATATCATCTCGAGCAGGCCGTGGAATGGGGGTTCTAGGCTGTTGCTGTCGTTGCATCGATCATTCGGTCGTGGGAGCGAGCCCCGATGCTCGGCTCCATGCTCTAAGGCACACACGTCTGCCATCCGCGAAAGAGGCTGCCATTTCAAGAGACTGCATTACGGATTTTGCACACAATGGAGTGTAGTCTGAACGCGCTTGCTGGTAGAGCAAGGAAGAGTTGATGAAAAGAGGATAGAACGAGGGAGAGACACATAGACCCATGCTGACTCAATCGGCATGTTCCGCAACCTTGCTCAAACGCGCTCTACGCATATCATGTGCAGGCAGGCGTCGTCCTGCGGCTGGTAGACATGTTCTTCAGATGCTCGTAGCACTCGGTGTTTCTGTGATCATGATGCCATTCGTCGGCCGACGTGCTGTACTACCCTCACGGAGCTCGGAGATCCTTCAGAGGCAGAAGGTAGGGATGAAGATAAATGCCAGCCCCAAGACAACGATCAATGGCCAGCTCAACTCACTTGGTCCATAGCCACGTGTCGCTGCTAAACTATCTACGTGTAGAAAATCATGGCAGCCGAATCATTGTTTGGGACAGCATCACTGGAGGGACAGTTCGTCACGTTGAGCCAGCTCACGTACAAGGACATGCCTAGTCTATGGCGTAACCTGGATCTACCGAAGTCTGCACGAATCTGGGACTACCTTATACTGGATACGCCAAAGACTCTGGAGGATCTATGGCAACAAGTCAAACCGAAGCCAGGTGTTGCAACCTTTGCTGTCAGAGGAAGTACAGCCAGATTGAATCACAGAAATAGCCTGGAACCCGCTCCAGATCGCGCTGATGTAATGGGTGTTGTGGCTTACATGAACATCGACCAGCAACAAAGAGGACTCGACATTGGCTCTGTAATTCTATCGCCAGCACTTCAGCGCACGGTTGCTTCGACAGAAGTCCAGTATCTGTTACTACGGCATATATTCGAAGACCAGGGCATGGGTGCTAATCCTCTTTTCCATCGGGTACTGTGGAAATGTAATGCAAGGAATGAAAACTCTCGACGAGCGGCGCAAAGACTGGGATTTGTCTACGAAGGAAACCTGCGCAGGAACAGGCTTGTTCGCGGCCAATGGATTGATTCAGCTTGGTTCAGTGTCATTGATGATGAATGGCCTGTGATCAAGAAAGCCCTTGAAGCTTGGCTGGGTGCTTCGAACTTCCTTGCAGATGGTCAGCAGCGCAGATCTCTATTGGAGTGTAGGGAGGAAGTACTCAGAAAAGTTGTCGGTTATACGCCTGCTTCGACATCGAATTAAGTGGTTCTATCCCAACCGATAAACAATGCGAAGGCAGCCATCCAAATCGAGTAACTTGTCCCTAATTGTTTCTTCTGCTCAGATATCGACACGTCACGACTTACATCTGGACATTACTCAGCTGCGAGTTGAAGTTAGTGTAAAACTATGAAGCGCTTTCTCATCACTCACAGCTTACTACATAGTTACGCCTTCTTGACAGCATCCATGTGTATTGCATTGGCAAGCTCTGCAAAAGGAATCTGTCGGTTTCAGACCATAGCTGAACCTGTAGACTCCGAGGGGGCAGAGTATATACTCAACGCTTGCCAATCCTGCCGCCGCCAAGACCAGCCAGCCGCTCGTTGAACAGTTTTCATTGGTATAAATCCTCCTTCAAGTCATGTGTTTCAGTGACCTTCCTTGTGCTAGATTTAGGCCTCCACCTTACAAGCTTACTAAGTTGATTAAGCAGAAAAGCAATGCCGACGACTTTTCAGCGTGCCCTCAAGAGGATTACCATCTTGCCCTCACCAACATAGCTGAAAACGCCAAAGCAGGTACAATCTACCCTATGCTCTGGGTCACCGGTCCGATCATCGAATGGCAGATAAGGAATTGACCTGGAAATTACCGTATAGACCGCTCGCCATGTGTTACTCATGACGACAACATAGCTGGACTATTTAGATCTGGTAGTTCCTGGAAAGCGTCTCACGCGCTCATCTATTGAGGTTCGAAGATGTCGTTGAACTTAGACTTGCCTCAGCCATCAAAAGGAAAGGAACCCGCTTGCGGTCCGACAAGAGAATCCAGTCCATCAACAGATTCGACCGCAGGATCATCATATCCGGTATCAGATCTGTCTCGATCAGATCAGATTCGATCAGAACTAGAACGACGATCCAAAGACGCAGTCGAATTGATGATGCGATGTGAATACGATGACCCCATCTTGAAAGAGTTTTCGCCCGAGTTCAAATCCGTGTATAACGGTGTACCAGCCAGCATCGGGCGAGACGCGCTATGGAACCACTTCATATGGCTGTCGAAAAAGTATCCAGACCAGCACACTCGCGTCGTTGATGCAGTCGCGGACGTGGATGAGCGACGAGGTCGGGCAAAAGTCTGGATGACAGTCATGGTTTCTGGTCTACCGGGTGATCTGCAGAAAGAAGGTGTTTTGCTGTTTTGCTGGGAGAAAAGACAGGACAAGTGGGTCTGCTGGAAGCATGTAGGCATGGGGGGTGTGCAACATTACACATAATGTCCCAAGCGAATTTGGTATGTCGCTGACTCGAGAAAGGCTGCTTTGGATATGAGGACCGGAAAGCTTTCCACATGCCGCTTCTGCCTCGCTTTGACACGATTTGGCTCTGTCTGAGGCAATCGTGAGCGATCGTACATTTACTCATATCGGAGTTGGTTGCTATGCTGGAGACGACTTGGAACACCACCATTCTGGCACCAACCAACGATGCACTCCCGAATGTTGATGTCCAGGAACTAAGGACCAAAGACTTCACGTTCCGGAACCTCTCGCAAGGAACAACCCTCTCGGCCGACATACTCTTCGTTGATCAAGAGATCTCACCTGAAATTCCCATACGATCGGTCTGCATACGACGAGCTCCTTGACGATCGTTCAGCTGTTCCAATCTATAGCTTGCAATCAATGACAGCTTTAGCACTCCAATTACGAGAAAACAGTTACTTCTCATCTGGCAACGGCAGCATGTCTCTATTCACTCAAAAGGTATATTGGAACCGACTCTTTCTTGGTTCTGAAACCAATGACAGGTTGGAATAACGGGTCTTGCGGGAGGATCGCGGAAATATGGCTTCGATCGTTTTGTGCAAAGTCAGGAGCTCTCACAGCTCCGTGACCCTGGCATCAGAACAGCTTGTATCTGAACAATGTTTTGTCAGCTGCGCTGTTCACCGGGCCGGGACTGTACGACTGTGCTCAAGTGGCAGTATGGTGTCAAAGCTCATTCATGTTCAAAAGCTGCAGATTCCGCGTTGGATCTAAGGTGCCGCTCATCTTGAACATAGAGCGATATACTCACCATCGATTCCGAGTATGTCGTCCTCAAGCAATCTCCACGTGGTTTTCGACGTTGTTGGCACTTTAGTCGGATATGGGCGCTTTTTCCAAGCCATCGATGATCGCCTTGGAAACCGTTTAAGAGCAGAATGCATCAAACCATCCCTACTCGGCCAGCTCTGGATCGAAATGGCTGAGCGAGAGTACACTTATCTTTCTCTCAGCGGCCAATATCTGATTTTTGCCACCTTGGTCAAGGCCATGTTCTATCGATCTCTTTTCAAAGCTGGAATCATGAATCCAAAGGCTTTTGCAACCTCCAACGATCTGAAGCACATAATCGAGACCGGGTTCGAGAAGCTCGAGCTTCGCTCTGGAGCCAAGGAATGTATTGACAAACTTCGTCAAGCTGGTTTTACTGTTTGGGCATTAACAGCTGCGGATGTATCGGGATGTGCAGCATATTTCCAGAATGCTGGCATTGAGTGGCCTGCCGAGAATTTATGGTCTTGTGATTCTTCTGCTATTGGGAAACCTGATCCAGAGGCGTATAAGCCACTGCTGAGACAGCTTACCGAGGGTGGTCAGAGTAAGCCTTGGTTTGCAGCTGCGCACAGCTGGGATACTTCGGCAGCGCAATTGACAGGGTATGTTTGTGCGTTTGCGAAATTGAGATGGCTCAAAAATTGATTGATTCTTCTCAGCTTCCGCGGAGCGTATTGTTCTGTGTTTGAACATGAACCCTTGGAAAATATTTTCGGAGCGTTTGACGTCCTTGCCGAGACACTGCCAGACATGGCTGATGCCATAGTTGTTGCGTCGAAAGAATGAATGGACGTTTCTGTTTCGGGTCTTTGATTCGCCCTGGGACGGAAAATAATGTCAGCTGCTATTTTGGTGAAGACAATTGCCTCCATTCGACTTGCACTGATCTTCGCCACGGGCAAATCTCTGTGTTGGGAATGACAGCTTCGCCTCGACTGGCAGCTGCTGTTGAGGTCGTACTTGACCAGACCAACATCTTTGAAATCCAATCTCCGTTACACTGACTATCGTCAATGACACAAAGCGTGCAACAATCTCTTGTGAAGCTCCCAAAGATTCTTAGTTGCTCGACATAAGAGCTCTGTACCCTGTCTGCATATGCAGGGACGAAGCGCCTGCGACACAGCTAGATCTGCACATGCATGGAGCATGGGCCAGCAACCTAGAGGATTGGAGAAGATCAAGCTAAGTCACTCATATGACGTTCGTTGAGCTCTTTTGTGCTTGCGCAGGTCGAGAAGCTAGAGCGGAGAACCACTGCAAGCAGCATGCGACCATACCGACTAGGCGGTATTCAAGCGTAGCTAATCGAAGATCAGGCAGTCGTCGTACAGCATATGTCAAATGCCGCCTCGTGTCGCTGAAAGCTCGAACCAGGGTTCTTAGAACCGTAGTCAGTGCACACAATGCCAGGAGTGTACCACCTCAGACCTCAACGCTCGTTGCTTTCCGATCAGAAGGCCTCTATCTGAATCAGTGGCTGGATGATCTGAAGGGACTTATTCGCATGGCAGGTCCTTGAGAACCGGACGTAAGGCCGGTGGGTTGATCGACTGCCGCACGGCAGCACAGTGCATTGTTGAGCAACCGATATTGGCAGATGTGGACGGTAGATTTGTGGTAGGAATTCCAGCCAATGAACCTTAAGAAGTCCTCGCTCTTGTCGTTGTATAAGGCGGGCTTGGATGGGAAAAGCGGCGATGTCTATGCCGCCAGAAGTCTCCACATGATGTTGTGAGTACTCATAGCCAAACATATGTGGTGATGCATTCCACGCCTATTCAATGTCTCCGCTCCGAAGCTACACCAAAGCTAAAAAGCCAAGACATCCTCCATCCCCTCGCTATGTTTTGATTTTCGGCTCACTGACCTCGAGGCACATCGCTTCAACGATTTTTCAAGCCTCTCGGTGGCTCCGGGTGTTCCAGGTGAGCCACGACCTCGATAAAATGTTCTCCTGACATGGGTTTGACAGCCTTGATGGAACCGAGCTCCGAAGACACAGAAACGCATCCGGGAGGCCCGATGCCTGATCGTCAAAAATGTCCAGGATGTCTGCAAGCCACTTCCGGGTAGTACGTACCTCTTCGCCGGGATGCCGATGTGTGCTGCCCCAAAGCGTCTAGACAATTTCGTGATTAGCCATTGCGATGTTTTGACGCCGACTGCATTGCCAGAGCGATGCAATGAATGGTAGACAACGCAGATGTGCATTGGTCTCGAAGTTTCTGCATGAAGTGAACGAAGTGGATCCAGATCTCTTGGTGGCTACGTGTACCCCGCCATTCACTTACCCACCTGCAACATCCCAATCCGGAAGGATCTAAACTCGAAACTGCATGTGGCATTGCGACATGCTGGATCGGGCGGTTGCAGCCGCGGGCCGCTGATCGCGGATAGTTGCCGGTTGATGTCTTCACTCTGAGCTTTGACAGCTCTACGCCTCGGCGTATTGGTCCATCTTGTTCGTCCTGAGCGCTGGAGTACGTGCTTCGATGGCGCGTTCACGTTTTGGGCCATAGTATGGCAGAGGATTGCGTCCCTGGGAATCTCACTTGCGCAACGCCAAAACTCAATGATTGGAGAAACCTCCAAGCAGGCATCGTAGACGACATTGCATGAAGATCAGCTCTACAGAGTGCACCGACATGCACACTACAGCGGAGTTCTTGTCAGTCTTCACAACATTGGTGGACGATGGCGGCCACAAGCAGGAAAGGTACCACTGGCAACAGCCGTTGAGTGGAGTGCCAGCCACCAGCATGGCAATGGCTCTCAGCTTCTACACCCGAACCCATCTTAGAGACAGGTAGTGTATATGGCAGACGGACGCCCCGATCCACCTCGAGCTTTCCGTCTTCTCAAACCCGACCTCAGTCGTCATAAGAGCTGCATTGTTCCTGCTAGTCGGTCGATGACGGCAAGCCCAAAGCACTCCTCTAACCTTTGGTCGAAGATCAGACATATTTTTTGTTGTTGTTGTTGCAATACTTCATCTGAACTTGTTGACGAACCTCCACGGCAACACAAACCCACTCTTGGAACCAAGCCTCAGCTTAAGCCATCACCTCAGCCTACACCATCTGCAGGTACTGAAGCTCAGCCCCGAGCTCCCTCTAATCCAACCACCTCATCATCTAATCCTCCAGCCCAGCTCTTCATTGAGAAGGCTACGACCACAAAGTCCTCAGAAACAGACATGGCGCAATCACAAAGACTGTCGACCGCACCAGCCGTGAAGGCCGGCAATGGTTACTCCAATGGCGCCAATGGTTATTTCTCGCCACCAGCATCTCCTTCTATTCGCTTTGGTGGATCTACTCGTGGCAGCACCACTAGAAGAGTGACTTCTTCTAGCTGGTCTGTTCTCAAGAGCCAATCAAGCGAGAAGTCCACCATCGTCAGAGATACAGCCATTCACCTGAAGCGGAAGAGTGCTTCTGAGCTGGGTGCTGGTATTTCTGAGACCGCCGACAATGTTGGATTTATCACTCTCGTGGAATGGATCCGCTCTGAGCGACTCCACACTCTCCCCCACAAGGGCTCCAGATGGGACACAGTCCTCATTCGTGCTCTGTACTTCGCAGAGCGTCTCCATGGATTCGAGTCCGCATTGAAGGGCCACGCAGTGGACAGCGAGCACGCCGCACAACTCGGCTACGGCCACGTCAAAGTTCTTCTTGAGGTGAGTGGATCTATACAAGCCGTACGAACATGACTGACATTTTGCAGCTCGGCCACGAGAATGGCGAAGCTCTTGACAAAGCTTTTGGCTTCATGTACCGCTGCTCCTCCGCGGTGTCTGCGCTTCTGGCACGTTCAGAAGTGCTGTCATTCTCTTCGGAGATCTACTCGCAACTCTGCATGATGTACTCAGATCTGTTGACCTTGGTGGTCGACGTTGCAGTAAGGTTCTACAAGACTGTGCATGGCAGCAGCGGCGAGCATGCCAGCTTGGACATGTATCAAGTTTTCGGTGAAACCATCACAACATTCCGCGAACGCCGTGACAAGGTCACCAAGTCTATCTGGAAAGACCAGATGGATTCCGAAGACTTCGCCGATGGCGTCGATGTGAACGCTCTGGAACGCTGGCTAGCTCCACAGGATCGCGTTCTGGAAACTCTATCTCTGGACCACACCCTCATTGCTGATGAACTCGCCGAGTTCACTTGCGTATGGTTCAACGACGACCTCAGCAAATTCGTAAAGAGCAGCGATAACACTCTGTTGATCAATGGTCCTCAAGGATCTGGAAAGACAACTCTTGCCGCATCTTTGGCGGAACGTCTTCAGCGACCAATCGCTCGCAAGACATACGCGACCATCTTCGTTTCGGTCGGTGCCGTCCCTTCGCAAGCAAACTCCTTGAACGTGGTCAAGGCTATCCTGCATCAACTGCTGTCTCTGCGTGTAGGCAATCTGCACTTGGTGCGTGCTATCATCACTGCCTACGAGAAAGCTCGGTATGAGCCAGATCCAACAAAGTACGAAGACCTGCTCTGGGTCGCATTTGAGGATGCTCTGAGACATCCTATCGAGCAAGGACGAGATACCGTCCTCATTGTGGAGGGTATTGATGAGGTCCTTGGTGGTCAATCTGCCGGCCAAGGCCTCCTCCAGCGCCTGGTCAAGGCTGTGGACCAAGGCAAATGTGTCAAGCTTATTGGCATGTCACAGAATCTTTCACTTCCCACAGGTGCCAAGGGTACCCAGCGATCACTCGCTCGTGAGGAGACCAGGGACGACGTGCACGCTGTTGCTCTTAGAGCACTCGTGCATTCTTCTCACTTCCGCCAAAAGACTGGACGTGAGCAAGAGACGATCATCAGCCGTATCATCGAGGCTGCTTCTGGGGACTTCTTGTGGGCTTCTCTCACCGCTGAGGTGTTGAAACTGGAGAAGTCTGCGGATGATTTCAACAAAGCTGTCAACAACCTTCAGAGTCCCAAGTTGACTGTCGATGACCTCGTCCACATGCTGGTGACTCGCATCCAGCCAACAGACGATGCTAAGTTGCTTCTGTCCTGGATGGTGAACACGGCTCGACCTCTGACCTACCAAGAGATTGAGAGTCTTTTCGCCATGAACGTGCAGACAGGCACCAGAGCGGATCGCCGCGTTGACGTACACCGCACTGTGTACTCGTTGAAGCCACTCCTCACCATTCAGGAAGACATCGTTCGCCCGCGCCATACTTTGGTCCAACATGCGGCGCGCAATCTCCTCAAGTCTGGCAAGATCACTACCACAATCAAAGACCAGCCGACAGACCTTCTTTTGCGTCTGCTCACATACGCCAAGGTCTCCCTCACAGAAAAGGGCGAGCCTACACTTGACGACTCTGATCGCAGCATCGTTGAGCACTGGTTCGGCAGGAGCGTGCTCTTGGAATATGTCGTCCGCTACTACACCTGGCATTTGAAGCAGACTGGTGTTGTCACCTCGACCACCGGCAAGCCTTCAGAAATCAAACTTTCGCCGGAGTTGCAAAAGGTCTTCCCAGAGAGCACCATTCTTGCAGTCCTTGAATGGCTTTGCTGGGATGATCAATTCCCAGGTGCCGAGGAGGTCGAGTACCACGACATCGTTGGCAAGCTCCGTAGCAAGATCTTCACCGAGAAGCACCCATCTGTCCTCCAGTCGTATATCAACACCGCTTGTTACTGGGAGCTTATCGAAGACTGGACCAAAGCTGGTAGCTACTATTACTCCATCTGCACCATCGGTCGAGATGTGCTCAGCATTTCTCACCCAATTGTGGTAGAGACATGCAACCGCTTCTTGCGCATCACTGAGACCACAACCATTACGACCAGAACCGAGCTCGTCACTAGACGTGAGACAGTCTTGATTCTCCTCATTTCTGCTTACGAGCGCCAGTTCGGCATGAACTCCGAGATCGTCGTGCAGACTCGAGAGATCCTGGCTGAGCTGTATATGTCGATCAACGAGCAGGAGAAGGCGACTGAGATCCTGCGCGTCATCCACGGCCACGCCATTACTGAGCATGGCCACGATTCTGATCGTGCCCGTGACATTGACCAGCACTTGCGTGTCAGCCTTGGCAAGAAGAAGGACGGCAAGGATCTCTCTGGTTACGATCGTGGCATCTTCATTGACGAGGATGAAGATGAGGAGGCGACCCAAATCACCACCATTGCCCAGGTTGAAGCCATTCTGCTCGAGATCAAGAAGTATACCGAGCAGAAGGACTACGTTCGCGCAGAACAGACATATGTCGAGCTCTGGCAACGCCTTTCGGAAACTTGCCGCACCACCCTCAAGACTGAATGGCACGAGAAGAAGATCCAGGTCGTCCAGCAATACGCAGAGTACCTGGAAAGCCACAAGCGACGCACAGAAGCCACCAGCCTCCAGACTTCGCTCTGGAGAGAGTATGAGCATCACGAGCTCTCTTACAACGAGAAGGTGGTTTCTCAGTTGACCAAGAGTGCTAAGTTCTTGAAGACTGTGGGCGAGTACTCTGCGGCTCTTGCAATCTTCAAGCATGCTTCTTCGTACTACCGCAACGTTCGCAAAGAGGATTCGCGCTCCATGACTGAGATTGAGGAAGAGATGACAGTCATCTCGAACCAAGCGCTGACCCAGTCCACCAAGGATATCAAGCAGTCGACATCGTCTTCCGAGACCTCGAACTACGAGATGTTCCAGGTGCTGATCAGCAATAAGAGCAAGACTGTGGAATCCAGTACTCTCACGCTCGCCAAGTCCCTGACCAGCAGGTACATCGAGCAGAAGCAGTGGTCCAAGGCGGTCTCAATCATCCAGTCCACTCTGGAGCGAACCTGGAGCTCATTCTTGTCGAAGTCGATCCACGAGGTGACCATGACTTCCACATACCAGAAAGAGAGCATCGAGCTTGTCGAGCAGCTTGCGCAGGTGTACATCGAGAGCCGTCAATGGGAGAAGGCAGAGGACGTCTACAGTCGTCTCTTCCGGGCTTCGCTCACCACCACCAAGGATACGACCTTGCTCGAGAAGGCCAAGACTCTTCTCATCGGCTTCTACACCAGGCGCGGCCACCCAGGAAAGATCATTGCGGTCTACCAAGAGCTGCTGGCTGTGTACCGCCGCACTCTTGGCCCAAGCCACGAGACAACAATCACCATCCTGTACGAGCTCGCCTCTCGATGCCGTGCTCATGCTCGCAGCCACCCATACTGGATCGAGTACTACCAGCAAATTGTCGTCGCGCTCAACAAGGATTCCCATGTCTGCCACCCACGTGCGCTTGACGCTGCATTGATCGTAGCAGAGTCATACTGGGAGGAACGCCGCTACAGCGATGCCGTGGCAGCGTATCAAGTCATTTGGACCACCTTCGTGCAGAAGCACAAGGAGTTCAAATACTTCAGCGAGACCAAGAATGTCAAGAGCCTGTACGAGCGCTACTACCAGAGTCTCGAGGAGACCAAGGCAGACTTTGAGGTCCTTCGCAGCGTAACATCGCAATATCGCGAGACAACCAAGTCTGTCTTTGGTGCACAGAGTGCGCTGTACATTGAGTCTACCGTTGCTCTCGCTCGCGTGATGCAATCCAGTGAGTCGCACATGGACCAGTCCATTGCGCTCTACGAAGAGGCATCTTCGTCCGCTTCCAAGTCCTCCTCCAAGGAGATTTCGGAGCATTTCGAGCAGTCTGAGCTCAAGCAAGCTCTCACAATGCTGTACAAGAAGCGCATTTTCCACTCCAGCTCGTCCTCAGCCAGCTCTGAGACTGTTGCCAGGGCGACGTCGATGTACTCGGAGCAGTTGCAGCAGCATAAGAGCCAGTACACCTATGCTCATGAGGAGACGCTGAGCAGCTTGCGAGAGTTGTCCATGCTCTATGTCCGCCAACAGAAGTCTGAGCTTGCCGTGAAGGAGCTCAACTTCGCTGCTGTCGACATTGTGCAGCATGAGCAATCCTCGGAGAAAATGTACCAGAGCGCAACATCCTTGGTCCAGACATACCAAGCCGCGAGCTTGACGCAGCAATGCACACAGTTGGTGGAGGAGCTGCATTACCAGCTCATCACCAAGGAGAAGAGATCGACCTCGTCCTTCAGCGTTGTCGAGAGCAGCCAAGCCTCCATCTTCTTCCTCGCTGTCATGCAGTACCAGCTCCGCAAGGACCTGACATTGACTCTCTCCGAGATCATGTCGAGCTTGACCGCCGAGTCGATCATGTACTCCAACTTCAAGCAGCTGGTCAAGAGCAAGGCATCGCTCGATAAACTCTTGCTTGCCGCAGCACCGTTGCGCCATCTGTTGCGATACTGGCATCATGAACATTTGATCAGCTTGGTCGACCACGAATGTGTCCAGATCTTCGTCACGCGCGAGGCTGCTAACGTGTCTCTCCTCAGCAAGGAGTCGCCCCGCTACTTCATCGTTGGCATCCTGGACCACATTTCCAACCGCAAGTGCCTGGACTTCGTCCGCTCCGTCATTCTGTCATCCACGAAGACCCTCAAGCATCTCGTCGACAACAACAAGTTCGCAGATGCGCACGATGTTGCCAAGATGTCCTTCATGTACGCCCAGTACCGCAAGGGCTACAGTGGTCCGAAGGGTATCAGCCGCGGTTTCGAGCTCGCAGCCTACCTGGATGGTCGTGGTGAGAACCGCTGCCCAGATAACGAGCTTCGCAAGAAGCTGTTGGTCTTGTCCAACCAGATCGTGAAGGATATTCTGAAGATTTGCCGCGAGCAGAAGATCAACCTGGCCCAAGTGTCGCTCAAGGAGCTAAACGAGCTCATTGCGCTGCTGGGAGAACATCAGGATTACGAGACACTAGAGGTAAGCAAATGTTCGTTGCAAAGAATTGTGCGTGACACTAACCTTTCTTGTAGGAGCTCCTCAACTCCCTCTGGAATACTCGCGAAGCCCAACGTTCTTGGCCAGCCGACGTCCTACTCAATCTCGGCCGTCGTCTCATCTGCGCCCGCTACCTTGCCGGTTACCAGATCAAGGCCGTCCGTCTCGCCGAAGACATCGCTTACAACCTCCGTCGCGTCAACGGTATCAAGCACTCCGCCACTATCGAAGCCTACGGCCTGCTCGCCGAGCTGTACACCAGTGTTGGACAGAACTACCAGAAAGAGGCGGCGAATGGAGACAAGGCCGCCGCACCATTGGCAGCAGAGCACTTCAAGAAGGCGATCATCGTGCATGAGGATACACTTCGATGGCTGCTCTCGGATACCACAGGTGGTGAGGTTGGTGGAGACGATGATGACGACGATACCGCCGCAACCATCCTTGCTGAGCACGGTGTTCATACCAAGTCTGAACACGATGGCCACGGACATGGTAGCGGTAACATCGACGATGCTAAGCGCAGCCAGCTTGTGCAAAAGCACATGAAGCTGCTCAAGCTCGCCTACCAGCGCCTCGGTCAATGGCCAAAGCAGTACGCTGTGTACGAGAAGTTGAACGCCGAGTTGTTCAAGGTCTTCCCTGAGCAGCTTAAGGGCTATGAAGGTGTCGAGAAGTGGCAGATCAAGGGATACGGCTCTGGCAAAGCCGAGAGCAATGAGGGACAGTTTCAGGGTACCCGAAACTGGGAAATCCTTGCTGCTTGAAGTGTGGATGATCGGTATGTTAGCATTAATGGCATTCCTCATTGTCGCGGATTGGAGGGCCACAGGTAATGATGTCGGAGTAATGAGTGTTCATCGTTAGCGGACATTGTACTATTGCAGCTTCAGCGTGTTCAGCAAAATACAAAAGTCTCTTCTGTCTTCACCACTTGCATTCTGCATCTATGTGCAATCTGCATTCGGATTCTGCATTAGTGGTGCTGTAAGTGTCTCCCTGGAGTTCGTTTGATACTATGACACGAAACATCGAAATATCGTTCAGCAGGTTTTACTTGCAACTTCGGTGGCGGAAGGCATAGGTTGTTGTCTTCCCATTTCGCCAACCCTAGCTTCAAGGGATTCAGGCTGCTGATATCGACAGAACATTGATCCGTAAGGTGTCCTTGGTCTGCCAGCCTGCGCGGTTTTCTACGCCCAGCCGGAGCGAGGCCCGTTGTTGTTCTCCGGGTCGCATTCTTCCTCATATTAGGCACAGTGGTCTCCGGAAATTCGGTTTCACCCCCGTGGAGGTAGTTCTGGGACTGACTTGCAAGTTGACGTTGATCTGGATACATGTATTGCAAAGGACGAAGGAGACCAACATGCGCGATAAGGAGGCAATCGAATGCGAGAAAGCGCGTCCGATCAAGGTTTGATTGCTTCTTGGCAGTCATGTGATCTGGAGCATGTCTTCGTTTCAATAATCTCTTGAACTCGCGTTTTTGTTCACCAACATTGGCAGGACTCATCACCATGGTGAACTCCTTCACGGACGGACGAGGTTGCTCTGGCGGTTTCACCTTCCCTACTTTACTTTGCTGCTGTGGCGCACAGCCGCGTCACAGCGATTTACCAACCGGTGGTCCACATGATAACCGATGCAGCCGCCTCATACCGACGCCATTCACCCAGTCCGCCTTCAAGTAGCCGGTCCATACGAGGCTACGAGCAATCTGAAACGCTGCATGCGATCTGGTGCGATCTCGCCCACGTGCAGATTTCCGGATTGCGTGGCCAGTCTTCGTCCTTCTCTTGGCAGTCGCCTCAAACTATATAGCGAAGTCGCGGCCATTTCTCTGATCCGATCGGACGCGACCTTTCGGCCATATCGCACAGCCGTGTCACACACAATCATACCACTGAAGGGTGGCCACAGCCTTGCAAAGTCTTTCGGTCCTTCCAAGCCACGGACATCATACCTCAACTATCCTGCAGTCTATTGGTTATGATGGTCTGCGACGGGTAGGTCCAATGGCACTCTCCTCGGCATCAACCTCCTTCCAGATGCGACCACTGCTAGCGCCGTATACAATGCTACAACCAGTGGCGGCATGAAGAAGCGTCAGGCTGGTCCAAGCAGCAGCTCCACCACTACTGGTGAGACTTACAACTATTGCAACATCACCGTCACTTAGACCCACCCTGGAAAGGACGACGAGGTTGTTCTCCTCCTGGCTTTCCCGGATCCTGCAGACTTCAAGCAGCGCTACTACGTTGCAGGCGGCGGTGGATTCTCTCTATCCAGCACTGCAACTGGAGGTCTTGAGTATGGCGCTGCAGGCGCTGCTACCAGTGCGGGATACGACGCTTTCAGTCAGAGCTACGATGAAGTCGTCCTCACTGGCAATGGGTCGATCAATTGGGATGCTACCTACATGTTCTCGTACCAGGCACTTGGCGAGATGACTAAAGTCAGCAAGAACATCATTCCCGGCTTCTACGGACTAGACTCTGACACCAAGATCTATACCTACTATGAGGGATGCTCCGACGGTGGACGAGAGGGTATGAGTCAGGTGCAGCGCTGGGGCGAGGAGTATGATGGCGCAATCACTGGCGCGCCAGCTTTTCGTTTTGCGCAGCAGCAGGTTCACCACGTATATCCGGCCACAGTCGAGCACACAATGGGCTACTACCCACCCCCATGTGCGCTTGAGAAGATCGTCAACCTTACTATCGCCGCTTGCAATCCTCTCGATGGCCGTACCGACGGTGTGATCTCCCGAACCGATCTCTGCATGCTCAACTTCAACCTCAGCTCACTCATCGGCGAATCTTACTACTGTGCTGCTGAGACAAGCTCTTCTCTGGGATTCGGGTTCTCCAGCAAGGTGAAGCGTCAGCAAACAACTGGAAGCAGTACTAGCAACACCCCTGCACAGAATGGCACCCTCACCGCCAAGGACATTGCAGTCGCCCAGGCCGTGTACGATGGCTTGCACAACTCCGATGGCGAGCGTGCTTACCTCTCCTGGCAAATTGGTTCTGATCTCAGCGATGCAGACCCAACCTACGATAACACAACCAGCAGCTGGACTCTCAGCATTCCTTCCACAGGCGGAATGTACGTCACCAAATTTGTCCAACTTCTCGACCTCGACAACCTCTCAGACCTCGACGGCGTGACCTACGACACTTTGGTCGAATGGATGAACATTGGATTCGTCCGATATCTCGACTCCCTGCAAACCACATACCCGGACTTGACCGTATTCAAAGAATCAGGCGGCAAGCTTCTCCACTACCACGGCGAATCCGACCCGTCGATCCCATCCGCATCCTCTGTACACTACTGGCAATCCGTGCGCGAGATCATGTATGGCAGCTCATCCAACTCTTCTGATGACATGTCCGACTGGTATCAATTCTACCTGGTTCCGGGAGCAGCACACTGTGGAGTCAACTCTCTCCAGCCTGGTCCGTACCCAGAGAATAACATGAATATCATGATCGACTGGGTTGAGAACGGCGTCAAACCGACACGATTGAACGCCACCGTTTCGTCTGGCACTTATGAGGGTGAGACACAGATGTTGTGCCAGTGGCCGACGAGACCTCTATGGAGCGGCAACAGCTCCGACTTTAGCTGTGTCAATGATGAAGCTTCCATCGAGAGCTGGACGTATGATTTCCCAGCTTTCAAGCTGCCTGTGTACTAGATTTCAGTTTTGGAGGATACCCCTGAAGGAGACAGTTTCGAATATCGTGTCATATACCTCATAAAATAGCGTTCAAGCGAGCATATTGCTTTCATTGCACTGTGTACAATCTAGTATGGTCGGGCGTACATCTCAGACTGCCAAGATTGACACTGCTCACTTCTCTCTTGCTCGACCTTCCTTCTCTTCGCATTACCTCTTCTGTAGGCTTTCGATGCTACAGTCGCCATATCCATGGGAGTCAGGCATGGCGAGGAATTTCTTTATCGGCCTGCAGCATCGATCTGATGTATCGCAGCCATTGCCAAAGCCTGTACGAAGATGCACAACGAGCATGCTCAGCCGCCCGCCTTCTCTTCCAGCAAGCAGGTAGCACAGGACAAGGGGTAGCAGTTCACTCAGCCACCACAGTTCTGGTGAGCGGTCAGCAGAGCGACACATAATTGACTGCTGCCGACCTAGCTTCGATAGCCTGCTTGAAGGCTACAGCTGGGCCTTTCCAGAATGCTTTGCCAACTTTGCCAGCAGTTCATCACCAATTGCCTCACTACGACGGAGCCTCAGAAGCAGAACCATCGTGGAGAGGTTGAGTACCAGTACTATCACGAGAACGAACAAAGCCTTAAATACTCTACGGCGCTCGGTTGCCTCATTTGTACCGGCGTGACTAAGTCCAGATCCCCGGAGAATAACCCGTGGTGGAATGCATTCACTGGAACTACAAACTTCTATTCTCATTCGAGCACATCCAAGAGCATCAGCATCTGTGGCCCGCCATTGGTAAATGAGTTCGACATGCCCGATCGTCTGGTCTGCTACGCTGTAGACATACATGAGCTCGACTTCGAGACTGCCACGCTGAGTGCGGTAGCAATTTCCAGCTCTTACACGGGGAGTCCTGCAACTCTCTCTTTTGCGAGACATTGGTTTGATATTTGCACCAAAACCCATACAAAGTGCGGACTTAGCTCAATTCCAGATTGGTATCCAACGCGGTTGCTGGACTTGTCTCAAGACAAGATCCGCTTGGTCCAGACGGCAACAGAGACAATGAGCGGACCCTATGCGACACTCAGTCATTGCTGGGGAGTTGAACGTATTCCATTGATGAACTCGGATAACCATGACATCTTTGCGAAAGCTGGTGGACTTTTGTCTGAATTTCTTAAAACCCATGCTGAGGCAATCCAAGCTGCAAAGATGTTGGGATTTCGGTACCTCTGGATTGACTGTTACTGCATCATGCAAGACGGCAAGACTACTTCCTTTGCTTCGGACAAGGCAAAAGAGTTGACCTTGATGAAACTGGTTTATGCCAACAGCGCGCTTAATATTGGTGCATCGAGTGGGTCCAGAGCTAGCAGCGGCTGCTTTGCTATGGGTAATTGGTTCACTTCATGTCCAGAGAGAATCGCGGTCAGAGAACCTGGCACCGGTAGAGTTCAGATCTATCAAGTCGACTCTTTCAGATCCAGCTTTGACGAAAATCTGTACCGCGGGCACAACCTCTTTACCCGAGGCTGGGTTTTGCAGGAACGCCTCTTAACGCCAAGAATGCTGCATTTTGCAGGATCTCGCATGTATTGGGAGTGTTCTGAAGTAGGTCAGGCGAGTGAAAGGCTACCCTTCGACGTTCGGAGACCCAGTGAGCACACAACCCGTTTCGATCTGGAGACCAATGCCACGAAAGAGTCGGAAGCTTCTGGTGGCGCATGGGAGAAGATCGTTATGGAATATTCCGGGCTTGAGCTTTCGTACCCATTCGAGGACAAGTTCGTTGCCTTAAGTGGTGTTGCTGAGCATATGGCGGAAGTCCTCGATGACCAGTACATTGCAGGTCTCTTTAAAGGTCCACTGCTGCGCCAACTATGTTGGTATCGTCAGCAGGGAAGTGAACGTGAGATAACATGGCGCGCCCCGTCCTGGAGCTGGGCCTGTATGAACGGTGTCGTCAGATTCGGCAGTGGCTTTAGGGATGCGCTTGCTGAGTATGTGTCATCAAGTATCCGTCTGCTGGACCCTAGCAACCCTTTTGGCCGTTTGGAAAGCGCGTCACTCACATTGAGCGGCCGCCTGCTCGAAGGACGCAATGGTGACAACGGCCTGGAAGAACAAGTCATCGAGGTCGACTCTGTTCAAATAAGTGTGAGCAAAAGGGCCCATTATTCTGCCGTCTCAAGCTTTGACGATGCCGCTCTCGGCGCATGACCCAGTGGCTCTACCAGCTACCTGCTTCCTCTTTCATGGTGCGACAACAGTGACCGCGATTTGCCTCATCTGCCAGCTAATGAGGCTTTGACAGCATCCGCAGAACGGCTGCATGCATCTCCGGTGCTCGGCTCGAACCATAGATTTCAGATGTGTGGGCTCTTACTCAAAAGCCTGGACGCAAAAACGTTCAGCCGCTGTGGACAGTTCCATGTCGGAGAATACGGGGGAGCTTTGGAGCTACTGAAGATGTGGGCGTCTATAGCCCCCAGAAGTGTGACAATCCTTTGAGAATGCTGATGTCGGCGAAGCAAAAGACGAGTATATACGGCAGGATGGTGAGGCATATGTCATCAGCCCGATTCCTCCGTTCGGTGGAATACAAGAGCAAGTTGCCGTTTAGCGGTTCGATCAAAGCCAGCTAGACAAACAATTTCAGATATCAGACTCGATACCTCACATCCTCAAACCGAATCTGCCCAACCCCATGCCTCGTATCCGCAAGCCTCACAGGCAAGCGTTCCAAAGTCCTCTTCCTATGCTTCTCATCCACACTTTCCAGCTCTCCACTATACGGATGCTGTAACGCAGCCAACAACAATTCCAGCGGCGAACGAAACCCTCTCCCAAGCCACAACCCGTACACCAAACCAACAAGTATCTCAATAACAACAATAATACACCCTATAATCGCCACCGCGAACCCTAGTTTCGCCGTACGACCGAAGAGTCCGAACGCGTATACTTGGATGCGACCACCGCGTGACATGAGGAGTTGTGGGTCTCCGATGGCTTTGGTCTCTGGGGTAGTAGTGAAGTCGATAAGGCTTAGCATTTGTAAGATAGCCATGAGGCCGCCGCCGGTCATTCTGTATTGTTCGGCGGTTAGGGTGTCTTCGTTGGTGTTATAATCCAGGTATAAATGGTCGAAAGCGCTTTGAAGAAGGATCCCGGCTGAGCGATTACCTTCTACCACACCACCAGAGCTTACGGACCAAGCTGCGAGCGTCCAAGCTGGATCGAGTTTCAGAGCTGTCATATTGTCCATCGTGACTGAAGTGTCGCTATCACCATGTCAGTATTCTCTTGCTTCCGTTGTATGGGTACATTCATTACCTCAAGATGTAATCGGTCAGGTAGTTCGGGTTGGTGTAGCTGGATGGATCTAGGGTGTAGTTGCCAAATGTCTGGAATGCAACGAAGTCGATGGCGATGCTGATTCTTCCCGGGTCGCCATCTGAGTCTGAAACCAGTTCCCATGTGGTAACGTTGCGGGAGCGATAGAGTACGTTTCCATCTACGTCGGCGTTGAACAGAGCGTCCCAGTCGCACCCAGCGGATGAATTAGAGGTCAAACAGCTTTGGGAGAACTTTCCCTGGAGACTGGTCGGCACTTCGCCATTAGGTAGAAAAGCCACTCGTGATGTAGAGTGGACTGTGAAAGCGACGTCCGGTTGCGTTCGATTGTTGACAATATCGTAGTTGCCCCGAAGGCTAAAGCTGGTGCTTTGGTACCCATCATTCCATCCGGTTCCGATAGGAATACAGCGCGTGTAGTTTCCAGCGTTGTAAGACGCGAAATTGTCTCCTTGCCAGTTGAGGGGTGTATTGCCGCTGTTATAGGATGCATAGCATCTGACCAGCTTATTGGGGCCCACACTGATTGTTGCGTTTAGTTGGTCATTGTAGTCAGACCAAACATTCGAGATCGCTCCGAGAAGTGGGCCATGTCGTTGGAGGTAAGTCTGCACAGTCTTGTTGAATTCCACATAGCCGGGGTTTTCGGAAGCCACAGTGTCGTTACCAGCAGAGATTGCTCGTACAGTCTGCATATCACTCCACATGTCGTTAAGGACCACTCGGCTCGGTATAAAGGTGACGAGTTCATAAGTTGGCGTTCCCTCGGTAGTACTATCACCACCGGTGGTCCATCCTGTGGCGAAGAGGGTGCGGTTGTATGTAAGCATCAGCTCGCCCTGGACCGAAGTGGCACCGTCTGCTGCCTCTGTAGCCATGTAGCCAGTTGCCCAACCATCAAGACTCAGAGACCAGACCGCAGCGCACCCGTAATCGTTGGTAGTGAAGTCGCCTTCGTCGCAACCCGAGTCTGAGACAAGGTAAGCGTCAGTGGCAGCTGGGGCAGTGTTTGAGTTCATGGAAATGAATTTTGCGGTGATCACTGGGTCTACGTCGAGCCATTGTAGAGTTGGGATGAGTAAGATTGCGACAGCAGGTCCCATAAGATTCATGATTCCCTTGCGTGAATGTCAGCACTCGAGACCTGGACATAGCGGTGTGCAGAACTTACGCAGAGCATAACGGTCGCCATGATAAAAGCGAAGAGGCGGAGAGTTCCTTGATGAGGGCTGTTCTGCGCCTTCTGTGTCTTTCTCTTTCGAACATGACCAAGTGCTTCCCCGAACACGGCGAACAGGCTTTTGAAGCCATTCACTGGATCGGCATATTCTGTGGGTGCGTATAAATGCTCAATAGGTAGACCTTTGCCGCTGGTCGCTAGGAACATCATGGTCATGTACACAAGCCACGAGGCGACAAAAGCGAACCATATCTCCAATGCTTTAGCAATCAGCTGGAGACCGCCCAGTAGGTCATGCGTACGTTTGTCGAGAGACGCAGCTCTGACCAGGGCGTCGTAAGCGGTCGATTGCGAGTAGACGTCTGGCAAGCATCCTCCTTCCACAGGTGTGCAATTTGCACTTGCACCTATAATCTTCTGCTTTCCATTGAGGACCAGCAGAAGCACTATCGGCACAAGCCAGAGTAGTGCAAAGGTCTGGAAGAAAAGCGTCTTCAGAGGATATGGCCAGCACCAACGAGACCATCGACTTCGTTGTCCATCTTGGGGTCCTGCATGGCTCCCAGCCTGTTCATCCTGAGTAGTGTCGTGGAGACTGGGCGGGTCGCTTGTAGTGGTTGGAGCGGAGCTTGTTATGAAGGTCGATTTTGCCTCTGTTGCATTCGTAGAGTTGATATTGTCATCTCGCTGCGAGGACATGACGCCAGTCAACTAGAATGATGAAAAGTATCTAACTCTCGAGTGAAAAGATGGTGAAGGACACATTGCGGTAGGGGACTGCAGCTGGGCAGGATATAGAAGAACGTCCTAGAGAACGTTTGGTGGCGCTCGGCTACCATACCAGGCGTGCACTGATCTGCCATATTTTGATCCCTAGACTCTGTTGGTATAGAGCCTGGGGCCAGAATAGGCGCGGGTGGTTGAGCTGGTAAGGCACCCAGCCTTGGCGAAGGAATCTAGAGGAGAAGTGGGCGCTCACGGAAGATGTTTATTCGCCGAGCTAGCTTCAGCTCCGCCGCCACAGGTGGCCTGATGCACGCTATGCTGTTGCTAATTGAAGATCTGTGTAGTTCAGCACATTAGAGAGGAGAGTGTATCAGGCAAGAATGCTGCGAGAACTAGGATGAACAGTGATTGAAGTCCGAATCTGTGCAAAGTGTGCCAGCCGGCCAGCTGCAAGTACTGAAGTGTGTTCAACGAAACAGTGAATCTAGGCGGGCGGCCTGACAGCGTTTTGATACCTCTCGCAGCCTTGAATGAGGCTAAAATGATCCAGACAAACGATGTGCGACAATCGGTGAGTTGTAGTGATATCCTCGTCGCCGACTTCGGGTGATGACTTGGAGGAGATCCAGATCCATCTTCGATATTGGTCACTTTTCAGCAACACCAAAGACGACAAAGCTCCACAGGTCTCACATTTGTATAGCCATGATCTCTCATCAGATGTGGTGCACTGAGGCTCGCACCAGTTGCTCAACCCTCCTCAAGATGTGGAGCGCAGGTCGCCATGAGTCGCGTTGGCAGGTGCGAGTTCAAAGGGTCTTGCCGATACAATAAATGGCCATTTGCAATCAGCACGGAGCAGCGCACCAGTCACTGATCGAAGATTGTCACCGTTCCGAGGAATGAAGTGCAAAGAAAGTGTGGCAAGGTTTGTGTAGGAAACAGGGAAGGCAGAGGCAAGTGCAACTCGGAAAGAAGACCCCAAAGAGTGGAGATGGGTAAAGTCAACAATATTTGACGGGTGAGTTTGCTGAGCAGGTGGGACAGTAATCAATATTTGAGCATAGCTTGGAGGCCTGCCTCGATCGAGGTGCGCTAAAATTAAAGATGCTGGACCCTGAACGGCGAGGTCGGCAGGAACCGACAACTCTCCTTCAGATTTGGGAAGCGACAGCTTGCGAATTGAGGTCTCGTTTGTCCAGGAGAGCAGTCACGCTGAACTATTCTGAGGATATTTACAGCCCAATTCGACCCATCGTCATCGCAACCTTCATACCACACTTTGAATCGCCAAACTTTACCAGCATCGCGACCGCCAAATAGCCCCCGATCAAATTAGGCCACGATGGCCAACTACGGATACCAATCACCTCCAAACAATCAATACAACGCCCAGAACAACCTCAACTTTTACCAATCCACATATTCGAATCAACCCGTGTCGGGGCAATCAACACCCTTTCAAGCATTCGGAAGCCCCTCACAAACACAAGCTTACGGTGCGTCGAATACATATGGCGGTGGATCGGCCAACTATGGCTTTGGAGCTTTTCCGGGACAGCCCGGTGCGAGTGGACAGATGGGCACAGGACAAAGTGGCTTAAGAACAGGATGGCTGGCGGCATTTGGCACAGAAGGATACGATGGTGAACCGCCGCTGCTGGAAGAGCTTGGAGTCAATTTCCATCACATACAGACCAAGGTACGCGAGAAACTCTGTCCCATGGATGGCACGAGCTGCTTGCAAAAGCCGTGAGACATGGAAGAGAGAAGAAGCTGACAGAAAACACCCACAGACACTTACCGTGCTGAATCCCATGGCGCGGATAGATCAGCATATCATGGACGATGCAGATTTAGCAGGGCCATTCCTATTCTGTGCTCTGTTTGGTACATTTCTGCTACTTGTGAGTAAATTTCAACGTGAACTCGCGTTGTTGTCGCTAACCGACGCTTCAGTCCGGCAAGCTCTGGTTCGGCTATGTTTGCGGCCTTGCTGCGCTTGGCGCCATTGCTCTGCACTTTGTCTTCAGCATGATGTCACCACCACTATCGCAAGAGGACGTTCAGGCCGCACAAAACCACCAGCCAGGATATCATGGAAGCTCGCACTTTTCCTCCACCCTCACCTTGGGCCGATCGAGTTCTGTGCTCGGATACTGCCTACTTCCATTGGTCTTTGCGAGCTTGCTTGGCGTGGCTTTGCCTTTAGATACTTTTATTGGCTACTGTCTGGTCAGCTTGGCGATTGCATGGTGCACATATTCCAGCTCAGCAATGTTTTGCGTCGTGGGGCGCATGACCAATATGCGAGGACTGGTAGCCTATCCCCTGGCCCTCTTTTACGTCGGATTCGGTATCATGGCAGTTTTCTCAAGTCGTGGGACTGGACGGATCGACCAGATGACGAAGGCGCCGACGATGTGAGCATACCTATACTGCCGTGATGCCTACTTCAGAAACCGGCCTTAGCGTAGCATAGCGACTCGAAAGGAATAGAGTTCAATGTTTCCCAAAACTTGATGCCTAAGGCAAACTCAATATATATCAGTCCGATATGGTCCCGGGAAACGCTGGATCAGTATGGCCATGAATAGCTCGTACTCAAGATAAGCTGCATGGGAGCTTCTCGTAGTTCACCGCTGCCGCCAGCTCCAGGTCTCAAGCACGCTGCGTCACTGCTGCTTGCGACTGCCATAGCTCAGCCAGTCTGCAGCCATGGAGGAAACAGCGACACGTATGCGATAACATCCAGGGACATTGCACCCCGTCGGTTATACTTCCACATAATCTGTAAAGTTAGGGGTCGTCCTCAGCGTACCACGAGTGCACTCATATCCAAGCACTGCTTACTTCGGAAACGTGCTCGTGGAAACATTGGTTCGTCCTCAGCAAATTTTCCACCTGCTTACTTACTCAAAAGGACAGTTTATCAAGAACAACTTGCCAAAGAACACTTGGAGCTTGGCGTGTGAGTAGAGATTCCTTCCCTTTCGTCGCAGTCCTCTCTCTTCCTTTTCCACCAGTTCACCTGGACACGACAGCGACATCACAGTTTCTGTTCACAGCTTTCAGCCACGCAAACAACATCCAACCACGCACAACAACATCAGCGCCACCACTCCGAAGCATACGACAAGATGCCTCACGGAGTGAGCAAGAACTACGGGCTGGCTCGCCTCACCAAGGCGAAGAAGGCCGCCCTCACGGAGTTCGTACTCAACTACGACTCCAAAAAGGAGGAGGAAGCGTGCAGAGCACGCAATGCTCACCTCTGGTATTCCCTTATTCCCCACGCTTCAATGAGATTTGTGCTAACCATGTTTCTCAGGTTCGACGCCGCGGAGCCAGTGCCTGAGCACCTCAAGGAGGCACTGGACGTTCAAGTCCGAAAGGTGAAGCCATTGCCACCTCTCGGCAATGGCCAGACCATGTCTTTGCGTGCATACGGTGATCTCAAGATCGCACGCGAAGAGGCCGCTCGTGGGCGCATCACCAAGGCGTCACGGAAGCCTGGACACCGACAGAAGCGGCCTCGCAGTCCAAGTTCAGGTGAGGAGACTGACGCTTCACCTGTCGGGGCCGCTTCCAACGAGGAGCTCGAGACTGAGGCACCGCCCTCTCCTCCGCCCTCTGTTCCGGACGACGAGGAGTTCAACACTCCCAGTTCACCTGTGGATACCGCTTCCGAGGACGTCCACATGACCGAGGCACCGGCCTCCTTTCCGGACGACGACGACGACAAGGCTCAAAAGAGCTTCGAAGTCTTGAAGTGTCACCAGAGGCTTCAACGGCTCACCGGGCTTCAGGAGATCGCCGCCGCCCGGCTTGTCGAGAAATTGGGCGGCAGTGACTTGATCTGCGAGGATGGAGTCACGATCAAGCTGCCCATTCTCCCAGGTGAGATACGCCGCCGCTTGCTGCGTCACCTCGAAGAGACCTTTTAGCTGTGGAAGTAACACCAGCTTCCGGCTTACAAAGTCGGCGACGGCATTGAAGTCCGTCGCCGCGACACGTTTGGAGTTTTGCTTTTTTGAGGTAACAACGAAAACCCGCCAAGGTGAGCAACGAGTGACTGAGTGCTAGCTCACGACCGAATTGCGATACCAAGGCACCAAAAAAATTTGAAAACAGACCACGAAAATCTGAATGGACGGCTCAGCTTGTACTGGGTTAACCGGCAAAAAATTCGCCATTGGGGCGCTATCATTCTCATCGCCAGCATTTCCACACTCCAAACCGCCTACCATCGACAGGCACCAAATCCTACTCAACAGTTCAAAACACAGGACCAGCACCACCAGGCTTCGGAGAGCATTATTCGGATCCTTGGAACGTCATACTCAAGCAGAGTCAAGTCCTGCTTGGGCCATGGCCTCCGACGATTCGAGCTCAGCGTCGCAACGGTTGGAGCTTACTCCTTCTTGAACTCGAGATGTGGACATCTCATCAAACACCATCAACAATCGCCGGCACCTCACCGGCAAGACCATCACACTCTTGTCCTCGGGCATGCAGATCTTCGTCAAGACACTCACAGACAAGACAATTACATGCACTCGTCCTCGGACATGCAGATCTTCGTCAAGACCAATCTTCGTCTAGACACTCACATGCTCTCGCCATTGACAACATCAAGAGCAAGATACACCCACCCCACCGACTCTGGCATTGATGAGAAGCATCATGCTATGACTGGAACCTCGCCGAGAAGAATGAGCTTATGCGGAAGCAGGGTTGGGCACAGTTTACTTTCAAAGGGAGGTTTTCAGAGAGAGAAAGAGCTTGGAAGCCGCACGATGGATTGGCACCTTCACGTGGTGTGCGGTGTGAGTACCCTTTCGAGGGGAAACCAAGACCAATCCGAATTTGTATTTAGATCAGTGGTGGATGTATCGTGTTATGAGTACCTTACCTTCCTGTCGCGTGTCTCGTGACTTCCCAACTTCGTGGTGATGAGTCCTCAACATCCCGCTGTGACTTCCGACCTTCGTGATGTTCAATGTTGGCGATGTACATTGTGCGATATCGGCATCGCTACCTTCCACCTTACCTCATCATACTGCTGATCGGCTTTGTAACACCGACGCCTCACATCGCCGACAATCCGGCCTTGGCATTTAATCGGTACGGTCGGGATACAGCGTAAGCAGCCTTGCTCTTGCTTGCTTGTGTAATAATATGACGATTGCCACCGACATGTAATCTAATTTGGCTATATATACACTTCCATTCTCGTTGTCGAGAGTTGCACACAACACAAAACTCGATCAACACCAAAAGCACATCTCAAAAGCCTTACTGCCCGTCAACTACCACCACCACTACCAAAATGAGCAGATCATCACCAAAGAACATCGTCGACAAAATCATCAATACCGTCGCACATGGTCACTACAGTCCATTTGCACCTGGAGCGCAAGGGCCTGCGCCTGCGAGAGCTTGGTCGCTGAATGGTCGATGAAGGAGACGATTAAGATGGAATTAGCGACGGAGTTGGGAGCGAAAATTTGAGGTTACGATGTACAATAGATTTGTATGAGTATTCGACAGATGGTGTCAACTTTCACTAGCAGAGAAGAATCTCAGCAGCTTCGCCTGATACATTTAAATTCTTTTAGCAACGTAATGTCTTCATCGTCGTTGTCCACCATGCCAGCGCTGCTCCACCTCCCCGATCGTCATGAGATTCTCCTTCAGAACGTGGGAGCTCTCTGCATTCTTTACCCGCGGAGACGCATGTCTGTAAGCCGTGTTTCAATTCTTGTTACAATTCTTGTTGCGACTCCTTTATCACTTCGACAAGGCTATGAGTAAGTTCCGGTGTCCAGGTTGCGACCAGTCATCTTGCTCGCTCGACGACATATGGGCCCACCGCGAGCAATGCGAGGGCTGGGTGCACTTTGCCGCCGAGATCAAAGTTCGAAAGTGGACCAAGACGCAGTTCCGAGACATCAGCGATGCCAGCCATGCTGGTCGTGCGAAGGCCAAAGTGGTCAAGAACCGACCTCAGTGCGCGTCAATTACGCCTTCACCGCACGCCTCGCCGCTTAGCACCATCGCAACGAGAGATCAGGGTCAGGAGGAGAAGCAGAGCTAGATGACACCTCGAGTTTGAAGTATAGCAACTGAGCATGAGCACTCGAGGGTGCTATGGCCTTTGAGTTCGAACCTCGCGATTCCGCTGTGGGACCCTCTTGACCTGCTTATTTGAGATACCAGAGTAATTGCCGCTCATCCTCCAGAATGCAAGATCTTCCGTATTGGCGGTATGCGACAGGTGCTGAGGCCTTCTGGGTCGAATAGTCAGGATCGCGTGCCGCAGGATTTGTGCGTATCACAGGGCTGATGCGGTCATCAAGTGCGAACCGTCCATGTAAGAGAATGGCAACCAATAATTGAAGACTGTATTCAAGACTTTCCATCATCATTCAATCGTAACCAGTCAAAAGACGGCTGCTCTCGCGGAGCTTCGAGGCCAGCATGAGTATCAAGCGAGAGCGCGAAAGAAGGTGACCGATTTCCAGAGGGTCCAGACCGGAAAGAGCATGAGGGTGTCAAAGTTGGCGGAGGACCAGATCTGAAAGAGCACGATGGCGTCAAAGTTGGTTGGCTCTTCAAATCACTTTTGTTGTCACTGCTCGCCATGGTGCTTGTCATATCGATAGGCTTAGTAATGAAGCTGTTCCTGGTTGAAAGAGGTGTAAGTTGGGAGGATCGAGATGCTCGTGCCGAACTCCTGCACCAGATCGTCGACGCCATCGTAGCCAGCTCCATGACCACCGTACACGTCTTGTACTTGTCTCTGAAGCGACTTCTTCCAAGGGAGCCGTCGAGTTGTATGCGTTGTCAAGCGGTGCAGTCGCATTGAATGCGGTCTGAGCTTCCTCGCTCGCGCCAGAGTTCAGTGGGCGGCTGATGTTCCAGCCTACCGTCTGCTGTAGTTGTCCGAGCCCCACGCTGGCTTTACTCCAACGGACGCCCATCCGCTTCTGTGCCATCGTGCCCAGCTCATCAAGTCGGATCTGCTCGCGACGCTCAACGAGATTCTCAATATCGTCTACCTGGCTAGCGCCCGTTTTGATCGAGCTCTTCCGCTCGTAAAGTCCAGATTGAATTGATTGCACACCACCTCGGGTCTCTTCTCCGACCGCTTGAGGCCATAATCTCCTGATGAAGTTTCGAATACCTGGCATGCAAGCGCAAATGACCATGCCGGCCAGTTCTATAGTACTCCAGCGGGCCATCCATCTATAGTCCCAAGTCGGATTTATTGTCTCGCCGTACTTGACGAGGCTTTGCAAACGAAGGATGCTGATCGCTGTTATGAAAAGCCCACAAGTGAACATGAACGTGACAAGCAGCTTCTTCCTCCTGTTGAGCTCCATCTTCCAGACAAGCGGGACAGGCATTACCAGGACGATGACGTCCAGTACTATGTTGAAAGCAGAGGAGGTCCACACTAGTCCCTGGAGTCGCTTTTGAGTCCTCGCGATGCAGTGTCCTTCACGTTCGCCATCCCACTCCTTCCACCAATACGAGACTGGCTTGCATTGAAATATTGTAGGAAGCAAGAATCCGATCATGTAAAGAAGGTTGAGTAGTATGACGAAGTGCACCAGTCTGCGGAATCTTGGCGAAGAGAAGAACCGAAGGTATGACAGGAGTATAGATATCTTCACTGTGGAAAGCCCAACGATGTAGAGCAGCTCTCCATAGAAGAACAATTTTGCAAAGTGATCGACCTGGTGAGGTTTCAAAGTCCACACGTCGCGCCCGAGTCCAGGCGAAGTAATTGGTCGAGCTAAGGACGCTTCGCTCAGAGACATGGCCAGAGCGGCAGTGATAACCACATCATCCCACCAGAGCTGGGTGAAGATTTTCGAAGGACCATTCCAGGGCCATTGTACGTGAATTTTGGAGGCAATCCGGAGCAAGTAGGCAACGGCCTCAGATCCTTGATATACCAATGCGCAAATTCGAATCACGTTCGTGGTATCTCGTGCCGGCTGGCCACACATGGTCTGAGTGAGGTTCTTCGTGACCAATGCTTGTCTCATTGTGCAGTTTGCTAGCACACAGTCGGTACTCTGCTTGTTGACGTTGTGGCTATTACAGCTGCCCTGGATATCCGTCACTGAGAAACCGCCTTGGGCAGATGCGCTGAGGATACAGTCCTGAGCACATGTCGGAATTTGCGCAAACAGTTCCAGTGCGGGCGTCAAGTCAAGTGCTTGGTGTTCGTGCCGTGTATTTATGATGTTTCCAGAGACCAGACTTTGCACTGCGAATGTCATTAGTAGCCATGTTTTCAACATAGTGTTGCCAACTATGTGAGTGATTGAATCTCATAGGAACGCGTCTTGGGTAAGATCTGAAACCGACGTCCAAAGGGGTGTCAGTATACGACCAGATCTTGGAGCACCATCAATAGCTATAGGGTTGTCGGTCTTGAAACCGCCGGACGTCCCGAGTGATGTGATGCTGAATACCTGGTCTTTTCCAGGTACATTTTGTCTGTGTTGCTGCACAGATCCCGGCAGATCACTGCATCTGCTGGTCGATTACAGGCTTACGGAACAGGTTCCGTCTCATGAAAGCTGCAGCTTTTTTCTCAATGTGTGCGATTGCATGTATCATTTCCACTGCGAAGAAATGCCAACTGTTCAATGCATCCGGTACAGCTCTTCTGCTCGTCGTTCAACATGTGTCGACCTGAAGATCGCATAATTTCACTGAAAGTAGACAATGTCGCTTTGTTCTTGGATGCCATACTCAAGTATCTTGGCAGCCCATTGGGCTGGTGAAGCTCAAGCATTTTCGACAGCTGCCCCGGCAAGTGAGTATCAACCACATGACAGCTGCTTCTCTCATTGGATGCGCGTGTAGGCGTCGAGACTAGCCAGGAACATGTCATGTCTCAGGTCTCATCCTCAAGCCGGTCCGATGTTCCGACAAGGTCTCGTAAACTTAATATTCCCTGCCACCAAGGCGTAGCTCTTCGCGTAGTAAATCGGAAGCAATAGGCGAATGGAAAACGAGATGCTGGAACCTGTATAGCTGAGAGACGATTCGGTCAAGGGTTTGCGGTTGGTTCAATGCGTCGGGTCAACTGTTTCGAACAGGTCTGCGCTCCGGTCGAGAGCATTGCTGGGTTTTCTGCCCTACAAGGCACCCACGGTAAAGTACACGAGTGTCGGCCAAGTCGTATTCGTAATATACGAGTCAGGAAGTATGATCATTCGAAGAAAGGTCCCAGAACACTTCTCACAGAATGTTGGAGTCGGTCGGATATCTCAGAGTGGAGAAAGTCAATTTCCCATAGGTGCATTGGGGGAGTAAGTACAGGCGGCGTTGCTGACCACCACCATGCCTATCGATCACCATTAGCAAGGAATATCCTTATAGAAGCATGGCTCACACGAATAGCAAACTATACCGCAGCTCCATGCTGTACAACCAGTGACCGTTCATCGCATTCGAGTAGCCCTATCTAGACCAGGCTTCACCATTCAACATTCTTCCCAATACGAAGATTGACCTAACGGATATTCGCCGTACCGACCGGTCGCTCTTCCGCCGAAACTTCAGCAAACTTCATTCTACCTTCCCATCCACTTTGTCTTCGAGTACGATCTCCATGACAGAGTTGACGCTTCCAGGTGGTTTTGTCACATTCTTGAGCTTCAGACGAGGATCGGCAGCTGTATAGAGCGCTTCCCACTGGTATCTTTCCCGCTCTCCGGAATTGAAACCAGTCATCATCTCCATGTCCATGATTCGTATAATCCTGTCCTCGCTCGGTGGGAGAACGTTAGGCTCTGGCGTTATTCCATCCATGACCACAATTCGATCTCCCGGCCGCATGGTAGAGACAATTCCCTGAAGGATCTTGGTTGAAAAGCTGTCCGGATGGTCGTGCAGTATGAATCGTAGAAGGAACACCGCGGCATCTCGAGGAGGCTGGGGCGTGAAGAAATCATGCACTTGGAATTCGATACGATTTTGGATATTCTCTGGCTGGGACTTCAAGAGTTCTTTACCCTGCTGTACGACATCCGCGACATCCTGCACGACGAAGTTGAGGTTGCTGACCTTCTCCGCGATCGCTATACTGGCATGCCCTGTTGATCCTCCGACCTATTCGCATTGTCAGTTTATCTCACCACGAGGGTACAATACCAACGCACGTCAACGACGGTACTTCCAGCTGGCAGCTTATCCCAAGCAAACCCGCTGATCAAGTGCCGGATATGATAGTCGTCAGTGCTTGTCATGTCTATCATGGTATTCGCGAACCGTTCAGCCCGCTCTGGAAACTGAGCCATGTGCTCGAAAATGGGGAGGTCAGTGTTGAACGCTAGATTGTACGCCCATTGGTCCTTGCGATCGTGCACTCCCCATTTCTCGGTGGCTTCTACCAACTTGGCGGAACACAGAAAGCTCTCCTCGGTTGTGAATCCCACCCAATCTCTGACACCTCGATTTCGACGAAGTAAGGCTGAGGCTGCTGTATGAGCTACATATCCAGTCTTCGGCTCGTGAAAAATACTGTTCGTCATAGCGTGTCTCATAATTCGTTTACATTGCAGGTCGTTGACGCCAGCATTCTTGGCGACTTCCTCGTAAGATATTGACCCTTCCAAAGGGACATGCTCTGCCAGCTTGAAGTGATAAATCCATCGCAAGCTGGACATATCGTGATAAACACATGCTTGCCACCGCAGGTACTCGGCAGGTCCAGTAACAAGTATGTTCAGTTCCTTCGTGGCCTCGCGGACCAGCCGACGGGCGTCCAAGATATCGGCAGGTGCATTGGTAGGGAAAGCTTCAGCAGAGTCGACGTCGGAAGATAGCTTGATGCTCTGCTCTAATAGCCATTTGTCGACGATCTCCGTGTTCTGCGCTATGCATTGCGAAAGCTGGACAAGGCGCGAAGTCGAAGTCATCGTGATCCAAGAGAAAGAACAGGAATACCAATAGTACGGAACCCAATGACAGAATGAACGAAGGACAGCTAGGGAAGGCAAAGTACACGACTCGAGAAGAAGGAGCGCTGCTGTTCGTCTGCTCGCTTGGAAAATGTCCTCCCACGCGATCGTGCCACGTCAATGCGTGCCTAACGCCATTTTCTCCACAAATTCCTGCTTTGGGTTTGAGAGTTCATCTCGTTCCTCGGCACAGACAAGGGAGGGTCGGCTCCGAGCGGGGAGGATGCTTCCCGACAGTGGCACAGCATCTGCCGACTGTAGTTCAGCATCCTGCACCAAATTCCTTATCTGGAACATCATCCCAGCTCCACCAGCTCAGTAGTCGACGACGAACGATGGCAGCCGTACCAGGTGGAGGTCAGCAGCAGGATATTGTCGTGCCTTTGGTGAGCGGAAGAGTCGGCACAGCTATATAGCTCCCACTTATTTGTTGATCAAGGATCGAGACTCCGGCTCGGATTCAGCCTATACCGACGACGACTAGTACGTGAACACGGTTCAAATCTGGCCCACATCATGCTGGCAGACGTGAAACTAATGTCTTGCCTAGTCGAAGCTATGCATCAACATTGACAACCAGCGTGGAGGCCTACCAATGGATCGGCGGTCGAAGGTTTCACGCCTACCGACAAGGCAGTAAGCTCCCGTTCGTAAGGCTGTGGTTGTCAGGAATAGTCAGGCTGAAACCTGCCAGCGTACAACTTCCCCAATGACGAAGAAGAACAAGATCGACTGGATCTCTTCCACGGCATTTTCACTCTTCGCATCGATGGCAAGTTGCATCTCGCTCCAGTCACCGAACCAAGCCGCATCCTAGACATTGGTACAGGAACCGGCATATGGGCCATCGAAGCTGCAGATAAATACGAAAACGCAGAAGTCTACGCCAATGATCTAAGTCCCATCCAGCCAAAATGGGTACCACCCAACCTGACCTTCGAAGTCGACGATGTAGAATCCGACTGGCCACCACGACCACCTTTCGATCTAATTCATTCTCGCTACATGGCTGGTTCCATTGCAGACTGGCCTCGTCTAATGCGACAAGCTTATGAACAGACAGCTCCGGGCGGCTGGTTCGAATGCCAAGATCTAGATCTACACAACTATTCCGAAGACAACTCGATTCCCGAAGGTAATAAAGTCTTAGAACTGTACAAGAACATCATCGAAGGATGTTCCAGAGTCGGTAGAACGGCTTGCCCTGGTCCCATGCTCAAAGGCTGGATGGAAGAAGCCGGTTTCCAAAATGTGACAGAGCAGATTTTCAAATTACCATTGGGTCCTTGGCCAAAGGATATGACATTAGTGGGTGAAATCGCCAATTTTCTCAAGGAGAGCTCAATGCTGATGATTGATTCCGAAAGAGGAGAATAGGAGCAGCGAATCTAACACAAATGCTTGACGGTCTTGATGCGTTCAGCGTAGCGCTGTTTACGAAAGTCTTGGGATGGAAAGTCGAGGAAGTCCAGTTATTCCTACGGGATGTTCGAGAAGATGCGAAGAAGAAGTCTGTGCATATGATTCATCATTTGTGGGTTAAGCATTCCCTTTTACGCTGTACTATGACTATGCTGACGCTCTGACACAGTCATGTCGTGTACGGCCAGCGTGTTGAATGAAAGATCATTACATCGACTTTCGCTTCCGAGCTCAGGTGAGCTCACTTGCTTCCATTCGCTTCCTCATCGAAAGGTGGACTCACATTCGGTCTGCAACTTCTGAACCACGTCTCATGCTGTCATGTGGAGCTGCCGGATCATCTCTACTGCTTCTCCGCCTCATCACCCGGCACTCCGCTCGACCTGGCAGCATTCTGGAAAATCTTTCGAGTCGGACCCAAGGTCCTGAGATAGTCGTTTGCCGCCAGAGCCTTCTCAATCTCTTCATCAGTACTTCGCATTGCTGGTCCAGCAACTCCAGGTCTCCATTGCAAATTGACAGCCTCCAGACCATTTGCCTGCTTGAATACATGGTCTTTCCAAGTCTGGCCCATTAAGCCACGCAGGCCGACGAAGTCTTCGGGAGAAACGTATCGGCCGAGCTGCGCTGCGAATTCTTCTTGCGCGTTCAGTTCCGACGATAAATTGTTCGGACAGTCCCTCACCAGGATGTCGTATTCCCAATGACCGAGTGTGGATTTTGGTGCCCCAGCGGCCGCTCCGGCGTTGAAGGTCTCAGTTTCGGTCTCGACTTTGTTTGTTCCGAAGTGAGGCTGTACAAAGGCATCACCGGACGTGAAGGAACGTGTCTCGGGACGGACTGGGAGTCCTCCACGCACACCATACGGAGGTGACTGCCTTACAGCCGGTGGCACGCCGGAAGGTTCGTGGGATGCTGCAGATGGGAACTGGCTACGGTGTTCACCGGAAGCTAGAGCCTGCATCGCCTTCGACGACGAAGCAGATATCTGCTTCGACAGCTGTGATGGCGTGAACATTGGTGATGGGTTCTGCGAGACGAATGGCGAGGGGCGAATAGTGTTGCCGAATAAAGGTGTTGTATGCAATGAGTTCTCGCGGCCTGAAGTCTCATAGTATGTTGAGAAGGGCTCGGTATTGCCAGGAGAACGCTGCTCCTGCTTCGCTTTCGGAGTCCAAGCCATCTTCGGCGGCTTCGACGGCGTCGGCATTGGCGATGGGCTTTGCGAGGCGAACCGTGGTTGCTGAGACCTGCCAATGAAGGAGCTGGATATTGGTGCTACGTCGGTGTTGGTGTCTTGCGTAGCTGCCTTCGCCGGCTTCACTTTCTTGGTCGACTTCTTGGATCCACCTTCCTTCGCCTCACAGTCGTGCAGCCCATACAAACGCTTCGTGCACCAGCTCTTGCCGCAGTCCGAGCATGTGACGTGAGTCGCTCCTCCTTTTTCGACATTCTTTGCCGCAATCTTGACATGCTCAGCCATACGGGAATTGTTCTTGGCAAGGTAGGCGCAAGGCTTGTTTGGGCATTTCACCGCTCGCGAGGCATCGACGGAAGTAGCCATTGGATTGTCTGCAGTTGGTGGCAAGAGCGTCTGTCCTTGATCGGCAGTCAAGTCCTGTTGAAAGGAAGGAGCATTCGCGCCGTTCAAAGCTGCTGACTCCTCGATTTTGTCCTCATCTAGGGTGTCCGAAGTAAAGTCGAGCTGCTGGGTCCGCCGGCGGCGTCGAGAAGCAATCGGCGTGCCGAAAGCGTCATCCGCGTCGCCTTGCGACTCGTTCTCGGAAACACCGATCGCTTCTGTGGTGCTAGCGGCGTCAAAGGCTCCGGCGTTCGCTGTATCCTGGTCTGCTTGCTCGAGGTCTGGGAGAACACATTCATGCCTTTTACAGCATTCTGCCGTACAATACTGCTTACCACAATGTTCGCAACGAAACAATTGGTACTTATCCTTCATGCGCGCCTTGACAGTTGCGGTAGCTTTCTCATGCGCGCTGATGTCTCGAGGAAACACCGCCTTATAGTCGCAATCATCGACTGGGCACTTGTACTTTCTCACGCGATCTTTGTACGGAGATCTACCGCTCATTATGGCGCAGTCGCGTCAAAGGCACTGGAAAGCTTCGTGGTGCCTTGGAAGAGTCGAGAGCAATGGAGCTGGTCTGTCCTAGGTGAGGTTTAGGTGGAGGTTCCAACTGTTGAGTCTTTTTGAAGTCGAGAATTCTGCTCGCGAAGCTGCTCGAACTTGGTTGCCATGGCGATGTTTCATGTTCCTTTTTGCTTCAGCTTTCACAGATTTGAACAGAACACATTTCTGGCGTTTTCAAGACACGTTCGAGCCAGCATGGGACGCCGGGCTCGTTGACAAGTTCCCCCGTTTATGTGCAAAATGGCGTCTCGGTGGGAGAGAGAGGTCCTTAGCTCCAGGGCAACTTTCCCAGCCTCACGCAAAAAGCAAGAAGATATGGGAAATTATCACCACTCTCCAGTCTCTCATATCGTTTCCAACCATCAAGCTCCGGCTCCAACAGATCCATCCGAGTCCAGGAAGGGTGAGGTAAACTTGCTTTTCATTGACTCTACAGCAAATCTACTCTAGCACAATATACTTCCTCAAATGCTCAGGAACGGCATCATACAGCTTCTTGCTTTCCAGCCACTTCTTGCTGAACAAGCGATCAGCGTAACGATACGCTCCGTCGCACAAGATGGTAACCACTGTATGTCCTGGCCCCATCTTTTCTGCCACTTCCTTCGCAGCAGCCACGTTCAGACAAGATGATGCGCCGAGGTAGAGGCCCTCCTCATCTAAGCACCGGTATACCATCTCGATACTTTTCTCATCGGCAATATGCAGAGCACCGTCAAGAAGATCGATGTCAGGTTTGAGGTTGTCCGTGACGCGCCCTTGCCCGATGCCTTCTGTGATCGACGAACCAGTTCGATCTATGAGCTTACCGCCGGAAGAGATATATGTGTAAAGCACCGAGCCGGGAGGATCGGCGAGGTAGCATTTTACACGACCATCGGACACGGTCTTTAGGTATCTCGTCATGCCAGCGATCGTGCCAGCAGTACCTGAAGCGCAGGTGAAGGCATCAATCTTTCCTTCCGTCTGCGCCCAGATTTCTGGTCCCGTGGTCTCGATATGTGCCTGTCGGTTGGCTGTGTTGTCGAACTGGTTGGTCCAGACTGCATTGTCTAGTCTCTCGGCGTGTCGCTTGGCCTGATGATTGTAGTTCTCTGGATTGTCGAATGCCACAGCCGGTACAGGATAGACCTCAGCACCCAGTAGCCTGAGCAGATCGATCTTTCCTTGCGACTGGGTGTTTGGCATGTAGATGACAAGCTTGTAGCCTTTGCTGCGGCAGACATGTGCCAGGCCAATGCCTGTGTTTCCCGCCGTGCCTTCCACCACGGTTCCACCAGGCTTCAGCAGTCCCTTCTCTTCGGCATCTTTCACGACGAACAGTGCAGCTCGATCTTTGACGGATCCACCAGGATTCTGAAATTCTGCTTTGCCCAGCACTTCGCATCCTGTCTCTTCAGACAACTTGTTCATCCGGATGAGAGGCGTATTGCCGATTGCTGGGCGACTGTACATCAGTCTCAGCAATTACTATGAAAGCATAGCTGCCATGTGCATACCTGAGATGAGGCCATCTTTTGCTACCCGCTGAGCTTTGGAAATCTCGATGTACCGTGAAGCCATGGTGTCCACCTTCGCAACGTCTATTGTCGATGCTTGCCGTATACCTCTCACTACTGCAGGCTTCGATACCACCCGCAGCGCTGTCCTCGCGAACATGGTGAATGCCGAGGAGAAGCTGCCTCAATGATGCACGTTAATAATCGATCGTCGTGAAGGTCTGGATTGAGTTTCGGGAAGTGCGGGCATGACGCGACGTCATTGGCTGCAGGGTCCAGCGCGGCTTCTCTGTTTACGCGCAAGTAAACACAACACTGCAACGCCGACAACCACCTCTTCTTTTGCGACAACGACATACCACAGCTCGCCAGCGACAACACGATGCCGGGCAGAGTAGCGAGTGGTCGGCGTACCGTCTCTTCGAAAGCGAGCGCAAAATCCCTCCGAAACTCCTCACAGGCCGTGGAAATACCAGACGAAGGCGCAGATTCGTCCCTGCGACAGGCAATTTGCATACTATTCGCCGACGCGCAGAAATCGACGGCAGGACACAGAAAAGCCACGATCAGTCTGAGGAAGGTGCAAGAGGCGTGCTGCTACGAGCCGGTGAGCGCCAAGAAAGGCAAGCAGAATGAGGACTTCGATGAAGATGACTTCAACCGCGAAGTCCAGCGCTGCGTCTTGCGCATTCTGCCGGTCAGAAAGGCTGAGTCGGTAGGAGATCGCGTGGTACGGTTTCTGGGCACTTTCTTGAATGTAGCCAGCGCGAAGGACAACGAGATTGCACAGCAAGACGAAGACTTGGAGGAAGGCGTGCTGCCGGAGACGCCAACCAGCAGACTCACAACCCAGCTGCTGGAAACACTCGTGCCTATAATGCGTGCCAAGGACAAGACAATCCGATTTCGCGCGACACAAATCACAAGTCACGTTATCAATAGTCTGGACACCTTGGACGATAGCCTGTTCCACAAGCTGCGCCAAGAGCTTCTCAAGCGCATCCATGACAAGGAGGCACCAGTCAGATTGCAGGCAGTTTATGGCCTGGGCAGATTGGCACAGGAGGTAGACGCCGACGATGAGGACGACTCCGACTCGGAAGGCGACGCTGGGAAGTCTGTCTTGACCAAGCTGTTGAACGTGCTCCAAAACGACCCTTCGGCTGAAGTGAGGCGGAATCTTCTACTGAACTTACCAATAACGAAAGAAACACTACCATACCTCTTGGAGCGAGCGCGAGATGCAGACGCGACAACGCGAAGAGCACTGTATGGCAAGTTGCTGCCCGCGCTTGGTGACTTTCGCCATCTGAGCTTGTCACACCGAGATAAGCTGCTCCGTTGGGGCCTGCGCGATCGAGACGAGAATGTACGCAAATCAACGGCACGCCTATTCTGCGAGCGATGGATCGAAGACTGCGCTGCCGTGCCCGCTGCTCAAGCCGCTGAGCAGGACGGCGAAGTCAAGCCGGCCGACCAAGCTGCAGTGCCTTCTTTAGACGCGCTGCTTGAGTTACTGGAGCGCATCGATGTTATGAACAGTGGCAATGATAACGGCATCGCTCTAGTCGCCATGCGTGAATTCTGGGAAGCGCGACCAGACTATCTCAGCTACGTATCTTTCCCAGACAGCTTTTGGGAGGATCTTACGCCGGAATTGGCCTTTGTCGCTCGAACATTCAACGAATACTGCCGAAGCTCCACAGATAGCCCAAGAGACCTTGTGCAGCTGGCCGACGAGAAGTTGCCTGAAGTGACGAAATTTGGTTTTCTGCTTGAAGGCGAGATTCGAAAGCTGTGCGAAGCTACTATTGCGGCAGTCACGGGCGAAGATGACGAGGCCGAAGAAGACGTTGCGCAACGCGAATTCGTCGTGGAGAATATGCTTCAAATGTCTCTTACATTCGACTACAGCGACGAAGTTGGTCGACGGAAGATGATGGGCCTCATGCGGGAAGCACTCTCTCTAGCAGACTTGCCAGAAGAAGTCACCCGTCTTGTGGTCGAAAATCTGCTCCTCGTTTGCGGCCAGGGTGCTGCTAGCGAGCGCCAATTCTGCGAATATGTCTTAGACGCCATCGCCGAAGTGCATGATGCTATCATGGGCGATATGGAGGACGATCAAGACAGTACCGAAGAAAGCTTTCACTCCGCCAACTCCGAAATCAACGAAGACGATGATACTATCGTAGTGGCAATGAAGAAAAAGAAAAAGCAAGCTGCTGAAGACCCCGAGGCAGCACATGAGAAGGCTGTCAAGGAGATCATGACTAACATGAAGTGTCTTCACATAGCGCTGTGCATGTTGCAGAATGTCCAGTGTGATCTGACCGAGAACGCACATCTGGTCACCATGTTGAACAACCTTGTCGTGCCTGCTGTCAGAAGTCAGGAGGCTCCTGTTCGCGAACGTGGCCTCATGTGCCTTGGACTCTGCTGCCTGCTGGGAATGGTAAGTCTCAGGTATTTTTCTCAATAAGTATTTGTACTGACAGTGCGTGACAGGATCTCGCTCAGGAGAACATGAAGCTGTTCTTGCATTGCTTCAACAAAGGATCGCCTGCACTTCAAGCCACCGCGTTGCAAATTATTACCGACATCCTTATTGTTCATCCAGCTTTGCTTGCAACACCACCGGCTGGAGCGGACGAGTCTGAACATCCCAACGAATCTATCAAGCCGCTCCTGAAAGCGTACAAATCTTCGATCAAGTCCGATGAGCCGGAAGTCCAAGCCATCGGTGCCTCTGCACTCTCCAAGGTCATGCTTCAGCGACTGGTGACCGACACTGATCTGCTGCGCCAACTTGTTGTATCATACTTTGATCCGGATACTAAGGGGAATGCCGCTCTGCGACAGAGCTTGTCGTACTTCTTGCCAGTCTACTGTCACTCTCGAGCTGAGAATGCGATGCGAATGGCCGAGGTTGCAACGAGTGTCATCTCCAAGCTCCAGACGATCGAGAACGCCATCCGCGATGACGACGACGAAGATGCTGATCCAGAGTTTGCTGGCAACCTCGTCTCCCTCAGCTCTGTGGCAAACATGCTCCTGGATTGGACGGACCCTCGAAAGCTTCACGGCTTCAGCGAGGCTATCAACGATGCTGCTGTGGCTAATGGCGCTGGCGAGACACACTATGTACTTGCCGAGAGCATCCTTGACCGACTGGTCGCGAAGCCAGAGAAAGAAAAGAAGTTGTTTTTCAGCATGCTCAACAAAGTGCACTTACCCGCTGGAGGCGCCCGCCGTGAGAGAGTTGAAGCCATCCTTGAGCTTATCGCCGAAGTTGAGGATGGAAAAGTGGCGACTGATGCGACCAGCAAGAATGTGCTAAAGAAGCTGCAGGCTACGCTGTTGAAGCAGATGCATGACTTCACCACCGAAGAGCGCGGTGGAGGCGACACAGTCCTCGAGTCGACAGAGCTTGCTGAGGACCAGACTGAAGTCGGAGATTCTACGCAAGCACAAGGCGCGGAGGAGGAGGATGAAGATCCGGATTCCGACGTTACACAACTTCAGCAGGAACTCGACGCCACTACCATGGGCTTCACAGCTGGGCTTCCTGACGCTGAAGGGACGAGGATACAATTGGCGGATGACAGTATAATGGAAGACTCTGAGATGATGGACGTCGATGGATAATGATGGGCTTTTGCTGATTGCAAAGATTGAATGACCATTTCGTATTCTCTTCTCCATTCCATTGCAATACGACATTCGGTCAGCGTGCGAAAGGCGGGATGTCATCCTGCGCTGGAATAGAGAAGAGCCGCCCGAGGGCGGTTGATGGCATCGCGATTCGTGTGAGTAGGTGCTATATGTGAGACGCTTGGGATGACTCCTTGTTTCTGTTGTCAATCAGTATCGAGAGCTTGCGCTCCTGGTCTTGTTTGGGGTCTGGGAAGGATGGTGATACCACTTTTACTTATGTGCTTTGCTTCTGGCTAATTTCTCCGGAAGTAGACCTGGGCCTGGACCTGCGGCTGTCTATTCTTTTATTCGGATCAGGAACCCTTTTGTCGCCCTGATGCTTAGACCTCAAATTCATCGTCGACAGCGTTCTCCAAGCGACTTCTCGTTCGTGACTAAAGCATGCCGGAGACACTTGCTTTCTGAAAGGAGACACTGCAAGTATCTGACCACTTTGAGGCCACCTTTACAATTGCCCAGATGCAGTCAGGCCGCCTTGTTCCTCTGATACTGCCTGTCTCTGTAGGACCTTGAGCTGGTCATACAACTGTCCTAGCGTCGAGTTTCCATCAACCAGCAGATTCGGTAGGCGCTTTCTAGATCTTGGCAGAGATGGAAATTGGAAGAAGACGATGTAAGAGCATGGCCTGTCCCTGTCATAGTGCTCTTCAGGTACGCAGAGTACGTTGCGCCATGATGCGTGAACGCTGTCGTCGAGTTTGGAATGCCATTCTGCGTGGAGCACGAGACCGTCTTTCGTGTCCCATGCTTCACAAGTGTCGGTGAGCCACGTGAATCGCTCGTAGAAAGAAGGAGGCGCGAAGCCGCGGATGTCCAATAAGCATGAGTTGGTGATCTTCGAAGAGCCTAGGATGGTGTGATGGAAGTCGTGGTTGACTTGCCGCAAGATGAAGGGGCTCGTGATGTAGCTCCTTGGCCCCTGTCCTACTAGTTGATATTCAAGGTAACGGCCAAATCTAGCCATCATCTGCATTTTCTTTGAATTACGCTCGGCGGAAATGACATCGAGAATAATGTGTTCGAGAAGTTCGGGGATGGCGAATGTTCTGGCTGCCGCCGATTGGATTATAGCTGTTTGGATCGGTCAATATCTATGTATAGATTTCATCAGTGTACGAGGACTGACCTTGACTGTGATTCATTTTCTATTTCGACTGTGGCTTTTTGAAGTCGTAGTTGACTTGAATGGCGGTGCACCTGTTCTGAGCGAATAAGAGAAGGGCAATGTTGTTGGCTTTGGCGACGAAGAGCTGTTAGAGCTGAGGCTTTAGTCGATGTTGTGTGGTCAGGTGGTTGACTTGAAGTGAGCTCGAATTGACGTCGTTGCTTTCACATGTAAACGCGCATAGCACACGGACGTTCTGACCTTGGCTACCTAGCTCATAAGTGACGTCCTAAGTGATGACGGGCAAATTGCAGCATGTATTCAGATACTCGTTTTACTCATTTGGTTGTCTTCTGCCTAATGTATTTGAAAGCAAAGCAGGATCCAAGACATTACAGTCCGCTTTCCCGTCATATTCTCTTCATCAGAACACCTTTCAATCGGCTGCTTGAACGCCAGCCCTGTCATCAGAAGTAGCCTTCGAATCTGCTACCAATCTGTAGTCAAGTCATGAACAAACAGCTTACTCCTCCTGGTCAAAAATGCACCGTCCACCAATTTCGAACATCGAGATGAGTTCGTGCTCCCACAGCTCCCACCTCATGTTCTCCACCTTCTCGTACACCTGGCCAAGCGTAGTAGTCCGATCAATGCGTAGAAATCCTACACGCAATGTCATTTCGAAACTGCCCACTATGCTGTGCTCGACAACTTCAAGCTTGGCATTTGGCCGCTTGAGGCCAGCAGGCACGCAAGGAATCTTTCGCCATGATGCATCAGCGCTCTTGTCGAGCTTGTCACCGATCAGGTTGTGGAAGTTGAGTCTGATTTGGTTCAATTGGGTGCCGTATTCGTGTTCGTGAAGTTCCCATGTTCCACATGCATGGCCAAGGAAAATGAGGCGGTCGAATTTACTCTTGCGCTTGCAACGGCTGATGTCTAGGAGGCTTTGGTTGCGGATTTTCGAGGAGCCGAGGATGGTGTTGTTGAAATCGCGGCTGACGCGCGAGAGGATGAAAAGGGATCTGACGAAGGTTCTGGCTGATTTCTTGGAGAGGAACAATGACCAGGACTCGAGTAGTGGATCCTTTGCGTCGTGCTCGATCGATACGACATCGAGTATGATCTTTTCAAGAAGCTCGGGGATGGCGAAGGTTTTGGCGGCTGCTGAATCGATCATGGCTATTGAGACTTTGGTCAGTAGCTATGTTTCGATTGCAATAGTGTACGAGAGCTGACCTTGATCGTCATCCATTCTGAGATTGAGTGTGGCGGATTGGACTCGTGGCTGTATCGAAGCGCAGCTCATGCCGCCTATAGCTTGAGGGTCACGCGTGTGCGATGAACAGCTGAGTGTCGATAATTTCTCATTGAGTGGTCGAGTTTCCAATCCTTTGTTGTATTGGAGTGGGAGGTTTAGGCTCAGGGAAGCGCGAGTCGAGGCGGTTGCTTTCACGTGCAAACGCATGGCGCACGGACACTTTTGCTTTCGTTACCTGGTCTCAGGCTACATTTCGGCCCGAGAAGTATTCACGTTGCTATAGTTTCCAATAAGTACTTTCATTGCGTTTACTGCTGCTAATGCTGACTCACTGCTCGGGCCTCTCTCACCAACGGTCTCAGATCTATGTGATCATTCCATGCAAAAGTGACTTGCTTCCGTCTTTCGTTCTGATACTCACCAAGAAAGGGAGGAAAGGTGGCGGTGGAAGGGATGCATCTCCCATGCTCCGCCCCCTGCTATGACCAACTCACAATCACTCCTTTTCTCAGTTTACCAACCCTCCCTAACAAAAGTCGATCCAACTACCGCCGCACTCGGATCCAAGTTGAACTCTGATCTCAAACTTTCCAGCTTGTCAAACAACTGTCCCAATGTAAAAGCCTGGTCAAGCCGTAGAGGTGTCGCGAGCTTCAACTTTTGACGATATGGAGATTCCGTCAGGCGGGCCCAAAGCCGAACGTCGAACTCGACTTGAGCGTCGTTGACTCCTTCAGGAAGACAGTGGACGTTCCGCCATGATGCATTGGTGTTCTGGTTTAGCTGACGGGTACTGACGGAAATGAGCTGGAAGCGGCGCTGTCGACCAAAACCAAATCCTGGACGAGTTCTTTCGAGTTCCCAGATTCGACCATAAGTATTCGTTAGCCAGATGAGTCGGTCATAATTTGGCTCTCCGTAGTCGCTGAGGTTCGTGAGGCACAGGTTCCGGATCTTCGAGGAGCCAAGAATTGTGAAGTAAAAGTCGCGGTTTACGCGCTGGAGGACGAATGGACGAGTAATGAAAAGAACAAAAGGCGCTTTGTCTTTGTCGTAGTCGACCTCGATCACATCGAGGATGATCTTCTCCAGGAGCTCAGGAACTGCAAAGGTTCTAGCTGCTGCTGACTGGAGCACTGCTGTTCATGTTAACAAATTCTGCATAGACTGTGTTGATATACGAAGCCTTACCTTGATCGCGTGCCATTTCCGGTCGAGTAAGGTATTCTGAAGTCGTAGCTGGATTGAATCGTGCTATGTTAATAAGGAAGCAACTCTTTTGGTGGACTTGTGGTCGCAATCGCGCGATGAACAGCGCCTACTGTCGGTGCTATATTGTTGAGTAGTCGAGTAGTGTTTGTTGTCACAGCGCCGAAGGTTCGGAGCAAGTAAGCGCGGGTCGAAGCAGTCCCTTTCATATGCGAACTTGTAGCGCACGGACATGCTTGCGTTGGCTACCTGGCTCTGAGATAACAGAACTGCGATCAATGCTTACCCAAAGTTGGGCTGTATTTCACCATCGATCTCGAATCTTTTTCCAATCTGTGATCATGTTGAGAGAAAGTATCCTTCTTCTCTGCTCGCGACACTCTCGCCAATGGAGAAAATCGTCGCCTGGACTGACACAAAATATCCAACCTGCTGCACACAATTGTGACCAACACTCTCTAATCTCTTCTCTTGTTACATGAACACTGCCCGACGGGCTCGCCCTCTATCGTGGCTTCCGTCCACGTAGCTTGCTCCATGAACGCTCCAATTCGTGCACTCCTCGCATCTTCTTCAGCAGCCTGTATACCAGGCCTAGCGTGCTGGTCTCGTTCATGTTAAGAGCACCTAAGTGTTTGAAGCCAGGGACACCTTCGATTCTAGAGAACCAGACATTGAAAATGACATTCAAGTCTTTAACGTCTTCGTCAAATAAGCATATGTCTCGCCATGGTGCATTGTTGCCGTCGTCCAGCTTGTCGGTCATTCCCACGTAAATGTTGATGTAGCCATTCCTGCCAAAAGCACGGCCAGGAAAGAGCTCCCATGTCGACTCAGCGTCGTTGAGCCAGTATAGTCGACCGCCTTTGATGCGTATCTTGCGATTGAGTTGCGGCAAGCATAAATTGCGGATCTTTGGGGAGCCAAGGATGGTGTTGTGGAAGTCACGGCTGACGTTGCGAAGGATGATCGGGCGCGTAATGACCATCGATTTCTTCTTCTTCGTCTTCATTTCGGCTTCGATAGTGAGTACATCGAGGATGATCTTTTCGAGCAGCTCGGGAATGGCGAATGTCCTTGAGGCCGCCGACTGTTGTGGGTTGGCCATGGCTGCTGCTGACCGCTGTGAGCTGGCCATGGCTGCCCAGAATTAGTGTGTATCTTTCCGGAGAATGTACAGGAGGTTGAATACTCACTTTGATCGTCCTGCATCTTCGCGCGTGGTGCTTTAAAAGTGACGGCTGATATGAAGAGCACCTCAGATCATTTTTCTGACGGTTGAAAACTGATGCGTGTTGTTGAGTGGGCGGTTTTGGTGTCTGTTGTTGCAGTCTAGAAAGGTTGCGCGGAGCTACAGGCTCGGACTGAAACCGTTACTGTCGTATGGCAAAGCCTGTAGCACAGATGTCCGTGCATTAGTGCCTCGAAGAGCTCGACAAACACATCTCAAGACGACCATTCCCGTTCACTTGCTTCAGTTTACCTCACAAGTCGACCGCGCCGCCATGTCTGCAGATATGGCAGGCGAGCAAGTAAAGCAGAAGCCAGCGAGCACGGAGAGTCAGTTGCACGAGAACCCACCGCCACCCGCGAACAACACCGCAGTTGGCGCAGCAAGCAGAGCCTTCGGTATTCCAGAGCTACTCGAGCAGATCCTCATTCAGCATGCCGCCGCAGAGGTCGCAGAATGCGTCAGCGCCTTGCCCATAACTTCCCTCTTCCTGTGGCAAAGCGTGAACTATACCTTCCGCAACACCATCAAGAGATCCAAAGAGCTTCGCCAGTTCATGCTTCTCGACCCCAGCGAAATGTCCATCAACGGGGAGCTGGTCACAGACACCGAGTGCAACTACGTAGCATTAATCGCCGCCTTCGGACCAGATCATGAGAATTACGAACCGATCCGAACCCACGACAGATTGCCAGCAGCTCTGTACACGATGCCTGTGATTCAATACTACTCACCATATCAAGGCGAATCGAAGGAATCGCCTCTCGAGATTGAGCGGTCGAAGTGGCTCAGCCAGCCACATCCAAGTTGGAAGAAGATGAAGTTGAATTTGCCCTCATGGGAGCAGAGTTTCATTATTCGGCAGCCGATACTCTGTCTCGACACAGAGTTTGGTCGATGGGGATATTTCTGCGATCTGTACATCGAAGGACCGGTGTCACTGGGAGGCGTGGCGGAGAAGATCCTGCTCCTACATCAGCGAGGCAATGCGGAGCACTATCGCAGATCGATTATCTTTGGGGAGCCTGAAGGAGTTGGAGAACGTAATATGTTTGGTTCGTCTTTCTCCATCGGTTGCAACTTGCTTGACCACACTCAGGTGGTCCACTTCAAACGCAGGAAGACTAGAAGAGCACGGAGATGACAGAAACCAAGTCTATGGTCGAAGCTTTGGCTGGCGGGCAACCTTGGACCCATCGCTCGTGAAGAGCATGCTTTCTTGGGACAGGAATGGGGCGTTCGCTCATGCTCGATTTTAGGTGCTTTGGTCGAGCTCGAAGGTTGTCAAGAATTGGGCTTTCCTTTGTGCGGACTCTGTGGATGATCGATGGACAATAGGAGGTAGCAAGAGCAGGCCGTAAGGGGCGATGCAGAAGCCTTTGTCTCTCTCCGGACCAATATCCACAGAAACAACAGACTTGTCCATGTTCTCGAGAATGGCCCTGCCAAAGAATGTCATTACATGACATGATGCTATACACTACGTACCTCGTCTAAGCATATACAATGCATCCATCCTCGCGCATCTTCATCTGCACATCTAGCTTGACTTCACCTCCAGCGACAGCCGGTCCCATGACGACCAGCCTACCCTTTGGCTCAGCAGAACTGAGAGCAGTCTCGTCGGCGTTAAGATACTTTATTTCAACACTGCCCAGCGGCACACCAAAATGGCTTGGTTCAGTCCCGTCTACCCTTCGGTAGTCAAAGACATTCGTCTGGGCAATAGCGCCCGCAACTCTGGCAGTCGTGAGAGCGTAAATGATGCGGCTCCTTGTGAAGATACGCAGATCGCTCAACATCGTCGATGTAAGTGATGGCGAGCCAGCGCCAAGACGGTCGGATGTGAGGATTAGGCGTAGTTTGCCAGGCTCTGTGCTTCCGGATTTGGGTGCGAGGAGCTTGAACAGGAGACCATCTGTTGGCATGCGGCCTGCTGCGACCGTTTGGTCTTGGGTGTATTTGCCAAAACGCTGCAGGCCAGACGAGATGCCCGCAGTCTCTTGTTGGTGTAGATTGGCCATTGTCTCGGCAGAGGCAATAATCACAGTCGGTGCGACGCCTCGTCGAGCTAGTTGGAGATCTACTCCAGGTGCTGCAACAGAGGTGATTGCCAGGCTGCAGTGCATATAAAGTGCTGCAAGTGTTTGGCAGAGCACGTATGAGTGAGTAAAGGTATCGGCAGGGAGCACCAGATCCGCCGAAGATAGTCGCTGTCGCATTGGAATAGCGGTGACAAGTGCGGCAATGGCAGCAACAATGTTGATCTGCGTGAAAGGCACGATCTGTGGGAGAAGCTTAGGGTCCGCAGGCTGCCACACAGTGACAATGTCGCCAGGTGTGTCACCACTGTCGTTACCCGGCAATTCAGTCGTTGCGGTGGCCTTGTTCTCCTCAACTACATCGTGCCAGACTGAGACCGAAAGTCGGTCTGCGGCATGATCCGGCACGCCATTCCAGTCCATATGTCTGCTCGTCTTCTCCACTACCCAGGTGAGAAGGCGGATGTTCTTGCATGACTTGGACAAGTCTTCGAGCGGCAGATTGCCTGCGGCACATACTAGGCCATCGGCACCGGTCCCGCTTAGATAGTGGTAGACCTTGGGGTGTGGTAGGTTGTATGGGAGTAGGATCGGAGTCACTCCGTAAAAGGTGGCAGCTGGGTACGATGGTCAGCAGAGCACTAAGGGCTTGGGAATTTAGTATCTCACCAAATATGGTCAAAAGGTATTCCACACTGTTCGGCAGGTAAATGGCAACCTTCTTGATTCCAGCTTGCTTGAAGTGGTTACCCAGAATGCTGATCTCCTTACTCAAATCGTCAATGTCATGGTCAACGAGCTCTTCCTTGCCGAACACGCTCATGATCAAGCCCTTCGGGATCTCTTTGCCATCGCCACCAGTCTTGCCTCCCCTCTGCACTTCTCTCCAGATGTCTCGAATATCGCCATCTTTCCCAGCTGCCCACCTTGGCGCTGACGGATCTTTGACATTCAGACCAGTACGTAGAGGGTAGCCATGTGGAACCTCGGGCGATCTGTAGACAGCTGATTCTCCCTTGTTCCTGACCGGACTAGCTGTGGCTTGCCTTGCCAACAGTAGAGGATGTGTGTCGGGCTCGTCTGGGAACACAACCGGATATACGAGATATGCTGCCAGAGCAAGAGCTAGGACTGTGGTGGTGATGCCCCAGTCGGCGAGGACATTGGATATGGTCTTATCGAGGGATGCGAGTGACATTTCGGGCGATAGTTTCAAGGTCAGATTATGGCATTGCCCTCCTTCTTCATATATGTACAGCTTCCAACCTTTCGGAGGTCGGGTCGATTCGCACTGAGCTCGCCTCGCCTCGCTCCAGGTCAGAAGCGTGCGACTGAGGCTGAAACGCGGAGGGGTCCGCGATCCGCGCTGGCCTGTGAGGAGCTTGGGCCGCTGCGGACTTTGGCGCGGAAGTGAATCGACTTTTGGCATGTGACAACACTTTTGCCCGCCGTACATCTCATAGCAACGAACCGCTGTCTTTGTTTGAACTTCACCAGAACAACGACACTCACCCAGCGAACATGAACTGACGCCGACCGACACTTGGACACACATTGATACTAACTCACACAGCACTCCGGACTCGAGTTAGCGCACCGAACGACATAACGCGACGCGACCACGACAATGTCTTCCACGGCACTCGCGTCAACATCTCAGACTCTTTCACAGACGGCATCCGGACAGAAGAGCTCGTCACCACTCACCGCAGCAGTCGCGAACTTGCCAGTACTGAATTTGACGCCAAAGAAGGAGGAACAGAAGCCGAAACCAGCAACACCGAAGCAACAATCAGGACAATGGGTGCATCCCCGAATGGACGAGGTCATTCGCAGGCGGAATGCCACCAACTTCGACAGCAGTAACATGAAGACCGTCCTGGTCAGCTCTGCACTTCTCATCGCCTCGCTCTTCATGCATAACGTACTTAGCCAAGCGTATGTATCTTGTGCTACCTTACAATCGGCGCATGCTAAAACATCATTCCAGCTTCCCTGTCTCATGGCTGAGGGCAGTGCATCCATACCCCACCTACGCGATATACACCCTCCAATTCCTCTTGGTCACGAACGTAGCAGTCGCGCTTCTACCACTCGTGAAGAAACCCGACGCGTGCGAAGACGTTCCTCTTACACCTCAGCAAAGGAAACTGCTGGGTCTTCCGCCAATGTCTCGACCCGCCACACCCCAGGAGAAAGAGCAGTATGTCACACCGCCGCGCTTCTCCAAAAGCACGCCTCGCAGCTCGCCCGCGACTAGTCTGCGCGCCGAAGCATCGAGCTCGCCGCTGAGTGGCAGAGGCACTCCCTTGGACGGTTCGTTCCGATCTGGATCTGGTTCGCCATTCGCGAGTCAAAACAGCATCAGACGAACAGACAGCGGCAGCCCTCTGACAGGTCCCGCGGCTGGGCTGAGGAGCGGTGCGGAGAGACGGAGATTGAGCTACACAGGGCAGACAGGTAGCCCACTCGGTTTGAGCGCCTTCGACTCATCACCGTTTGGCTCCACGCCAACGAAAGAGAAGCGAGCAAGTGTAGGATTGAACAACAAGTGGTTGTACGAGAAGGGACGCTCGAGTCCCCGAGCTAGTCCGCGTTTGAGTGGAAGCTTTGGTGGAAGCGTTTTCTCATGAGCTTGGTTTGGTAAGATAAAATTGCGCGATACCCAGTTTCTGCATTGCAGCATAGCAGAGAGGCTCCCAATTGCTTGCTCGAATATTATACGTATAACTACTCCAGCTAAGACTAACGATTTGCATGACCATGATTTTCGTCTCAAGCTTCCTCTCTGACCCAATGCTATAGCGCTGCTCAATGTCGTCTAGTTCTTGGAAGTACAATTCGGCCTATGCTGGTTTTACGCTTTCAGCAATGCAGTCGCTCTGGCTCATACGGGACCGCCAAATGTTGAAGCCGCCACTCGCCGAATGACACCTCAACCTTTCAGCCCTCATAACGGCATCTGCATTGGACTTCGGTCTCCAGCAACGTTCAACTGACTGTCCAGACAGATTCGACCACGCGCCACGTCCACGGGCGCTGAACCTTTCTTGGTGTAATCCCTGGCCGCGGTAAGACTCATTAGGCGCTGGTTGATCGATTGCTGCGCCTATCTGAAGCTGCGTCTCAAAAGTCTGGCCCTGGAGCTGTCCATTTCTTGGCCGGACTTCGAGGGGATGTATTCCAAAGGGCGACTGATCTTGGGACCTTGACGGACGTGATCCAGAGGCCCTGATGTGAATGCACAGTGGCAAGTTCACACGAATCCACTATTAGCACTCGTACTCCTCATCCCCGTGTAACGATAACTCCACCACTTCCCACCCACATCCTGCCTCCACTTCATTTCACTGAATCCCTGCCAACTCGCGCTAGCCAAGCCGGCCACAAGAAACTGGGTATAAACACAAGCCTCGCCCTTTGCCTCATCGACATCTGAAGAAATATGCTGAACTTCCAGATGATAGTCAGGCCAACGTTCCGCAAGTTTGCGACTCTCAGCTACATTCTCGGCGTGCGTGAGGCCTTGAGGATGATTATCCCAGTAGGCTCCGAAGTCTTTGGCTGTATGCTGCAACGCTTCGCGTGCGTCAGAGGTTTGAGAGTAAGTCCAGTCTCTTCTGTTGATTGCTTCTAGTCGCGCAGCCGTGAGGCGTTCTAGGTACGCGGCTGTTTTGTCCCGGGTCACACAGTTTCCTGGTGAGTGAGGCTGTGAATTGCTTCGAGGAAGGAGTGGTTGCATCGTTCCTCTGATATCGTGTCCATTGTTTTACTTGTGTTGAGGTTACGGACTCAAGTCCTGCTGCATGATGGCCACTTGTTGTTGTCGCGTTGTCGCTCAAGGTTGCACGTCATACTGCTTTAGGTTGGTATCAAAGTATGGTGGCATTGGTGGCTGCCGATTGTGGCAGGCAATGCGCGGCCGACCCGTCCCTATTTTGGTGGTTGGCCATATATTGAGTACTTCCTCGGCCGGAGATGCTGCTATCGTTTCTTCTCCATACTTCATCTCAACAAGCTCAGCGATGCAGCTTTGTTCACACGATGAGGATCAGAACGCGGACGAGGACGTGGGGAGGTGAAGTCTTTCGGAATCGCGGGCCACCCTTGCCAAGAATCATCGATCTTACCTACCGCCTTCGAGACCACAACACACGACTTCAAGTGCACTGGAAGCAGCTAAACGACTACAGCAGCCAGAAAGAGTATCGTCGTGCTTCAAACCTCGCGCATGAGCCTCAAGATGGGCAATTTTCGCTCGATTTCGAATGAATTCGCCTCTCACTCGTGAAGAGCTCAAAGACGGCTCGATGCGTATACCTTGCAGCATTATTACAGACTTCACAACTTAAGGAGCCATCCTGAGTCTCCATGGGTCAGCTTCCCCGCTCGTCGTTATCACAGATAAGTAATCAGCAGTTGACCCTCGACAAGTCGACTCATGCTGTGCTCATAGCAAAACGACTTGATCCTAAACTTGAACAACACATAGGCACACGAGCTCAAGGCTTTGAAAAATATAATAATCGTCACTTAACGAAACGTGAGAGGATCTAAGCCGGGATCAGGTAGTACGATGACCATCGGCTGGCGAAGCTTGGACGAAGATGTGAAGTCCGAAAGTGTTTGCAAAGACTGTGGCTCTCCTGGAATCCGCCGTGAAGTGCAACCAGACAGCCGCAATCATTGGAATCGCGGAAGACCATATACAATCTGCGACCAACATTACAGAAGTCAGTGGGTATGTTGGGAAGACAAAATCGGGATAGCAGACGGAAACCCGGTCTGCGACTGTGGCAGACCGAGCCGGCAAGATCGTATGGGTTACGACACTGGCCGTAGTGGCCTTGGTTTCTGGACCTGTGCCCTAGGTCGATGTGAATACTACTCGGAAGACATGTACGGCCGCGTGGATGGCATGGTGCAAAATTTCCTCCCTTGGCTGCTCTAGCTCGTGACAGAAGAGCTGCGCTGTGTCAGATAAGCCACAGTAGGACACCAAATTCACGCTACGGATAAGGAGATTTGCGATCAATCATTTCTGTCAAAAGAGAAGGTCCAAGGTCCGAGAAGACTTGTTCAAATTACAGCGTCTTCACACCTCGGAGTGATAGCGTCGATTCCCCGATTGCTTGCTAGTAAGGATTTTCGCCAATTGAAATCTCTATTTTCCCTGTAAAGTGGAATTCGCTAAAAGGACGCTATCACTCCGAGGTGCGAAGACGCTGTATCTTCTGCCTGGATCAACGCTCGGAGAGCGTAGAAGCCAAATTTCAGCATTTCCCAACATAAAGCGGAATTTGTGCATTGCGGCACAACTAATTAAAGAAACTCTCTCCGAAGATACTAATTGACTCGGACGGAGCCCTGTGTTCTCTACCACCAGACCTACAACGCGACGAGCCGAAACGGAACAAACCAATTTTTCCCAAGCTATGCACACACCGCAGTCACAACAGCGCTGGTAAAGCAATCAATGTTAGCCCCCCTCCCACTACGATGACAAGCACGAGCAAGGACAACCCTAGAAAGCAACAGAATCGGTCGCCTCTAACTTTCGACTCGCCAGGCTTTGGCCTCTTGGTCACAGGTCTCAGAGTCGCTGTATCCCAATCAATTTGTGGCCTCGCTACCGGTCTTGGACTTGCATATGGTGGTTGCAGGTTGGGATCGTTGGAAAGCCAGCTGTGGACTCGGGTGTTGCTGGGTTTCGGATCTGGGACTGGGCTTGTGATGTTCTGTTCTCGCGAAACGGGACTTGTTGTGATATCCTCTTGCGAAATGGATTTGGGACCTGTATCTAGGAACATTCTGGCTACCAGCTGCTCGTTGGCTTCCTTCGACTGTTCAAGTTTCTGCAGTCCGAGATCTCCACCACGATGCTCAGATTGCTCGCCTTCATGCTTGTCCTTTTGCGACAAGTTGACGAAATGTTCGCCGGAGTATGCGCAAGGATCAATAGACATGGCACTGGCTGAACCAAACCCGATTATCAATTACGAGGAAGACATTTATGCTCGTCACTAGTGGCGATTGCTATGCTGATCTAAATCTAGGCCAAGCAAGCAGATGCTGACGATCGATCATCGCTCACCAGTCAGTGACTGGCTCTACTATCTTGCCCTTGCCCTTGCCATCGCATTGTTCTGGACTCTCTTCGATCTCGCTCGCACGCTCGTCATACTATGCCGCCGGCTTCTCGAAAAGATAATGGCAGACTCCCCACTCCTCGCCACCATTCCACGCAAACAGCTCTGCACAAGCGAGGTAAAACACCTGCCATCGGTAAAACCATGTTGCGGTATCTTGCTCCCCGTACGTCTGCTCCAGATGCGGCCAGAGCTGCTTCTTGTTCGCATCCATCGTCCTCAACCAGTCCTCGCAAGTCTTGGCATAGTGCTTCCCACTCACCCACCATTGTCGTTCCAGCTTGAGATCTCGCTGAAAGTAGTGAAGCAGATCTGCAGAGGGCATCGTGCCTCCGGTAAAGAAGTAAGTCGTCATCCAGCCGGACTCGAAATCGTACGGCGAGTTCTTATGGCAGAAGTAGTGGACGAAGAGCTTGCCTTTTGGTTTGAGCAAAGTGGATATTTTGGCCAAGAGTAGCTCGTAGTTCTTCATGTGCTCGAAGAGTTCGATAGACAGGACACGATCGAATTGGCCTTCTAAGCGCGTTCCTGCGAATGTGTATGTTGCAATATCACCTGTGACGACTTCTAGGTTTGGAAGTCCTTTCCGTCGGGCTTCGGCATCGATATGTTGTTTCTGAGTCTTCGAGTTGGAAAATGCTGTGATGTTCGAGTTTGGAAATACTTCCGCAAGGTAAAGTGATAGTGAGCCCCAACCGCAACTGACAGAAACCATGTCAGACGAGAATCTAATGTGTCTTGAGAAAGTGCCTACCCAAGATCGAAAAGCCGCATGCCATCCTTCAGCTGGGCTTTCTCTACATAGCTCTCGAGCATAGCAATTTCAGCCTGAGCCAAAGTCTCGGTGCCTTTTGGATAAAGACAACTGCTGTACTTCATCCGAGGACCAAGCATAGCGGTGAGTACTCCCGTACCGACTTCGTAGTGCTGTTCGTTTGCAGACGCGGTCTCGATAGCAATAGGTCGAGTTCGCAGCAGGTCAACGTACTTCATCTTCGTTTCGTAGCTCTCAGCTAAGCTGGTGGACTTGATCATATTGATCCGTGTCTGGAGCTGTTGCCGGATCCCACGTCGTAGGACGAACTCCGGCAGGTAGCCGCTGTCCACAACCTTCTCGACGAAGGCATCTGAGGACGTCAGTATACGCGTACAAGCTTGGTAGATGAGTCTGACCGTAGTAACTCATTTTGAGATCATCTGCAAATTTGCTCCAACTCATAGTATTGCCTGCAAACCTTCGATGCTTTGCTATGGAAGGCGGATGCCGTTGCCAAAGCTCGGGCCTTCAGAATGACATCACCACTTTTGAGGAAGGAAGGAATCACTGGTCGGACCACATCTTGAACGAACAATACATGGATTTTTCGAGAGTCACGTCCCGGTACTTCAAGCCTCATCAGCGCCCATTAATGAAATGTGATCGAGCTAGCGACCAGGCTGAATCAAGGCTGAGACACTTCACCTCAAGCTCGCAGCTTCGAAGCTCCGTGATCGGCCGTTGGCTGAGCAACATTCGACCGGGATCTGGGTGAGTATAAACGCTCCTGGGCTTTGGTATTAATTTATCACACATACTCAAACACCAAAAGGCCCGACACGGTCCCCTCATGGACAAAGAGACTCTCGAAGCGCCATCTCGGATCGAACCCCACCACCAAGGTCTTCCACTGCTCCAAGCTTCTCTCCTTCCCATTCCCCATGATCATCATCATTACATCATTCCTTCTCGCAACATACTCAGTATGATCCGGATGACCTTTAGGCTGCGGCAGTACAAAGTCATCGATGATCAGCTTCGTACCAGTCTTAAGTGCCGGCTTCAAATTCTCCAAGATCTTATGGGCATATTTATCTGACCACTAAAGTCGACAAGTTACAGTCAGCAAGTGTCTCAGACAACAGATGGGTGTAACTAGTGGAAGTTCGTACGTCATGAAAGATCTTTCGGAAGTAATAGACCTCCGCTTCGATCTTTTGAGGCATGAAGAAATCTCCTTCGATGAATCTGACCCCAGACCCGGAGAGTTCGCCATTCATCAGTGCAGCTCGATCTTGTACTATCAGCTCGAGCTTGGGATATACCTTGGCCAGAGCTAGCATGATGTGGCCCTTTCCGCCTCCGACATCAACGACCCTAGATCCTGGAGGCAGACTCGCCCAGTCGAATGCATCTTTGACATATTGACCGCCGGAGTTACTGGACAGAGATCCGAATTGCATGAGTCTGGTAAACATATCCCTGATCCTCGGGGTCTCAGCCATGACAGTCCAGAAGTCCTGTCTAGGGCCACCAGGCTTCGAATGTGCAAATGCACTCGCTGCAGAAGCAGGCTCCTCGGCTCGGGCGTCAGAAATCAAAGCCTCATGGAAACGGAGAGCAGATGGAGCCAAGACCTCAGGGCCGAAACACATAGCGATGGAATGATCTCTAGCCAACCTGGAACTGACAGTGTGCTCCACAAAGCCATATTGCGTTTCCTTCAAGGTGTCGAACGTCGCCGTGAAGCGACACAGCCTTTCGAGGACATCTTTATTGAAAGGTACTTTCTCAGCCAAGTCGGCGTACGAGATCATGCCAGTATCTGGGATGGCGTGCAGAATGCCGAGCTTGTTTAAGGCATGGTACGCTGCGAGGTCTACTTGCTTGTAGAGGTCTCCATAGATCTGGTCTTGGGTCGGGGTTGCAGCAATGTGAAGTTCGTATGATGCGCACTTGAGTTCGCGTGTGGCTAATCTTGCGGCATCACTGCCTTCTGCTGATTTTGCTAGTCGCGCTGCGCTCTTCTGGATTCTTGCCGCGATTTCTTGGATCTGAGACATGGTTTCTTGGATGAAGTCGTGAGAATTGCTTCGCTATTGAATATCCGATGACTACTGGGACGGTAAAGATTTCTTCTGGAGCCTTGATCGCGAGTTCACAGATTGTGAGTATATCCTGTACAGTCATGAGAGGCCGTCTTTTGCTTTGGTCAGCAATGATTTATATGCTATCATGATTGACGCAAAACCATGTACAGTTTGGCGGTCGAGAGCTCATCCTTGAACGCAACTTGACGGAACCTGGGAATGAATTGCCCTAGCGATGACATGGAGGAGCCAGACCGCGGGTTAATAAGGCTGCGAATGTGTCGCTCTTCAATTGCACTTCATTTGCCAACCTATTCTACCCAAGTCTTAACCAGCATCATGAACCTACGCGGATCGTCTACTGTTCCGAGGACTATCTCGCTAGTCAGCAAATGCGCGAAGGCCGAACTTCCCTGCCATCTTCAGATGATGCTGGCATCTGACAGGGCGGTCTTTTCATTGCTCAGTCAAGCTTCGACTCGGGACTCCGATCACGGCCGTGTGTCGTATTCGTTCCCTGAACCTGGTTCTTGGTAGAAGCTTTATCCAACGCCGCTCACGACAAGTAACCAAGCTTTATACCAAGCATTGCATCAAAGGAATTTTCGGCTGCGAATTGGACTTCCTGTGAGCAAATCTGGCACACCGGTACCCGAGCTCGAAACATCCTTCCCTTTTCCACCCTTAGCTGTCGACGCTACTGCGACATTTTCCGGTAACGGACAAGGCGAATCGCGACTCTGGCTACTAGCAAGAGAGCTGCCGAATATTGAGTCTGGCAATGAGCGGCCGCGCATCCACTCTGGGAAAATGCTGCCATTGCTGCTGATGACTCCCGCAACATCATCCTTGGCCACAGCCGAATCGCCCGGTGCAGTGCTTGGCGCAGGTCCTGTTGACGAAGGATGCAAGCGTTGTTCGCCATGGCACTGTGAACGAGCGTACTCCGACGCCGCCTTCTGCTTTCGGAGCTTCAGAGCGCTGCCAGGGGTGTTCATGACGAGATGCTTCGTCCAAGCTGTTACTTCTCGAAGAACACCATTTGAATCGGTGTCTGTAGTCCCTTGTCCAGCTACGGTCGCTGGATGATCCAGCTGAGGAGTTGTAGTGCCATGTCCTCTGTCCGCATCGGGACCGTTCGAAGCGAAGTTTCTCTCAACAGCCCCCTTGTGAGCGCGTCTGGGTATTCGGGTGTGCAACAAGCCTGTGTCGGGTTGTCGGAATCGATACAAGGCCGCTGGTCCTTCGAGACGCGCATTCAGCATGAGCTCCTCCCTCTTTTCATTGACCAAAAGCGGATCCCATCCAGTCCTCCACGCCAACTGGTCTCCAGTCCAGAGGTATATCTGTAAAACGACCAAAGCCATGACCATACAAGTCTCGAACACTGTGTAAGCCAGAATGCCATACGTAATGCATTGCCAGAGATGAAGATGTAGCAACTTCCAGCCCGGCCACCGCATCAAGAAGACAATCACGCAGAGCGCGGCCTGCAATGAGTCTTGAACCCAATAGAGACGCGACTGCTTCCAGCCCTTCTTAGCGTAGCACCAATATCTGGAAAATCTTGGGAAGTTGTTCAGCAGAATGTATTCGATGCTCGAGGTTGCGTATTTGTCGACGTAAGCAGCAATGAAGCAGCCGAAAAAGATTGCAAAGACATTTTCCGCCAGGTCGGAGTTCCAGTCTTCGCGGGAGACGACCTTTTCGTCCACGATGCGGGCGTAGTACTGGCGAGTGGCGGTTCTTGTTATGCTATCGCTCGCCATGGCGGAAAAATGGCCAGTGGCTGCGACAGGATGAAGGCGCGGAACAATTCTGAGGTAGTGTTGATGTAGAGGATGAAAATCCAGAGAAGAAGAATTCGAAGCAGTAACGCTGCTTCCAAACGCTCTTGCAAACGCTCGTGCAGGGTAACAGATGTCGCTACCCGCAGATGCACGCGCCTTCCCGAGATGTCAGCTCTTGGCACTCACATGCACGGTTCCAAAAACTCACATTGAGCAGATCTGGAATTCACAAGTGATGTGCTGACTGGCACAAGTAACCTCACGCGAGTGAGCATTCTGCCATATATCAACGGCGTTTCTGTTTGGCTTCCAACTCTTCAAACACACAACACCAAACATCCGACATACCACACTGTCGCATCAAACCTCAACAACAACACAAAGACACACAACAACAATGCCTGCACCATCCATCCCAGGCGGCTGGACCGACACCGCAGACAAGCAACTCCTCCTCGCCGTCCTTGCTTCTCACGGCATCACGACCGCCAAGTGGAACGAGGTTGTCGCCATCATGGGTAACGGCGTGACCGTCAGCGCTGCTAGGTACGTTCTTGTGCACTTGATCGAGGAACAAATTACTGACAATGTTACAGCCAACGCCTCGGAGCTATCCGCAAGAGTGTCGGCGCCAGTGGAGGTGGTGGCCAAGGACCCAAGACTCCGTCCAAAAAGGGCATCGCCAAGAAGACCGGCTCCACGGGAAAGCGCAAGGCGACTAAGGGCCATGATGTCGATGAGGGTGGAGATGATGATGAGGAGGAGAGAACTCCGGTCAAGAAGGTCAAGAAGGAGATTGTGAAGATGCAGGAGGATGACGATGACGATGGTCTCATCTGATGAGGCCAGTGTGGCCTTCTCACAGTATCCCAAGCGGGCATGCATTCGGAGATCGAGAGGATGGCGGAGTGGCCCTATCTAGTGATTGTTACCATGCTGCTGTAACTGAGTCACAATTGAAGATCAGGATTCTCACCTCACCTGAACCTCACTCCAGTTCCTATTGTCGTGCTCTATTGTCGTGCTTGGAACTGTAGCTTCGCTGAAGCTATATGAACTTTGCCGTCACTTCCATTCTCTTTCCTCTTTCTTCACCTTTTCTCAAGACCCAACCGCAGTTGAAGACTCCTTGCACCAACAACATAACACACTCCACTACACCAAACCACTACCACCATCAACATGGGTGCCTGGGACGAAGCCAAAGAACGCCAATTCCTAATGGCCATCATCCACGTCCAGTCGGTCAGCACGCCGAACTGGAACCAAGTGGCGAAGCTCATGGAAAGCACTGGTGACGGCTTCACAGGCAACGGACTCCGGTACGTGAACTGAACCAATACACGTGACTGGCTCAAGACTGACTCTCTTCAACAGCCAGAAGTTCGACAAGATGAAGAAAGCGGCCAAAGACCAGTTTGGTGAGCTTCCTACCGTCGATGGCGAAGATGGCGCTGCTACTCCTGTCAAGCGCGGTAGGAAGGCCAATCCGGACAGCGCCGCCAAGAAGACTCCCAAGCGCAAGGCTGGCAAGAAGGCTACTGCTGAGGAAGATGAGGATGATGCTGGCGAGGACGGAGAGTCTCCGGCTAAGAGAGTCAAGAAGGAAGAGGCTGCTGGTACCGATGAGGACGAGAACGATGGTCTGATCTGAGTGGTCATACATCAGTTACGGGTCGACCAGTCTGCGTCACACGGACGGGGAGGGATGCGATTGAAATGGCATTGGTGAGTGTGTCCTGGGCTAGGGCATATCGGGCACACGAATGCTGATGATGGAAGTCGCAATGGCGATTCGCGACCTCTGAAATCTGATTTCAAGTGATATTCATGTCCGTACGAGTTCGTCAGTAACAAATGAGATCTTACTAAAAGACACGTTCGAACCTGAGTGCTTCTGCTGGCGGCATATTCACCGTAGCCTCACCAAGCTTCGAAAGAAGTCGAGACCCCGTGACGTTTGTGATTAGACGTCTTGGCTGATAAGAACGAGAGAGACGATCGTTCTTCATGCTTCGGCGGCCCCAAGCTTCTCGTTCGTGTCTCACAAGCATGAACAGGTGCTCGGCTGTACCGGTTGATCAGCATGTTCATTGTATGCAGCTTTGAGGAGGTCTGCGCATCGGTGGTCCCGTTCTCGATCACGGCGGCATTTCTTTGTGCTTCAAATCTTGACTAAGAGCTTCCAATCCAGAGCTTGTCTCCCTGCGACTTGGAACGTTCTACTTCCATCAACCTGGCACACGGTCCAGGAAGAAGTGCTTAAGATTAGCTGCGAACTTGAAATTGTTGGACTTCCTAGATTGTGGTTGTTTTCCGGATGCTGGAAGGGGTAACCGCATGGCGACCTTGTTCTGCCGTTTGCGAGGTTGGCCCAGCTTGCAAGTGGTGAGGTGCGGAGCCAACGCCGATCGATGACCACGAAGAAGCAGAAGCTGAAGCTGTACTGTTCTTCGTCACAACGACAGCTTCACAAGATCACGTTCGCGCGGGCGGACGCCACAGCCTTGGGATGGTGAAACGAGGAGCGCGTAGAAGGTTTTGTACTTGTGGCAGAAATAGATGCATCTGAAACACTGACCCTCGGCCTGCAACGCCCATGGTATCTCGTCTGCAATTCGCCCAAGGGGGCAAAAGCTTGTTGGCGCTGAGTTCTGCGCCGTTCCCCGCTGTGGGAAAGGTCGCTTGAGGTCATTCTTTGCTTGAAAGCAGCGCGTTTCTGACTCGAATAGCTGTTTTGCTTTGTCCTAGTGGCGACCCACCGATAGGAGCAGCTGAGGGCCATGTCTGCTTGCAGCCGGGCGTGTTCACGTCGAGATAGGGGAGGTGCAGAAACATAACGCGCACAAATCGGGCAGACAGACAGGGAGAATGAGAAAGTGCCAGTGCCAGTGTCACCAAATGATAGAATAGCGATATCCATGCAAGGTTAAACGATCGGACGGGCAGCGTGGTCCCCGCAGGTAGAGGCTCCACTCGCAGCTTCGACGTCGAAACACAGTGTGACACTTTCCGCCCAGCGTGCCTAAGAGTGTTGCACCAGCGCTCCTCCTGTCTGCTGCTGCTGCCGCTGCTGTCCTCCCTCACGCCCACTTCTCGTTGGCGTTGCACCGAAGCCTGGTCGTTGAGCACCTCGCCTCGCTATTGTTACCGGCCACGCCCATTGTCACGCCCTCCAGGCACGCGCGCTCTGCCTCGCATTGCATTGCCGACAAAGTTGTCAGTGCACAGTGCACAGCGATCTTCCAACGCCCGCCGCCGCCGACGACAGATTTGAGTTCAGGGCTCCCGCTGGACCCATCCTTGCTCACCAAGAAACGAAACTCGGCCTGCGCGCTCTAGGTGCTGCGCTGCGCTGCGACTCGACCTCACACGCCCAGGAGTCCGTCTTGGAGTACTACTGAGAGAACGACACTTTTCACCACCACCACGCGCATCCACACGACACCGCACCACGCGCTACATACCCGCGCACACCGACTCATCACCGCCCGCGACTACAGCCCACTCACCGCCCGGCGCATCGCGGGCAGCTTCCACGCGAGGCTGTCGCTGCTATGGCGGGCAACCAAGGAACGTGAGTATTGCACCCCCCGGCGACGACGCTGCGACAGACCATTGGATAGGGGTGAGGGAGCTGACTCTCCGCAGACTGTACAGGCCCGACCAATTCCTCAACCCAGGCCCAGCACCGCGCCCACCGACTGACCGACCAAAGGTCACACTGACGCCCAATGTCTACAACACCCCCGGCAACCCGAATCTGACCCATCTCGCCACCTCTGCCAACTCTTTGAACTCGTCTTCGACCTCTCTAGGACGCACGGAAACTAGCAATGGCGACCTTACAGTGGTCAAGGACGGCTGGGCAAAGGTCAAGGAGGAAGGCGGCGGCTTCATGAAGGCATTCTGGAATGAGCGATTCCTGGTCCTTCGGGAGAAGCAGCTTGACTTTTTGAAATCCAGCACGAGCAGCAAGACCACCAACACGATCCTGTTAAAGGACGTGTCCCACATTACTCGTTCAGACAACTACCCATATAGCTTGGAAATGACCCGAGAAGGCAACAAAATATGGATCCTCAAATTCGACACCGATACCGATGTCTACAACTGGATGGACAGCATCTACGACCGATGTCCGCAGATGGGTGGCGTCTCGCATCCCACAGGCTTCTCGCATAGGGTGCACGTTGGTTTTGACCCCGTCACTGGAGGTTTCGTAGGACTGCCCGTGGAGTGGGAGCGCTTGCTGAAGGGTTCGGCCTTGACTAAGGACGATATGGCCAAGAATCCGCAAGCTGTCATGGAAGTGCTGCAGTTCTACACCGATAAGCTCGCAGTGCGATCTGAAGACCCAAAGACGTATCCTTCACTCACGCCCACACCAGGCACAGAAGCTGGGAGAGAAAAGCAACTAGGGTATTCAGCGGGGAACAGTGTTGCACCGCCAAGACCGCAGCCACCGGGCCTTAATCGGCAGGAGAGCTATCAGAGTGGCAACAGCCAGGCGAGAACTCCAGGGAGCGGATATGATTCCGGCTCATCGCGAGATCAGTCTGCCGATCGGTATGGGGCACCCAAGCGTTCCGACACCTTCCAAGATGAGGAGCGCAGGAAAAGGCAAGAAGCCGAGAGAAAGCGAGCAGAGTCGCAACGAAGACAGAACGAGGAAGAACAAGAGCGCAAGCGCAGACAGGAGCAAGAAGACCGAGAGTATAACGAGTCTTTGCCGAAGAACAAAGTACCTCTTGCGAAGCAAGAAATTGGCGGTGGCTACGCCGCTGATTCGGCATCACGAGACGCGAGCCCAGGACAACAAAGTCGATACAATGCAAGTAGACCTGCTCCTCCGGCGCCGGCGGGCAGTAAGAATGGTCAGGCCGGAAGCCAGCTGCCACTGCGTAGTCTACAGGCGCAGAGACCGGCTCCAGCGCCGCCGGGTACACAAAATGGTTCGTCTGCATCCGTTAAGAAACCAATGGCAAATGGCTCATCACCATATGCAGTGAAACAACCGACCACTCCTGGTCAAGAAAAGAAACCCGATCAACCTTTGACGCGGAAACCATCAGGTTCCGGCAACCACCAAAAGCAAGTCTCGACATCAACCCAAGTGAAGCCACTCAATGTCGCCACCAAGCAGCCGACTGGGAAGCCGGATGCTGTCAAAGCTGCAGAGGCGGCACTGACGAAGAAGGACCCGAACGAGTCTAAGGCGAAAGAAGTGCGCATGAGCGCCATGTCCGATGCACAGGTTATGGACCGTCTGCGCTCTGTCGTCACCTTGAGTAATCCTCTTGAGAGCTATAACAAGCAAAAGAAGATCGGTCAAGGTGCATCAGGCTCAGTATATGTCGCTCGGATCCGTGAGAGCGCTCCAAGCAAGACCGCGCAAGATCTTATCAAGCAATATGGACCTAGAGCACAAGTTGCGATCAAGCAGATGGATCTCCGGTCGCAACCCAGGAAGGAGCTGATTGTAAACGAGATCATCGTTATGAAGGAGAGCAGGCATGACAACATTGTCAACTTTCTCGATGCATTTTTACAAGAAGATACATTTGAGCTTTGGGTAGTGATGGAGTTCATGGAGGGTGGTGCTTTGACCGATGTCATTGACAACAATGCCGCGATCACAGAAGAGCAAATCGCAACGATCTGTTACGAGGTAAGCAAGGTGACGAACGAACTTTGCGAGAAAGTACTGACCACTCGTAGACATGCAAGGGTCTCATCCACCTGCACGCACAAAACATCATTCACAGAGACATCAAGTCGGATAATGTGCTCCTCTCGTCACGCGGCGCGGTCAAGATTACGGATTTTGGTTTCTGCGCAAAGCTGACCGAGCAGCGCTCAAAGCGCGCAACAATGGTCGGTACTCCTTACTGGATGGCACCTGAAGTCGTCAAACAAAAGGAGTACGGCTCCAAGGTTGACATCTGGTCTTTGGGCATCATGGCCATCGAAATGATCGAATCCGAGCCACCATATCTCAACGAAGAGCCGCTGAAAGCCCTGTACCTGATCGCTACCAACGGCACGCCGAGACTGAAGAAGCCAGAGAAGCTGAGTAAGGAACTCAAAGCTTTCTTGAGCGTCTGTCTCTGCGTGGACGTCAAGTCAAGAGCTACAGCGGAAGAGCTCGGCCGACACGAGTTTCTACAACACGGATGTTCGCTGGCCAGCCTAAGTGAACTTCTACGGTTCAGAAAAGGAGGCGGACACTAGGAAAAGCCGCCACAAGAACGCGTGCGATCACTCAAGCAGTAGGTTGCCCACGCTCCACGCGGTCTGCCGTCACGATATCGGAGCCGCGTCGCTACTTCGGACACGATAAGGAACAGAGACAGAGAGCATGACAACATGAAACTACACCAGCCCAAGCCGGTTCGACCATTCTGGCCGCGCTTCTCAAAATCAGGCTGAGTCGCTCATTGAAGCAGGCCTACCAGTAGTTTGGACGATGATTTAATCGATCGCTTGTTGATATGCAAGATACCACCGTGGCTAAGATTTGGGAACTCGTGGGCTCGTGAGGACAAGGAGTATGGGAATATTCCCAAGGCGTTGTTTCGGGATATGGGCCTACGAAGTAATTGACTAACGCTTATCGAGACGCTGAATGCGAGGCCAAGCTGCTGCTGCTGCTGCTCTTCTGTGTTCGTTTTGGTGTGTACCCAAAATTGAGACGTCAGATAAATGACATGAGAAGGTTACGATCGTTCAGGGGTTTGCACCTCGTTTCTTTGATTCTCAAGTACGGTTCCCGTACTTATGCTATCGTGTCACTTCTCGGGCTCATGGTATGCAGGTGGATCACGATAGTTCCTGATCGCGAAACCCAAGCTCATGCTGACTATTGGCAGTATCCCATCCTTGCTGTTCTCGTGCCAATTCCATCTTCGTAGTCACAAAACTCAACCTCGCCGAATCTTCTCTGCAAAGTCCGAAAAGAACTCGATCATCCCAGATGAATCACAGACCATCATCCTCACCACCCTCTTCGGTATCAGCCTCGGCCTTCACCTTCTTGACAGGCGTCTCCTCATCCTCGCCATCTTGCTCTGCTTTGGCCTTGCGCTTTCCTCCGCTCTTCGGGGTACCTTGATTATATTACGTTAGCCAAAACCAATTCCATCATGTTGTTCGCGACTGGGATCGTCTTACTCTTCTTTCCCTTGGCTGGTGTCTCACCGCCCTCAGCCGTTGGAAGCTCTCCGAACTCCTTCTTGGCTTTGGCTTTGAGGTTCTTGAATTGCTGGCGTGCGGCTTCGCCGGTGCAGCCTTCACCTAGTAGAGGCGCGACTTGGTCCCATTTTGGTGGGGATGGGGAGGTGAGATGGATGCTGTGAGGAGATGAAGGTTAGTTAGGTGTGCATATCAGGGCGCGTTGGACTTGCATGATGAGAAGCAGGCGCTTCTGGTTGGCATCGTCCCAGGTGAATGGCATGGTGGCGACTGGTGTGTTGGAGTTCGGAGGGATGGGGAAATGTGGTTGGTGTTGAGGTGGTGTGTGGTGTGAGAAGTCGATGGTGATGGGTGTGGTGGCGCGCGATGTGTGTTGTTGTCGTTCGAAGGAGTGAGGTCAAAGGTGAAAGGTGAAAGGTAAGTTGATTCAGAAACAGGCAGATGTGAGGTTCACAACTAAACTTCAGTTGTTGCCTAGTAAACCAACGCTCATGCAGATGATCTTGCAGAAATCATCTAATCGAACTATCGAGGTGCTCAGAGCAGACGTTCTTTTCGAAGCATCAAGACAATTCTCCCGTAACGGGAGAAATCCAATCTCTGCTCTGCTGGTTGCCACCAAAATCTAGACGAATCCATCCTCGTCCTCCTCGCCCTCGGCCTTGTTCGCCTTAGCCTTCTTGGAAGGAGCCTCGTCGTCTCCCTCGGTCTTGCGCTTCTTTCCTCCCTTGGCTGGTGTCTTGGCTGGAGTTCCTGGTCCGTGGCCATTGCCGACCTCATCAGCTGCCTTCTTCAACTTGCCAAACTTGAGCCTGTGAATTGATAAGCGTACTCTTCTCGTTGGATGATGGTAGCAAATCGCATACTTGCAAGCGGCCTCGTTGGCGTCAGCTCCCATGGCAGCGACAATGGCGTTCCAGTCCAAGCCACTTGGCGATGGCTGGAGCTGTTTGATGATGATGAGCAACAGCTCGCGCTCGCGCGTGTCGTCCCACTTCATGCCAATGGAACCTTTTGGTCGACCCATGATGGATGTTGGATGTTGGGAGTTTGATGGTAGTGGTCAGGAGAGGAATTGAGGGAAGTGTCCTGGGTTCTTCGGGTTCGGTGGTTGTTGTTCTTGTCGAGGTTTGGTTCACGAAAGGAAAGCAAATATGAGGCGATGAAAGTTCAGGGACGCAGACTCATACCTGCATGTGATGCAGGGATTTCATTCGAGGCTAGCCAACGGTTTCACTTTTTGGGCCGCTCTTGCCTCGCTGGTATCCATGTGTCTAGATACACTGCCGTATGATTTCAGATCATTTCGTCGTTCGGCCCGTGAAGTCCCATTGCACCATCAACAAGTGCCTAGCTAGAAGTCCAGATAGTGTGACAGCCCACGGAGGACATCATGGCAGCTCAATGACCACTGCTGCCTCGCCTCAATGCATGTGTCTAGATACAACAAAGTACCGTCTCAGATCAACTCACTTCACCGCTGGTAAAGTCTCATTGCAACATCCACAAATGCCTGCCCAGATCGCTAGATGGCATTGCCGTCCTTCGAAAGCATCCTGACAGATCAAATCAATCCGTCCTCATCGTCATCTTCCTCCTTGGCGCTCGCACTGCCCTTATTCTTCTTCTTGGGCGTCTCGTCATCCTCCCCGTCGGCCTCAGAAGAAGCCTTGCGCTTCTTCTTGCCGCCAGTCGCCTTCTTCGCCTTCGGAGTGTCGCTTCCCTCCTCAGTGGCAGCGCTCTCGCCAAACTCCTTCTTGATCGCGATTTTGATCTTGTTGAGCTTGTTACTATAGCGGCAGTGTCAGTTCATGAGCCATAAATAGGGGCAAATCGGCACTCACGAGCAAGCGACTGCGGTGCAGTTCTCGTAACCCAGCATATTGCTCACATTGTCCCAGTTGATGGCAGTGGTGGATGGCTTGAGGTCTTGGATGATGGCTAGGAAGAGCTTGCGCTCGCGCTCGGGGCTCCACTGCATGGTACCAGCTTTACCCATGGTTGCTGCGTGTTGAGGTTGTGAGGGTTGTGGTGTCGATTGTGTTTTGGAAACGTGGGTGTTTGGTGACCTTGTTGAGGAACCACGACAGTGTCGAGTGTATTGTAATGGAACAAGTCTTGTGAGGGACCTGACCTGACTTTTATGCTGAGAATGCCATGTGAGGATGCAAGCTCACATGCGTGCAAATTTCACTTCGCAACGTACAGTTGAGCTGCCCAGCCTCACATGCAAGACGCGAATTTTGCACTGAGAACGACCTGGGGATGCCACGATAGGCTTGAGGAATCAAGAAGTAGCACCGTATCTACATCAAGAGACTGTCTAAAGGAGATACATGGAGGCAAGCTAGCTAAGACTCAGCCGAACACGGTAGCCGTACTTGAGTAGTAAAGATTCATCAGACTGCTTCCACCACAATACTGCTTTGAATTCCCTGCACACGTCATGAGGTTGGCCACATTGCAAGTGCCTGTGGTTGCACCAGCGCTGTAATTGATCGTATTGCCGCAATAGCATTCCCTATATCATGTCAGCTGTTTGTCTTTCTCGCACTATTCCGAATGTTCGACTTACCGTCCATATTCAATTCCAGCATATCGATAGAATTGGCCCAAGCAGTATTTGACGCAGCTGTCCGCGGTCATAGTGTCACTAGACGTGCTGGCGCCCAGTAGTGAGCGACCAGCGGCGCCTCCTGGATCCGTCAGACATCCCTTAGTCACGTACTTGCCGATAGCAGACTTGATTGCCGGTGCGACGAAGCCAACTTGCTTGTAGAGGGATAACGCGTTCGGTCCGCCGCACAGTTGGTCTCCAGCCCCGGAACAGCGCATGTTGCACGTCGAATTTGTTGGCGTCGAAGTAAGGTTTGTGATGAAGTTACCATTCGATAAGAAGTTGCCACAGTAGCACTGGGTACCGTATTCTGTGCCGTAGTACTGGTATCCTTGCCCACTGTTTGCAGATGCACAGAATGCGGCGCAAACGGTCGTGTTCATGGTTAGCGATTGCAAAGAATCGCCGGTGAGCATTCTCCCGGCGCCGTTCAGATTGTCAGTCGAGCAGCCCATGTAGTTGGAAGGAAATGCAGTCAGGTTCTTGGCGGTCTGTACTGCCCCAGCACTATTCTCCATACTTCCATTTGCATTGAAAGCTGGGTCGGTATTGTTGTAGATGCTGATGTAGGAATAGCCTCCGCAGATCTCTTGGGCGCCGCCGGTGATCATCGTGCCGCCACAGTTCCAGGAACAAGGTGCTGGATCAGCAACAGCTGAAGGGTTCATGGCGTTATCACAGTGACATTCTTGAGCGTACTCTACACCAGACAATCGGTAGCCTTGGCCTTGGCACCAGGTTTGACACCATTCGACTGTCATAACGCTGTAGTTGGATACTGAGACGGCGTTCAAGGCACGCACACCTCCAGCGCTATCGTTGAAGCATCCAACGTACTTCTGGAAGTCAGAGATACCAAAAGAAGCGCCGGGTGTCGCCATGAGGGTTGCCAGAGGCGTGGAGTCGACAGTTCTCGTGATCGATGGCTGTGGCGAGTTGGATGGGCAAGTCATGGAGGCTGCTGGAGCGGCTTCGGGACCATCGGTAATGGTAATACAGCCTGGGAGGCGAGAGATCAATCCTTTTACAGGCTCTCCAATTTGCGGTGGTCGTTCCGGGCAATTGTAGACGTAGCCGTTGGATTGAGATGCCTGCAAGACGGGGCATTCGCTGATCTGGCCAAAGTTATCTGTCGAGAGACAGTTGGCAGTAGCTTGACGGAGGACGGCAGAGTCCCAGCCATTTTGAAAATCTCCGTGGAAACCGTAGCCTGTTGAATCGCCTTGAGAGAACACGAACCGACCTCCAGTCTCTTTTGGCACGTTGTTGACACTGTATAGCGTTTCCAAGAAGAGATGCGGTAATTGATATGGATGGGTTGGCGGACAGATACCATTGTCAATTTGCGACTGGTACGCAACGTGGCTGTTATCGGCTTTGTACAGATCTACCCCGTTCCAGCAGCTTTGGAAATGGATCTGTGCACGCAATCCGTATGCACAGTCCGTTCGCGACATGTATGGAGTTTCTGCCATCGGTTCAAGATCCAGACAAGCAAAGCTGACACGGTCTGCCACCGGGCGGCCAGGGTACGTTGAATTGCCATACGTATATGTCTGATTGTCGTAGCTACGCGCAGATTTATCGCCAGAAAGAATGTTCAAGCTCTTTGGAAACGGTATTGTGGAGTTGACATTGGGTCCGCGACCAAGGTAGTAGGCTACGGCGCCATCATGAGGGACTTCAAGGAAGCTGCCGTTTGGGTACGAGTAGTACAGGGTGGGTGACCAGTATGCGGACTTGTCAGCTCCAATTTCGCAGCTTGTGCATTGAGAGTTGAGAAGGCTCTGGTAAGTGGCATTGATGCCAATATCTGTGCTAGGTCAGCATTGGAGGAGCAAAAGCAGCCATTGACACTTACTAGAACCTCCAACGATTGTGTGTGAGTGAGCAGCGATGGCGCCAGGGTTGACAAGTGGGTCTATACGTCCTCTCTGCACGACAGCGCAGTTCATACGCCAGAATGCGTCAACGTTGTCCAGGAAGCATAGCGCGAGTGCCACGTAAATGCCGCGTAGCGAACGCATATCGGCGGCGCTATGAAAAACGTCGATAGCTTGGAGAAACGAACCAGAACGAATGACTGTAGTTAGTATGCTACCACCCTCCTTACGAACAATCGAAGAGAATCAATAAGCATGGTTCTTTGAGAATTGAGGCACATGGCCAAATTCCACACGATCGCGTGGTCTAAACAACATCCAGAGGAAGCCACTTGACCGTTTTGAGCTGGAGGCGCTTCGCAGAGACCAGCATTTTCAACCGACTGAAAGAAGCGAGCAAATGACATGTTGATAAGGCCATCCGATTCTTTGGTATAGAATCTGCTTGGGCGTCTTCTTTGTTAACAGGCGCAGGTCCAGACAGTCGGCGTCCAGAAGGCCAGATTTGGTAAGGTCACAACAAATGCTTGGTAGGCGAAATGGAGGAATGAACAAAGGAATGTAAGCCCATCAACTTAGCCAAGGCCGAAGGTCTCGACGTTCCAGCCAGGAATATTGGAAGAGACTGATTTGCAAGTCTAGGATGCCGCCAGTGCGCGAAGATGCAGCAGTTTGCAAATATCCAGCTATAGTTCAACAGTTCTTAAATCCCTGATGAAAGTCTTGTGAGGCTGCGATTCAGCGAGGCGTTGCAATGTCAATTATAATGTAGTCTTTTGGTCACCGCTGTCTCGCCGATGCTCGTTGGAACGCTATATGAGACGGAGCGCAAATTCTGGAGTTCCTGCTGTTCGGTAAAGTGAGATGGCCTCTAAGATTGCTGTCTGCCGCTTGTGTCACGAGATCTTCTCGGATGAACTGTGTCTTGGAATCGATCCGAGTTCATGTTGCTGACAAGAAAAGCGAATGCTGTAGGAAATAATGCTCAGCACACCAAGCTTCATTCTGATTCGGCAGTTGATGGTTGAGATGCCGGTCCAAGAGGCCCAACGTGAGTCAATGTGAGATGATCGCGTTGAGCGCTCCTTCCCAATGGTCACAGATAGACACGTTCGAAGGTTCGTAAGGCTGTTCCAAGTCGGAGGCGATGGCCATCGATGCGATTCGAGTTCATTGGCCGCGGTAGGTGATCCGTACAAGGGCCGCCAGGCTCCACGTGTTGTTGCATATTGCATGTGAAAGCCGCAGGTCCACTAAGAAAGTGCAATTCACGCTGTCTTGTCGATGCCGCGTTATCGTATTGCCCGTAATCGTCCAATACTGCATCAAGTTGGATGATGGCGATGGGAGAGGTGATGAAGTGATGATGATGCGGGCGTTCTGCCTCGGTCGGTCGAGCGCGTTCCGATTTGACTTTGCATGGGTCCACCGCGTCGTCTGTGGATGGATCATGGCAGGCACTTCAGGCACCTTCTTCCGTACCTGCTTAAGTTGAGAGCATCGTTCGGCTCCTGGACCGGCCAGGAACGAATGGCTCGTCCATTCCCTTCACGTTCATATATTGTAATAAGCTGTCGAAGAGGGACGGCGACACGACGCGACACAACGATGCGCACTTGACGGCTGATCTCACGAAACTCTAATGGCCAGCACCGCGACACACGAGAGTTACGGAGCCAACGCCATGACCACCGTAGTCGACGACGAACCGAGACCGCTCCTACGCTCAGCGACGACGTCGGGCGCACAACCTCTGCCTGCCTCTGCTGCTGCGCGATCACGTCTGCTGCATCGTGGTTCCAGCGAAGGCTCTCCGTCTCCACGACCACCGCCCATTCCGCGCCGGCGCACTTCCATCCTCTCGCTCTCTAGTTTGGACGAGGCGCGATCCTACACAGAAGATTTCATAGATCCCAGGACAGGCAGTGCGAGTCGGAACGATGCGAACGAGCTGAGCAACTGGCACTCATCACCACTTGCGTTTGCGATCCTACCGGCAGTTGCTGGACTGCTGTTCAAGGATGGCTCAGCATTTGTCACCGATGTGCTTCTTTTGGGCCTGGCAGCTGTGTTCATGAATTGGAGCATAAGACTGCCATGGGACTGGTACTATTCTGCTCAAGCTCTTAAGCACGATGTGGAGCCGGCCTATGAATCTATGGCCGACCAGGATGAGGTCGTTCTCGACACGGCTTCTTCTGCTGGCAGCTCACCAAAGCCAGGCTCTGACAGTAAGACAGACGAGTTTTCGCCTGAGCCCCCCGTCCAGGACATCCGCAAACGAGAGCTGGCTACTGCAGAGTTGCGTAGGCAGGAGCTGCTTGCGCTCGCAGCGACCTTCCTCTTTCCCGTCCTAGCAGCATATCTTCTGCATGTCATTAGAGCACAACTTTCTGGAGCTTCGGGCGGACTAGTATCGGACTACAATCTCTCCATATTTCTCCTCGCAGCAGAGGTTCGTCCTGTACGTCAGATTGTCCGTCTCATGTCTGCTCGGACTTTGTACCTTCAACGCACGATAACTGGTTTCGAAGATCCTTTCGTCACAGCCAAAGGCGACAAGGACACCATCGACGATCTTGCCCAGCGAATCATGGATCTCGAGGCCAAGATGTCGGAGACTGCCAACGGTCCGCCTACTCTGAATGTGGCACAGAAGAGCGACATGAACGATTTGTCCGCCGAGATCAAGAAGCGCTACGAGCCTCGTCTCGAAGGTCTGGAACGTGCAGTTCGGCGATACGAAAAGCGATCGACAACTCTGGCCATGGTGACTGATCAGCGGCTACAGTCTCTGGAAACACGTATTCAAGAGGCGCTGAGCCTGGCAGCATCTGCAGCCCAAGATTCGCAGGCTCGTGGTGCTCTTGCCAAGTTTTTCGACACAGTTTTTGCGATTGTCTCTTTTCCTGTAATCCTTGCCTGGAATATCTTCCTCTACCCTTTCATTGCACTGGAGAATTTGTACAACAAGGTCAAGAGCATCCTACTCGGGCCCATGCCTCCTCGTACCTCTAAAAGGAGCCGAGGAAGACGTGAGAGCGCACACAGGGATGACAGTAGGAGTAGGAAGGAAGCTTCGGTACGGAAAATAGTGCGGTAAATTAGCTTGGTCTATAGCGCGAGGTACGGACTGGAGTTCTGAGACGGCTGGGAAAGCGGAAAACGGGACAAGCAGACTGAGATACCCACACCTACGGCAATTGAGTTTTCATCATAATGGTACTTGTTAGAGCAACGAGAATGAAATTTGAGTATGTTTAAGTGATCGTTCATCTCGTGTTCAGTGCGCATGCGCTAGTAATGCCAAGACTCTCTTCCCAGCACCTCGCCGCTTGATCGCGTTCGCAACGCGAGGCTGTAAACACCGCACAATGTCCAAGCATGAGCGACAGTGCAACCAGTTTCAGGTAGGTGCGCGAGGTCATCTTTCCAATTTACACCTCTCGTGGTTTAATGTGCAAAACCGTCACCGAGTCCCAGCATGGACGCGACATCGAGCTCCGAATCGGAGCCGTCTAAGACCACGCTTTACGTCCTGATACCACCATCTCCACTCCTCGCGGCGCACTGGTCGCTGTACATACCAGACACAGCGCCAGTGGAAAGCCAGCAGTTCGTGGATTCGAAGGTTGGAAGGCGTATACATGTCGCTGGGGACAGGCTCAATGGCTTCGAACTTGAGATAGTCAGGCAATACGACATCGAGAAGCATAAGAGCCTCGGCACCAGGCATTTCGCAATTGCACAGATCGCGGACTGGGCTATTGAGACACAGGATTACAAGACGGAGGATGAGCAGGTGCAAGGCATGGAGAAAGACGAAGATGAGGGTGGTGGTTTTGTGGACAATCGGCCTATCGATGCTTTGGAGGCGGCTGTGTTGCAGGTCGCGGCTCCAGGACCGAGTCTGAACTCTGTGAAGAACGCGTCGACATCGAACGGAAGAAGAGTCAAGGAGGAGGTGAAAGATTGCCAGTGGTGGGTAAAACAAGTCGTTCGACATTTGCTGGAGTTGGGCATGGTCCAGCCTCTCGCATCCAAGGACATCCACCAGCACTTGCGGAGCCCTAGCGATGTCCTCGACCGCCTGCCTGTACACTGAACACGATGAACACGAGAGAGTCAGCCTGATCGGTTTGGTCGAAGTAACTGGCCACAAAGGCATCCCAGCCATTGCACTCACGCTCACACATGAGATTGCTGTTACTCACATAGACACATTCCATCATATCTGAGGTGTTCTGTTATCCTAGTGAGTTGGCGCATCACTTCACTTGTCGAAGAACCTTGATTGGGTATAGCTAGTTTCAGAGACCCTGGTCAACGCTTGAACCTCACATGCGACTCGGCGACTCGCACGACAAGCGAACACAGCCTCGACTTCAACATCGACTCCCAGCAACTCAAATGCAGCAGCCATGGCTGCTATCTTGAACGCCTTTCTGGCGTTTTGCAAGAAAATCTGGCCGCGCCGCACCAACTCGAACAACGCACCCAGAACAGTTTCTCTGGACGAGCCGCCATGGGGCTCCGACTGCTACTTTTTCGACTCGAATCAAGCGTTTCCATCGCCGTCAGAAGTCTTGCAGCGAGCGGCAGAGCAAGGCATAGACACCACCAAGACATGGCGCACAGAGCCCGTCCGATTCCCTGAAAAGCGCCTAGTCGTGAAATGGGGCGTAGATGTAAGTATCGACGGAGCAAAATGGCTATGGCACGTTGGTAGGTTCGGAGGTCGCGCGGAAAAAGTATACGGGTGGAAGGTGTGCAACGACATGACTTTCTTGTACCTTGAACCGGTAGATGGCGAATGCTGAGCTGAGCGATGGAATGGCCTCATCGGTGACTCGAGGCACGACACCTGGGCAAGGTCCGCAATCGAAGAATGGTCTCCTGAATACGACTGTGCACAATCGAGAGAGTAAGTTGAAGAGCTCAGACGACTTGGCGACAAGGTTGTGTTGTTTTCACGCATACTGACGCTCGATCTGAGTAATAGCCTGGTTTCAAAAGACGGGGACGACAAGCTAGGATAATGGCGACTCTCGATTGGCGCCAGTCTGGGTAATACCCCGGCCAGAATCCTACTTCGGCTCTTTGAGTAGGTTAGCATGAGCATAATTTGATTGCGGTAAAGTCACTAGCCTGCTTGCTTCGAAGCAGGGTCTGATCATAAGCCTGGTTTCACTGCAAGTTTTGTCGACGTCGGCAACCTGAGGCACATTGAGACATCTCTCTGGACCATGCGTCACTCTGGAGTGGTCAGCCTGATCCACATAAAGACAAATCTCAAACTGTGTCAAACACTTTCTGTTGCTCACAGCTCACATTCATATAAATTCGCGAGCGGCACATCTCTGAACGCGAAACTCTACAAGCATTGACCCGCAGATACACGCTCCAGAACTACGGTGACTCAAGAGACCGAATACATGGCTGACGAGATTGACTGGGATTTCGGTTGGGAAGCCCAACTGGTCGAAGAGCTCGGACGCGAGTTCAAGCTGCTTGGACCTGTGATTTTCATCCAGGAGCACGTTGATGGACCAGAGCCAGCCCCGATCAAGGCCAAACCAATCGCTGTTGATGCGAGATGGAAAGCCTACATGACATGCGATATCCTCAATGAACTTGATCGGCGCGAGGCGATGCTCATAATGTCCCAAATCGAGAGGACTCCAGTACAGCCCATTGATGAGATCCGCGACTTCATCGAGTGCGCCGTTTTTGTCGCTTGGCAGGTCTGGATAAGGGCTCACTTCGTCCACGCTGCCCTGGCAGGAATGGTCTCTAATGGATCCTCGACCTTCATCGAAGCGATCATGAAGGATCTAGACACCCCTTCCAAGTTCAGCGCTGCTTTGACGATTCTTGCAACCGCGTATTTCGTTTACAAGCTCCTTTGCACCATCAAAGACGATGAGTTTTTTCTGCCTACGGCTAGCCGGACATTGGCGAACAAGGTGGTCAACTTTGCTCAGACGGTTTCATGGATATCAAGCGCATTATGGCTCACCTTGCTCATCATCTTCTCCGAGTAGAAGCTTATGGCATAAGCTCATGTAAATCAGGACTACGACGATTACCACGGCAGAGTATCGCCCCCTCCCTCCGCAGTTCCTAGCAACGAGGAGGTCACCACATGAGCACCAGATTCTGACATCAATGGGGGCCCGTCGATAACTATGGATAATAATATATCGTGGACCGTCAATACGTAGATGCTCACTCAATCACTCGCTGTTTTGCGGTAAATCTTGGAATGACTGAACAATCGTAACAAGCTCCATTGAGACACATGCAAGTGAGGTTCAATGACAAGAGCTGCAGGCACCTGCATGAACAATTGCGAATCAACTGAAAGGCAAACAATCACATGCACTTCACTGAAACCTCACATGGCAAACCTCACTTGCAGCGAGACAATAAGAATCTTCGAGTCCGCTGTTTGCTTTCTTCTTTCTTTCTTCTACACACCAACGCAAATCACCGTTGCCATCGCCATCGCTGACCAAACACTTCTCGCTCAACTTACACTCGCCAACAACACAGAACAACACTACACCACACGCCAATCATGTCTGACGCAACCCCGACCAAGGACACCCCAACCAAGGACACCCCGACGAAGGACACCCCATCCGCTAAGGCCACCTTCACCGAGGCTGAGACCACATTCCTCCTCGCCGCCCTCAAGCATGCCGAAGGCGGTACCTTCAAGGTATATGTCAAATCCTCCTTATGGTACACAAACACTAACACCGCCTCACAGTTCGACTTCGCCGCCGTAGCTACAGAGCTCGGACTGAAGGACGCGCAATCCGTCCGCGCGCGCTGGAACACCATCAACCGCACCAAGATCCAAGGCACCGGCACCGCTGGAGGCGTCGACAAGGCTTCGCCAGGCAAGACGGTATGTCTGGCGTCATCCATTCGAATGATCACTTTACTGACTGCTGTTATAGAACAAGAAGCCGAAGGAGGCCACTCCTAAGAAGGACGGAACTCCCAAGACGCCAAAGAAGCGTGGTCGACCTTCGAAGGCCGATAAGGAGGCTGCTGAGAAGGCGGCTGCTGAGGCCGAGGCCGAGAAGCAGGAGGATGAGGCGGTCAAGACTGAGGCTGATGCCGACGAACAGGCAGATGGAGCGGCGGAGGAGACTATCAAGCCGGAGGCTGAGGATGAGGATTAAGCCGACCGCTGAAAGACCATTCTCATCGAAGTCGCACATTTACACGCAATCTCACACATCACGCGAAGGACTGATGGCGTTGAAAGAGTACTGCGCAGGCGCTCTGCTCAGATACAGCATGAGACACTACCTGCAGTCGCATTGTACTTAGATAGACTCAAGTACTTCGGAATCAGAACGTAGGTATGCTTGAGAGTCGCATATTTTCGCGCGTACAGAAGTAGCGCCGGCTGCATTTTCTTGTAATACAAGATCGCAAATACATGAAACATCAAAAACACAACAGCTCCAACAACCCATCACATCTCTCCCTCTCCCAATTCCTCACTTCATTTACATACCAAGGCAAAGTCTGCAATCATTTGGCTATTATATCATCAGTCGTGATCTCCCCAAGCTAAATCATCACGGAAATTGACTCACCAGATTTGCTCCGAAAGCACCAGCAGCAGCAATGCACTTGGAATCTTCCTTGATATCCTTGCCGCCGGAAATAGCAGCCCAGAAGCAAGTAGCAAGAACACCACCAGAGCTCAAAGCGCAGCCTGTAAAATCATCAGAAGACTCATTCCCCAAATTCGACTATCTCAACAAACTTACGAGTAGCACGCGCATATCCACAGTGCAAAAATGGGACATCAGAGCGACGAGAGATGGTGGATGGAGCAGCGACGTCAATTTCACCTAAGCCAAGCGAATCAGTATTTGAGTGTGGGTACGATTTTGCTGAGAAAACTCACCATTCTGGAGGAGGTTGGAGAGAACACCCAAAACATCGACCTGGTTGCCTGGGACTGCGAGGGACAGGAAATCCGTGGTGACGTTGCAGGTGAGTGCCTTGAGGTCGATCTCGGCGGCTGGGAGAGTGGCGGCGCTGACCACTGGAAGGGCCGCGGCGGCGTAGGCGAAGAACTTCATTTTGATGGTTGGGAATGGATGTCTTGTCTGAAAGAGTGACGGGGTGTAATGAGTGATGGAAGAGGCTGATGCTGCTGTTACTGTTGCTGTTGATGTTGTCCTGCTGGCGATGGGCTTTTATGTTCTTCGCTGTGCATATCACGGCGACCGTCTCGTGCAACTCCTTGACGACCTCGTATTCTTCATTTCGCCAGACATGGTCGCAAAAGTGTGGCCACCATGGTGAAGGCAATCATACCAGCAGTGGTGTCCTGAGTGTGAGACATCCAACGTGAAAAGGAGGCCGTGCTGGACTTCATCTCTGTCTCGCCGTGGTCTGTATCATGTTCCAGGAGCTGTCTAACGACGATTCGACGACCGCATGTGGCAAAGCGAGGAATTGCGAGGTGGAGTCGTGGTAGCGCGTGATGTTGGTATTGGCTCGACTCCATTCCGTAGCGTCTTTGCTTTCGAGAAGTCTCCAGCTAACCGGCATTCTTGATAGTGCTTGATCGTTTATGTTCAATATGCCTGGCATCGTATTCCTTCATTGGCATGCTAGTCTTATTCCTACAATGGGCTCATCAGTGTGTTGACTAATGGACACAGCGACTCTTCACCCACGTGCTTTCGCTGAAGCTGAACTTGAATGGTCATGTCCCAGCCTGACTAGACCAACCACGATGGCTGGCATGCTTGGCAGTCCGCTACCTCTGTCTTCAGTAGGCTTATATGACCTTAGCTTCATGTGGGGATGATCGAAGATTCAACCGACTTTGCCGGTGGCACAGTCTCGTGCATGAGAGTACAATCGAGAATCGCAGCCCCAAACGGCCGAAGGGCAGATCTATTTTTGCCTTAGTCTTCTGGATCCATTCAATTCGCCATTAATGGATATGCGCGTGTTAGTCAGTTCCTCATATCGGTATAGTCATCTACTGTAATTGGAAACCAAAGGCCACAAAGCACGTGGAGATGGAGTTGGCTCGGCATATATTCCGAACAAACATGGCAGGCCAAGCATGGGTCGACGTAAGCCCGGATTATCAGCGGGAGATGCTCCCGTCTTTAGCTGTAGATGCGTCGATGCACTATCCTCCACAACTAACGGGACTTGAGTGACATTCGCTGGGAGTGCTAAAGATTTGCCGACATTGAGTAGCAGCGCTGACTACTCGTTGGCGAAGGGTCACAGCCTATGCAGACAAGCACGTGCGACAAGCATTCTATTCATGAACTTAGCCTCCCTTATGTCACAAGAAGCACGTCCTGCAGACTTGTAAGCATCAACAGAGACGGTATGTTGTCTCCTGTCTCGGAATGCTCTCACCGACAGCCAGATATGGCAGGTCATCGATGTCGATACTGTGCAGCCGCATGTTAGCCAGGACACTCTCTAACTCCGGCCAAGGATATTACGAGCTCTTCTCAAGGACTATGCGTGATCTCTAGTCGCTGGAAATTGCTTTTGATCCTGTCCAGTGTCTCAGACCAGAGGTTGTAACGGCGGAAAGCATGTATTCTTGGTCAATTTTTCGCGAAAAGGATTGCCACTCTAACACCACGTGCACGATGCGCATCATGGTAGCTCGTCTCGAATGATTGAGCACCACCATTGCGCGCCAGTGCGAGCATAGGTCTGTATTTCGCTTGTGTAGAGGCCGAAGTTGAAGAAGGCAATGTCTCAGAGAGCGCGAAGACAGGAGGCGTACAGGCGTCCCAAGTGGTGGCACCATGCATCTTTCCCATAGCAGGATAGAGCAGGAACCGTGATATTTGACGTTGATGGGCAACATCAAGTGAGAGGGGGATGAGCAGAGGTGTATATAACACACTGGCTGCAGCAGCAGGAGAGGATCATCATCGAGCAGCTCACTCTCAAGCAAAGACTTCAGCTTACCCTTTCCCAATAACTTTCACCTTCGACATCACTCCTTATTCAAGGCCCAAAAGCACGACACCTGCAGCACAATGCAATTCTCCACTATCGTCGCTCTCCTCTTTGCCGCCAGGTGTGTCATACATGACCAGCTCTTACGACTGATCGCAGACTGACTGTCTATACAGCTCCTCTGCTGTGCTCCTCCCAAGAAGGGGCCACACTTGGTGCCAGTGCTACGTCAACGATGCATTGAACGGTGGATTGTCGGTTGCTGCTTGCAGCGACTGGAGCTCCGTCTGGCCAAACAGCGGCTGGGATGCCAATGCGGGTGCTGTACGTCGTTCACCATTGATGTCTTTCTTCTGCTTCCTATCGCTGACAGTCGGGTACTCTAGTGCGCTGACAAGCATCGTCATGGTAGCATTGATGGTGCTGGATGGGAGGCCGCGTGCCAGAAGGTCGGTGTCAAGGCTCCATACAATCTCGATATCGGCGCCATGCGTGGCCACTGCTGGTCTTAGATGGTACTACGTGTATCATTATCGCGGCTTTCAATTTTTCATTTCAGATTGAAGGAAGGTGGAGTGCAAATGGTCGGGTGTCAAATGTTGTGAGGATATACAAGACAAGGGTGTAGTTGTTGGTACGAGAACCTAAACAACCGAGGAGGATTATGTAAGCGTTTTTTTTATCTTTAGATTTAGCTTCCATCAACAACATGCTCCTTCTTCACTTTCTCGTTTGACACATCTCATGTCATACATCTATCACAACCTGAAGAATACCATCAGCCTGGTCGCCTAATTCACCGAACCAGAACCCTTCGATCCGGAACCCGGCTTTCTGCAAAAGCACCTCCCATTGCAATCTACTCCTTTCTATTCCCGCATTGAACGTCATCATCACCATATCCCAACCGGCGAGATACGAGCTCGCGCCCGCATCGGGAAGTATCAAATCATGAATCAAAAGCTTTGAATATCCAGGCCTCATCGCATTCCGAAGATGACTCAGGATCTTCAACGCGTACTTATCGCTCCAGTCATGGAAGATGTGATGTAAAAAGTATGCTCTGGCTCCTACTATTTGGTTCGGAGCGAAGAAGTCCTGAGCGACATATGTTATTCGAGGATCTCGGTCGCTCTCCGATATGGTCGCCAGTGCGGGTTCGATGTCTTGGAGAATGAGCTGGCCAGGAGCGAAGGGGAACTTTTGTGCAAAAGAGAGTATGTCGTGACCTTTACCGCCTCCAAGGTCAACGAGAAGTGGACTTTGCCCCTCGAAGCCGGCCAAAAGCTGCTCCTGCACAGGAAACCAGTCGACCCAGTACGGCCCGGTACCCGTATTGCCCATGAAAAGATGGAAGTCTCTCAGCCGATCTGGACGCACTTTGGCCATATATTCGAAAACATCATACTTCGTGCGATTTGCGTATTGTATGAAACCATCCGTGGGCTCGACTGGAGCAACAAATCCAGACTCTTCGAGGTAGTGAGGCGACTTGATTGTTCCTTCGACTTGTACATCCCAGACGAACCTATGACCGGCAGCCATAGGTGGACTGGCCATGACATGAGTTGTCGCATTTGCCGCCCATTCTCCTCGCGCCACTTCGTCCACAAAGCGCATACCTGCCAGCAAACGCAGTATGCGACCAACAAGCATCTCTTCCGCAACACACAGCTCGGCTACCTCGCTCGTTGTGACTGCAACTCCCTGTCTCTGCACAAGTACCTCGAAGACTCCCATCCGAACAGCAGTCTGTACCGCTGAAGAGGTAAATGGTGTGAATATGATTTCCATTGCCCTGTCGACAGGCTTCGTAAGCGTTGCTGTGAGCTCTCGGGCGAGGTTGAGAGCCTGTTTTCGAGCCTTTGCATCATCTTCTGCTACCGAATCGCTGACACTTTGAAGTTCTCGGATGATTGCAGCCGCATCGCGACCTTTTATTGGACTGCATTCAGACACTGGCGGTGAATCGATCTCAAGTTCTTGAATTATAACAGCGACATCGTCACCTTTTATCGAATTGCGTTCAAAAACTGGCTTTGAATCGATCTCAATAGTCGTGATAGCCATGGTCGCTGGAACGGGAGAGGAAGGAAAATGTGCAGTTCGAACAAATCCCTACCTTCGCTGCTACTTGAAGCTCGCCTGCTGCCAGGACCTCTGAACTGCAGGCCCAGACCGGCCACTCCGACCATGCGTCTACAGATTGAGATTGTGAAGCGGTGACCGCAGTCATATCGTGGCTGGCTGTGTTAGCTTGTATGGCTGCTCGGGGCTTGCGCTTTTACCATTTTTGGCAGTGCCACAAGTGCGGAGCGACCGCTCCTTCGCCAACGACCAACCTTATCCAGACATTGAAGCTCTCTTATTGGTATGCTCCACCAGGCTTGCATACAGATACGACTACTTGAGCTATCAACCGTACGCAACATCCACGTTGTCTTCGACAACTCTCTAGAAGAGACGGTAGTTGCCAGTGGTGGAGACCTCAGCACAATGCAGCTATGCATTATACGATATCAGCAATGCCACAGGTGCAGAACTAGCTCAGCGGTCAACACCTTTCTACGGCAGACAATCTGGTCTCGATGCGACTCATCGCATCGAAGACGCATGCAGAGCTGGCCACGCAGTTCGATAGGATACCGGCAACGAAGAAGCAGACCAGTCACCCGGCAGGACCGAGGCCGCTGAACACAACGCTGTGAACCTTGTTTTCCATCGCAGTATCTAGATGGTATATAGCTAGATGGCACGGTCGTGCAAGGTGTTCTAATCTATTCATTCAACAACTCTTTCTTGCCTACTACACGCAAGTAATCTCAAATTGTCCCATCGACAGACCAGAGCCTCATCCCACGTCCTACTTCATATAACCACAAACATGGCGACTGTTGCTAACTTCGGGGACTGGACGTCCTTGCAATGGAATGCCTCCGACAAGGACATCCACAACGTCACAGTCGACGAGATCGACGACATAGAGGATGCTATTACCCCAACAAGACGAACATCAATCGGTCACGAGGCAAATCTCACCTTCAGAAGACACTCGATCGGCGCTGAGAATCGTGTACCCACGTACCACAAGGACACTGACGCCAAATACTGTTTACCGAATGAGTAAGTCAAACGACCAACTAGCCATATTCATTCAGTTCGCTAACCACACTCACGCAAAAGCTTCACTGAACACGTCCGACTGGAAACCCAAGCCATCCACATGTCCGAAATGATGTCCAACAAAGTCCTCCACGCCCCAATCCAAGCCAACGCCACACGACTCCTCGACATCGGCTGCGGAACCGGCATCGTCACCGACCTCATGTCCAACACCTATCCCAACGCAGAATGCATCGGCCTCGATCTCTCCAAAGTGCCACAAATCCGTCCTCACAACAATAATGTCACATTCTTCCAAGGCAACGTAACAGGACAGAAACCCACAGAATGGACACCCAACGACGCAGACGCGGAGCACTTACCACAAGACGAAGAACTCTTCGACTACCTCTTCAGCCGTCTCCTAATCCTAGGAATGAGCGACTGGCCCTCATTCCTCAGAAAAGAATTCTCCCTCTTAAAACCAGGGGGTTGGGTCGAAGTCCAAGATTTAGCATGGGATTGGTTCAATCCTGAAGGAAAAACGATTAGTGATGAATGGGAATGGTTGACATGGCTTAGCAAGCATTTCGAAACGAAAAAGGGAATCGATGTACGGTGTGGGAATCATGCTGAGAAATGGATGCAGGAAGCAGGGTTTGTTGATGTACAAGTTTTTCGATACGTTTTCCCCTTTTGCGGGAGTTCGGAGAGCAGTTTGGCGATGAGAGAGTTCGGGGAATTCAATGCATCTGCTGTGCCGCAGATGTTGCATCATGCTATTGAGAAGGCTGTTATGGATGGTGAGGAGGAGAGTAAGGAGTTGCAGGAGAAGGTTGATGAGATGAGGAAGGAGATGAAAGCTACTCTTGTTCCGGGGAGGGGAATGTATCAGATTTTTTCGGTTACGATTGGGAGGAAGCCTGAATAGTGCTCGATGTCATAATAGAGTAATACCACGACTGACGACTTCTGAACTCTACCATTTCTCCATCATTGGTCTGATATCAATTTCATTCGTGAAGCATCTCCGGCTCTGCAGATGTAAATCCCAATATGTCTGCGCAATTGCGTCGGGGTCGATCTTTTCCTCTGGTGCTTTATCTCTCAGGAACGGCTGACCCCAAGGAGTATCAATTGCTCCATCGACAATAGCATGAACGACGTGAACACCCTTGGGGCCAAATTCCTTGGCAGCAGAAATCGCCAATGCACGAAGGCCATGCCTTGGGACGCACATGACTGCAGACGTCGGATTGGCTTTGACTGCAGCAGTGCTTCCGGTGAAGAACAGACTGGGTGGCGCTTCAGGCTTGCTTTCTGCGTGTTTGAGCAGTAAGGGTAGCGCGCTCTGGGCGAAGAGGAGAGCGCCTTTGCTAGATTGAGAATTTGGTAAGTCATTATCGAAATTGCAGGAGGTGATGAAGTCTTACACGCTCACGCTGAGGCCGCCATCCATGTCCTCCATCGTGATATCCAGCAATGGTTTTCTTACAAACTTGCCGCTTGCATTGAAAACCGCCGTCTGAACGGCGGCGCCGGGAAACTTCTTCTCGATTTCCGCAAATGCAGCCTTCACGCTTTCCGGATTCGAGATATCAGTGCTGATTCCATAAGCCTTTCCGCCGCTCTCGTTGATTTGCTTTTCCGTAGGCTCGTAGCTACTTGGCTTCCTCGCCAGCAGGATCACGGTATATTTTGCGGCAAAGCGGCGCGCGACCGATGAGCCATTTCCAGAGCCGACGCCAGCAATGATTGCTAATTGTTGGGAAGGCATTTTGATCGCGGTCGAGTGCTGTAGTCGAAGCACCACAAGATGCCGAGCTCAAGTTGAAGTATGATGGCATGCGGGCTGTTTTATCCGTACCTGCATGCTAACTAATCCGATCCGGACAAGACCGAGCTCCCGTTGGCCGGTACTTGATTACATGCTGTTTGGAATCAGCTGTTTACACTAAGCCATCGTCCTCGCATCCAGCAAAGACATCGCCAGCCCAGGAAGATTGTGACAGTCGCTGAGCAAGCCAGAAGGGTGTAGTTCAGACTGAATGGACCAAGGGTTTGCTGCGCCGGATTTTGGTAAGTGATCTCCTCTGGCAAACGTTGTTGCTCGACATCGGTAGAGGAGCATAGGTTGTCTGCGTCATTCACGATCTCAATGGCAGATCTACGAAGGACTTTACCAGTCCTCGAGACCGCTTCTGCATAGACTTTGCTCTCACAGCCGACGACCTCAAAGCTGGTTTCGAAGCCTGTTCTTCTACGACTGCCAATCAATCCATTGCTTAGCGTAGACCTCCGGAAATTCCAGAATGCGACTTCAGTTGCTCCATTCCAGCTTACATGGAATACAGTCTTGGGCGTTGACCATGCTTCTCGGCTCTGAACACAAGCCTTGAGTGTAGGATCCTCTGAGGGATCGCTAGTAAAGTCGAATTTCCACGCACGGTAGGTGTTCGATATCTGTTTCGTCCACCTGGCTTCCATAAGTAGCTCGCCAGCGGGGTTATACTCGCTGATATGGCACTGATCGCTCCATCCGATAAACATGTTGCCATTTAGCAAGCGCTGGAAGTTGCCTCGCTGCTTAGACACCCCTCCTCCAGGCCTAACGAATCGTTTGATCACTGCGGCAGTTTTGGGGAACGTGGCCGTGTTGAGCGCAATAAGGAGTCCAGACGAAGACAAAGCCGTAGTTTCGTGATCGTCCCCACCATTATCCAAAAGTGAAACGACTTCGATGCCGTTTGCGTGGCTGACGAAACGTGCATCATGCTGCCGAGAAAAGTTCAATCCAGCTTGTAGTTGGAAGGACGAGTCCTGGCCTCCGAGTGTCCAGATGATCTCACCGGTCTGACCCGAGATCTTGTAGAGTGAATTCGTATATCTGGCGGAAATCATGTAATCTCCATCCTCATTTTTGTCAACACTGTTGATATGGATCCAGTTCCATCCGCGAGGCGGCTTCTGTGAGAGACCAGCAACCACTCCCGAACTGGCTGAAAGCGCAATATGGTCCGATGCCCACCATTCAAAAAGCACCTGCCGAGTCGAGAGGTCGACTTCAGCAAACCCATTGTCGACTATTCGTCCCATCTTCTCGCCAGTGCTGTGCTCTACCAGAGATACATCCTTCTGAATGGATCGCTGAATGATGTGAAGCACGGTCTTGCCATCGCCGATCGGATTGAATTCATGCATGTTCAAGACCACATCGCTCCAAGTATCCGGCACATGATACAATGAAGTAATTTGAAGGTTTTTGTCCAGTATAATGGCTTGGCTTTGCTCAATACCAGTCTTCGTCTGACTGTCCAAGATGGCTGAGACATAATGTTCTCCTTCCGACTGCCATGCTCGGAAGTCGAATGTGTTCGTGTTGTTGACGAGACAAGCTCCGCTCCAGACGAGTTCCTATGGGACATCAACACGTAGGTCATCTTCCAAGTGGCCTTTGCACTCACGCCTGCATTGTCGTATATCATCGGACCAATCGTGCATAATTCTGAGTATGGTACATCATGTTCCCGACTGACTAGGAACAGATAAGGTGCCACAAACCAGTAGCCAGGCGCGGAGTCTGCATGATTTGTGACTTCGAACAGCGGTGCCTTAATTTCCGGACGCTGCACGTTTTGAAATCAGCAACAGGTTAGTCGACGGAAAAGTAGGACTTGCTGTGATGAAAGACGTGAAGTCTACGGCATCCTCGACGACTGCTGCAGCTGCCCCTGGCTCTGAGAGCTCAACCTCATCTCCAGAACCAAGGGTGGCGAAGAGGAGAAGCGTCAATGCTTCAATCCATGCTGGCATCCTAGTCCGATCGATTAAGTTCACAGGGTAGTCTAAATTCGACGTGCAGTTCGTGAACTACAGGAGTGTCGACATAGGGCATCAATTGTTATTGTTATTGCTGTGCCCAAAGCAAGGGACCAGAAGACGAAGAAGCTGAAGTGCAGATCCTGCGCTTAGTAACCAGATGTAGGGCGAGAATCCTTTGCCGCTGTCGAGCGTTTGGAGGGGAATCGTTGTTGGCTGCGATGTTCATCTGCTTCAGAGGGCTCTGAAATGTTTCACAGACGTGACACAAGAGCCAAAGAGTATATTGGGACGACAGGTCAGACGCCAGGTCCATACTTGAGACGAAAAAGCAGCCATTTTTCGATCTTAATTGTTGATATCGAGCAATCGCGGAGGCCCATCGACGAATGAGTATAGACACCGTAGGCGATCGTCGTGATATGAAATATAAGATGTGTAGTAGACAGGTTGAGCTTCAGATGTGCGGAGCAATCTGTTCAGGATGAAACCATTGTCCTAGGCGTTCTTTTGATGCGAGCTTTGCCATTCAGACACGCAGACCGAATGACCGGAGGAGACTGGTGACTTGTGTCTGCAGTCTACAGATTGTAGATGCTAAGATAATAATGAAGGCGATGAAGAGGAGATAAGATGGAAAGTACGATAGCAGATGACTGCCTCTGCCTCTGTTGCGATGCCAAGACCTTGCCCGACGCGACCGACACGGCGTGCAACCTGAAACACTCACCTCCACCAGTTCACGCTGCGTTCAAGGATCACGACAAGGACATCCTTCACAACCACGAGCTACGCTAGGCACGTGGGAATACATCAAGCAGCGCGCGACATGGAAAAGACCTTGTGCCGTGATCCGGTCATACGCATCTACAACAGGAAAGGCGTGGAAAAGTGACACGCAATACAGTGGTAAGCTGTATATACTCGCCAGCTCTCATGCTGACTTTCTTCATAAACTCGTCCTGGGTATTCGCATTATTGACAAATCCTCACAGAACCATTATGAGCATGCTCCGGATCTTGGATTAAGTAACAACGCTTTCAAATGCTCGCGTTAATTCATATATGCATGCATGAATCAACACGCTGGTATCACCATCTCACCTCTTTCTTAACCGGTCCATGAACCCTTGCGCTCGACCTCCGTAACCTTCTCGGCAGAAATGCCCTGGTCCAGACCCATCTCGTGCGCGAAGGTGGTGGTTGGCTTCCACTTGGCGGAGGTACGTGGGGTAGTCTCCTCCATCATCTTGTCGACTTGCTCGAGAGAAAGACCCTTGGTCTCTGGAACCAAGAAGTACGAGTAGACAAACGCGCAAGTGCAAAGTCCACCCCAAATGAAGAAGACGCTGGACTTCAGGTTGCCCTCATCGGTGTTGACCATGTATCTGGCGGAAAAGGTTAGCAATGATACGATTCAAGACTAAAGGTGAGTGGACTTACGGAGTAATGACGGCAATGATGGTGTTCCAGAGCCAGTTGGATGCGGTCGAGAGAGCAACACCACGGGAACGGATTGGGAGGGGGAAGATCTCGCCAATGACGATCCAGGCACCTGGGCCCCAAGTGGAGGCGAAGAAGAAGATGAAGATGGCAATGAATGCGATCTGGGCGTTGACTGCAGAGATGTTGTTGGCGACGGTGGAGACAGTACCATCAGCGGCAGTGACCGAGTGCGAGTTGTTGAATCCAACAGTGACACCAATGATGGCGACGAGGAACTGGCAGATCAACATGCCGAGTGCACCCCAGACGAGCAATGGACGACGACCGAGCTTCTCGACGGTGTAGAACGAGATCGGAGTCGAGCACACGTTGACCAGGGTGAAGATCAGAGAGATCAAGAAGACGTTGCTGATGGCACCGGTCGATTGCAGGAATGGAGTCGAGTAGTAGAAGATGAAGTTGACACCAGTCCACTGTTGCATCATCTGGAGAGAGGTACCGAGGATGGTCTTACGCAAGTTGGAGTTGGACTTCCAGAGGGAACCGCTGAAGCAGTTGGCCCAGCCGCTGACCCATCCACCCTGAGGAATGACGGAGCGCTCGTACTCTTCGTTGGCGACAATCTCAGAAAGCTCGGCCTCGATGTACTCGCTCATCTTGTCCTGGCCTCGCAGACGGGAGAGAGAATCGCGAGCATCCTCAACACGACCGCGCTTGACGAAGTAACGTGGGGAGTCTGGGAGGAAGAAAAGACCACCACCGAGGATGAGACCCCAGGCAAACTGGATGCCGATTGGGATGCGGTACGAGCCAGAGTCGGTGCGGTTCTTGACTGCGTAGTTCACGCATGCTGCGACCAAGAGACCGATGGTGATGCAGAATTGGTAACCGGCGACGAGAGCACCGCGAACCTTCTTTGGGCAAATCTCAGACATGTACAGGATAACGATGGCGGATTCGAAACCGACACCGATACCCGCGATGAGACGACCAGAAACGATGAGACCGAGACCCTTGTTTTCAGCAACCTGGAGAATTACACCTAGAGTTTTGGTTAGCGCTAAAGCTCTTCATGTGTGAGTGAACTCGAGTATGGCTTACCGACGAGGTAGATGCCGCAGCCCATGATGACAGTCCATTTGCGTCCGATGAAATCAGCGACATCACCAGCGATGATGGCACCGAAGAAGGTACCGGCCGAGAGGATAGAGACGATGAGAGATTGATAGGATCCACGGAGAGCTGTCGCTCCTTGGCCCTCGATGAGCTCGATGAAGACGGTGGAACCAGTGACACCGTTGATGTAACCAGAGTCGTAACCGAAGAAGATACCACCGAACGAGGCAAAGGCGCAAATCAGGTAGGCCTTCCAAGTGACTGGTGCTTCGATGCGATTGACATCGGCGGTTGTTGCGAGGCCGCCCGCCATTGTTGCGGAGGCACGGAGTTCTTGCTAGTGGGTGTTGTTCTTGTTGTCGAGTATTGAACGAACGAGGATGTCGCTTCCTATGGTGTGACCTCGGTGGTCGAGGTAGATTGTCGGTGGAAGGAAGGAGTCGAGCGAGTGCCTGTCGTGTCGAAAGCAATGGCAAAGGTGCGAGACACGCGAGCTTAATAAAAAGAAGCAACCAGCCGATGCACATGCTCTAGCTTTGGCGGGGAGCGGCGCAGAAACGCACGGACACGCGCTCACAGGCACCGCGAAATTGCATGGAAACGGCGCACCCACCGATTCGACTATTCACGTGGTTGCTCCAGATTCAGTCTGGACTACCCATGGGGTACTGTACAACCAATCAATCATTCTAGATCCTGGTCTCGCGCATCAATAGCGCAAGTAGTGGCTTTCTTTAGAGGTGGCCTTTGATGACCCTTTCATGCACGCTCAGCTGGTCCTTGCCGATGCCCGTTGGTCGCCAACAACGCGCGCGACCTTCCAACGTGAATTCCCAAACTCTATGCCATTCGCGACTCAATGCAACGAAAGAGTACAATGTACAGTCTGTGAGCTGCAAATCACCTAGACACCCTGAGCGGAATGTAACTTGACTTCCGCAGCCAGCGAACTGTGCACATTCCACTCGTTACCCAAGCAGCAGCCATCCACATCCACATCCGCCGGTTCGGCTGCAGGCTCTCCGCTTTGCCTGTGCCTACGCTGCTGTGACCTTAGTGCTCGACGGACTCTTTGTCGGCGGGTCGCATTTGCTTTGTTCTGGCCGCATAATGAATTTTGGTCAGCTTGCACTGACAACGAATCCACTGCGTACCACCTGACCGCGGTCGCCGCTCGTGGTGTCATGTCTGCAAGTTACAGATTCGGATTCGTCGTCCGAACTCTCGCCACTGACGGAGCAATCACGAAGCTCGCCTCTGCCCAGACGGGAGTCGTCTGCAGAAGCTCGATGACCAGCTGAGACATGCGATCGAAAGCGAGAAAAGGTAAACTGGATGATGTGCAGGTAGTAGTAGCATTGTACTGACCATTGCCCTGGTACCTCACCGTTGTACAAGACCAACGTGATGGCTGTTTCACTCTCCAGCCTCACAATGCTGTGTTTCCGTCTCTTTTGCGACAGGTTACGCCTTTCTGTGCAATAAGCGACGGCGACCACGAAGACCTCGACTCGAGACATGGCTTGGGCATGGTATTCTGCTTGCTTGCGACGCCCGGCATTTGCTTCAATTTTCGCCAGCAATTCGCCGGTTGCTGTCCCGAAAAGCCCTCTATGCACTCCACTCAGCCATACGCTACAACGGTACCATCGGCCACCAGCCAAGACGTAGCATGATTCGATCCTTTTCATGGCCCCGACTTCCCATTCGAGGCTCCTCGCCGTGCGACCGCGTTCCACCAGAATCCCACGAGCTGGGATCTGGAGCACAAATTCTGACATGTGGCTCTGCAGAGGCGAATATAGCGTGACACGCATCGATGCGCATAATGCGAACTTCGTTAGCTACGACCTAGCTTTCGTACTGTTCGGCGTTCGCGTTTTTGTGAGCAACTTTTCGCGCGATCCTTCCAGAACCATTCTGCAACCACATGGCTGTTGCCCGCCAGCCACTTCGGGATACGGATCGACGGCACAGTACACTCGTACGAGCCGGTCCTCGACATGCTATAGGTATAGCTAAGAAATCTCTGATTTGGGCAATTTCATCATTGGCAATTGTCTGGACAGATCTAGATACAAGGCCATTTCCATACAGCCTCGAACATATTCTACTCCAGATCTGAAGTGTTCGATACTCCACAGCTCCATACCATCTGCCCAGAAAATTGCGGCCGTGATTGTGGGTGTCCGCGGAGAGCTCCACTATAAGCCAACAAAGTGTATGGAGTATCGGCCCGTTTGAGCCTCGGTGGAGCTGCGACTCATCTCGAAGCAATAAGCGCCTTGGGCAGTGACAAAGCACTTGTGCATCGCATACATCGCTTGTCCACGGGTCGGTACTGAGCATCGGCAGCTGGAGATAGCTCTGAGCTTCGAGCAAACAGCGGTGGAGCTCTCAATCTCGCATTCCCTCCCTGAAGCCTACGATGAACAGACCACGACTACAGAATTCGAAATTCCATATAGAACGCTATGTCCTCGTCATTAGAATGACAATAGTGCTGCAAACTCTGCATATGTGGCTTGCCAAGTTGCTGTTCTGGGTACCAAGATCTGTCATCTCTGGTCTAGTGACCACCGAAGAGTTTGCTTAAGCACCTGATTGTTCGATGCCACGTGCTCTCCATGTGAAACGAGATGGTGGCTTCACCCTAGACAAAGAATTCTGCTTCATCAGTAGTACGTACTGACGTCCAGAAGCTTTCGGACCCGTGCCAAATGCGGCAGGTTCCCAGCGACCTGGGTCATCTACTTTGACTTCCTGGTCTCGTTCCATCGACAGCACTCTTCGAATGTGACGCCCTTGCCTCCAAAGATGTCAAGAGCACTCCCGATCGTGAGGTCGACTTTGCCATCGCTCAAACGCTCCACAAGCTCGAGATCTTGAAGGTTCCGGCCACCACCGGCGTACGTAACAGGAATCGTACATATTTCCGCCAAGTAAGTAACCAGTCTCTCGTCGATGCCGGCTTGTAGACCTTCGGCATCGGCTGCGTGGATCAGGAACTCACTACAGTACGGCTCCAGCATGGAGATGTTCTCTGCACCACGTGTGAGCCCTGCTTAGTGCCGACCCAGCAAAGCGATACAGCGGGACGAATACGTACCCTTGTTGATTTCGAACTCGGTGATTGTCTGCCATTTGTCCATGGCCACTTTCCAGCCATCGCCAACTCGTCGACAGCTGAGGTCAATCACAAGCTTTTCCTTGTCACCGCCCAGTGCATTGAGAACAGACCGCAATCTTTCCAGAGAGAAGGAACCAGATGGAAATAGGAAAGATGTAATAATGACCTACTACGGCTGGTGAGCACAAAGTTGCTGACGAGGACTGCTCGATCTCGTACCCTTTCAGCACCTGCGTCTATCCATTGCTTCGCATTTGAATCCTTGATGCCACCGCCTACTTGCAGTCCGCCAGGCCAGGCTGCCAGAGCAGTTTGAGCTGCCTCGTCATTTCCAGGCCCAAGCATAATGACATGACCTCCTCGAAGGTCATTCTCACGGTAAAGCTCTGCAAAATACGCAGATGGGTGCTCTGACGTGTAGTTCGTTTTGAGTCCAGCGTTATCGGTTGACAACGTCCCACCCACGATTTGCTTCACCTCGCCCGCATGGAGGTCAATGCAAGGTCTGAATTGTGTCATCGTTTGAGACGAAGTCTGTGTGCAGTGAGACAGGACTCTCTGGTTGACTCCTGAAGAAGGCTGGCAGGTGCCAAGCATCTTTTTAGACTTTTCGATCCTGCCGAGCTTCCGCCTCCGGGGTCCGCAATCTTGTCAACGTCCATTCACGATTATTGTTCGACGTTGCAACGGCACCGCTCGATCACGTCCCAGCCGTCTGTTAAATTTTGATCGCGTAATGGCAGTGACTTTGGGAAAACGCAAGCGACAGGCCGAGGTCACGAAGAAAGTGATTGCAGCGAGCAATAGCGACTCGGAGGACGACGCGGAGGCAAGAGCGCTTTTTCAGAAGGCTTTTGAGGCGAAATTCAAGCCGTTGGATGTGCAGCCTGTCGCGGTTGCAGAATCCAGCGAGAACGAGGACGATGACGATGAAGATGCCGATGAATCAGATTGGGACGGGATCTCTGGGGACGAAGATGAGGTCGAAATCGTAGAGCACGCGCAACCTGATATGGATGCAATCTTTGGCGGACTCAAGGCTGGCAAAAAGTCATACATGGTGGGTCAAAATTGTCGTGCTTCAATCGCATCTAACTAAGACATATTGCAGTCCTCGCGGCCTCCAACAGCAGGAGAGGACGTAAAATCTGTCCCAAAAGCTGCAAAAGCCTCGACTGTCGACGATGACGGTACTGAATCAGCGAATCTCAAGAAAGACGTTGCGCTGCAACGCTTATTGAAAGAATCTCATCTGCTTGACCCGTCGTCTTTTCGCTCACACACTGGACCAGAGGGAAAGGATCGCCTCAAAGCCCTTGATATGCGACTTCAAGACCTGGGTGCCAAGACTTCTGCAATACAGCAGGAGAAGATGCCGATGTCCATGAGGAAAGGAATATCAACCAAAGCCGCCGGGCGCGAGGCATCGCGGAGGAAGGAAGCCGCTGAGAATGGCATTGTTCTGGAGAAGTTCAGGCATCAAGCAAAATCTCAAAAGCATAGAGCTCGTGGCGTGACTGGACCTGGTATAGGAAAGATGCAAGGGAGCACACTCAAACTCAGTGCCCGTGATGTACGCAGCATACAAGGTCCGCCTGGTGGAGCTGGTCGGAAAGGTCGTAGAAAATGAAATTCAGACCTTGTGAGATGATGATCCTGTCCGGTCGCGCCCCCACTTTTTCATGCCCAAAGTCGCCTCCAAAAAACGCGCCGTTTTCCCACTCTGTGCGCCTTGCGACGATCGCCCACCAACACTGGCAAAAAGTAAACATCTCTCGGTGCAGCAGCGAAGCGCGTAGACGATTATCTCCCCATTTTGCATTTAGAAAACGATGCCAAAAAAAAAACGAGAACATACAGCAGCACGGTTTTCCCAGGAGGCTCACACTTTTCTCGGTATGTTGAGAATCGACGGAACACGCTCTGCACAGTAATACTGTGGCATAGTCTTTACGAATTGATCGTATGCTGATCGCAAAGGGCGCGGTTAGACAGAAGTCAGGTCGGGATCCGATGCATTGTGATCATAGAACGTCCCCAGTGGTCACCCACCCTGGTACTAAAGGCGCTGTGGTTGCTTAAATAGGGAGACGTTTCAGAACTCCCGTTAAGTCTACCAACCACTGTAGCCGTATGTGATTGGTGAGCGGAAATAGGCGTATATAATGATTGAGGGGAAACCGCAGGAAGAATTCATTTGAAGGAAAGACTTCAGCATCTGCAAGCTTCTATTCATATGTACAAACTCTTTCTCTAACCACAGACAACCGCCGCCAACACCTGATATGCAAAATGCTTGAACACATCAAAGAGAAATGCTCACACCCAACTCAACTCAACGCTCACTCCACCGTCACCACCTGCACCACCCGAATGCAGCTCCGACACATCCTCAATGCTGTAAATACACAATCAGAAACCAAACCCAAACGCCCCGAATGCTATGCTTACTCATTAACCGCATGCCCCCAAACCTGCACCGTCGGCCTAGCACTAAACGTGCTAACACTCAACAATTCCTGCATCTGCAAATCACTCACATACAAAATATCCTTTGACACAAACCACCTCAAACCCTCTTTACAAGGCGGCGTAGTAAGCGATCCCTTATACGTGAAGAAATTCTCATACCCACCGGTTTCCTTAACAGCCTGATTCAAATCAATCTGAATGTCGGAAACGGTCTCGTTATCGAAGATGTTGGCGTGTTTTGGTAGTGAAGAGAAAAATGCAGAAGGCGTAGCATTAGCTTTCCGATCAATAAGGAATCCAACAACAGCTCTCGGAGTCCCAGTCTCATCATAATGCACAAAATGCATTTCCGCTTTCGGTCTATAGCCATCGATGGTATGTTCGGCCGGGGCATGAGTATGCCAAGATTTGAAATAGACGTTTTCGGATTTTCCGTTCTCTTGGAAAGTGATGTGCGGGACTTTTTCGTCTTCTTCGGAAGTGGTACGTCGCATGCGGTGGTTGCTGGAGGCTTGCATGCTGTGATGGCTGAGACGGCCGTCGAGAGTCCATTGGGGGCCGAAGTCCCAGTTGTTGTAGGCGCCGGTGAGGTTTGAGGCGTAGTGGAATGTTGGTTTGTGGACTTTGGAGAGACCCCAGCTGGTTTGGAGACCGATGGGGGATTGTTGGGTTCCGTTGAAGCAGGTTCCCCATTCTGTGTTGGGGGTTAGTTGGGATGATTTGAATTGTGTGTGGATGTTATGCTGACCTGAGCTGAGTGTGTTCCATTCCTCTGATTGATCGAAGGTCCAGCCTCTGGAGTCTTCCACCGGATTGGGCAAGTTTGTTCGTTTTGAAAGTTTGGCTAGATGGCGCTTCACATGCGCTGGGTGAAGGCCATCGCGTTTATATAGTTCTGGCGCACAAGCTGTGACAACGACTGCCGAAGCAGCGAGTGCTGCGATGGTTTGTGTGAAGAACATGCTGGGAAGGAATGACAAGATGAGAAGCGTGCAAGGTGTAGAGCTATGCGACAAGGCTGTGGTGTGTGGACATGGTCGAGAGCAGGTACATGTTCTTATATCAGTCTCGTCACTTCTCCTTTTGCCCGTCTCCGTCTATACCAAGAGTGCAGGCCTTTGGCAAAGGACGACCGCCAATTGCCAAGTGATGCTATCAGAAATGTAAGGGCGCGAATGATGGCTGCGCCTGCTCCAAGGTCACTGATCACCGCAAGGGTTGGGTGGCTGCCGGCGACCGACCAGGGACACGGGGAGCATCTATGGACAAGTTCCTGATGATGTCGTGCGTGAGAGAACCGTAAAGTTTCCAGAGCGTTGGATTCTCGGTCCATACGATACTTTGAAAACCTCAGCGGGCTGCAAGTAAAATCGAGACCATCAAAGTTGGATCTCCGTGAGCAAAGACATAGCGGATCTCGAGTGCTGTAGTTCTGATCACCACTCCGCACGTGGGCCTTCAACTGCCGCCGTCCTGCAGTTGGCGCCGCCGAGCGCCTGGAGTCTTGTCTGTCGCGATGTTGCTCCGTTCTTCAGAAATCCGCCGAGTGCATAACCACGATCGGCCCCGTGTGGCAAGCTGGGGTACTCCCAGCATACCGTGATTAGACTTCTCGGTTAGTGTTGAGAATCCTTGTTGACCATGCGCCGAGATCTACCTCTTCGAACCTCACTCGTTCGTTGCTCGCACATCTGGCGCGGAGGGTCTGTAAGGTCGACCGGCACTCATATTCCCTGTGGTCGAATGAGCACATGTTTGCCATGTGCGTCTCAAGCATGAAATCTCACGTCCTGACGAATGGGCCCCGAGGTCCCTTGCTTACGGCTACGACATGGTTCCGGTGTCCGCACTTCACGCCGGAAGACTTCAAACAGCCAGCCAAGCAGTAAGTGGATGAAGTTGGTTTCGAATTGACGCGTCCTGCCATTTCTCAATTTGTTCGCTGGTGGCAGTACAATCTGCCAAGTCGACTGGTTTGAGATATTCAAGACATGGAGAATTGATGCTGCTGGCGCGTCTTCGGTACTCGAAGCAACTCGTACAGCCGTACGAGGCATCGCTAGCAGGGGTGATGGCGTTTAGTCCAACACATGTCCGCTCGTGCATTATCGCCAGTCGTGATGATGTCGTCGACAGGTGAACGGCGATCGATACTCACACTCTATATCAAAATTGAGAAGTTCGTACACCGGATTCATGCAATGAATCTAGGAAAGCGAAGACAAATTCCAGGTCCGGTGCCATGGAGACTTTCTGGTCATGTCGTTCTGGGATGTTGCCCGGAGGCAAAACGAGCTTAGTCTGTATTGTACCTTGCACCTCGAGCACAACGTGAGCACAAAACGGCCAAGCCGCGGCCGCGTTTGTGGCACACGACTTCAGCCTGGTGGCGATATTCCAGCGCCTTGGTATCGCGGATGGCAGGCGCAAAGCGGTAGCCCAGCAGCGAGCAGCCTTCAGCGAGTCCAATTACTAATCTCTTCGTAGCACATCTGCTATCTGAATTTTTGTTCCTCCAGCGAAGCCTTGAAGGGCAACGGCAATCGAAATTGAAGAAGCCATTCTGCTGTTCAATAAATTGCACGAGAATTGACAGCGGCCAATTGCATGTTTGAGGTAGTGCTGTACATTTGCGGGCCGTGAGTCTGGAACTGTACAAGGGATTGGTGCTCCGAAGTATGCTACAACCTGCCTAGGCGCGAAATGAGTCCAATGACGGAATGTGGCAGAAGTTCGCGAATGCTGTCGAAATGATATGCTCCTGTTGGTCATTGCTGTCGGATGCATTACACCTTTACTCCCTCAACTTTCACGCTTTCCATTCCCCATTCGCCGGCTTCGATGGCATCATTCTTCTCCTGCCTCCTTTGCAACAAATAGCACACGATCGTCATGACCAGTGTGAAACATCCCATCGCGATCATGGCGCAGTTCCCCTTGTACCAGTCCGGCGCTTGCGTTGTGTTGTAGAACAGCAGACTCCAGAAGAGATACACGGCTACGCTGAACATATTCATGCTAGCGAGAACCACTGATCGCTTCGCATCGTCTTTTCTGGTGAGATCATTGGCCCAAGCGAAGAAGACCGTCTGTCCGGCAAATTGGCAGCCATTCATTATCAGCGCTGCAAACTTTGCAGCGCGTGTCGGCGCAGTGAGCATGAGTGAGCCAGACAAGATTGCAGTGCACGACAAGAAGATGCCGACATGCCATCTGTGACGTGGGTTATAGTCACTATACCATCCCAAGACCAGTGTTGCGACAATTCCGAGGCCGGAAACTGATGACGGGATATAGTTAACCTGCTCAGTGGTGTAGTCACCCGTGGACTTCAAGAATAGCTGCATTATGGCGTTCGAGCTGTACATCTCGGTGTTGGAACCAGCAATCCAGAGGAACACGAACGCCCACCAGTGCCAGCTTAAGACCACTCGTTTGATGAGCGACCATCCTAGAACGCCGCGTTGTTTTGTGACCTCGGGGAGCCGCTCGACGACCATGATCTTCTCTCGCGGGCTGAAGTACTTTGCTTTTGTGCTGGAAGGCGTGTCTGGGAAGAGTAGAAATCCGTAAATGGCAACCGGAAAGGTGATGAGGAAATCAATGACGAATAGCCATCTCCATCCAGCCAGGCCAGCTTTGCCATCGAGATTCTTGAAGATGGATCCTTGCATAATTCCGCTAAACAATGTGCCTGCCAAACCAGAAGACGTGAAGATTGCTGTACGTTTGCCTATCTCCTCGGGTTTGTACCACGAGCCAAGGATCCACTGAACTCCAACGAAACAAGAAGATTCGAAGAAGCCTTGGAAGAACCGGATGACCATGATTTGCCAAGGGTGATGCGTGAAACCGGTCCCGAGCGTGAGAAAGCCCCAGCATAAACACGTTGTTGGTAGCCAGAGGCTGGGCTGCACTCTCTGCAATATGAGGTTGTTCGGAATCTGGCCAAGGAGGTAGCCACCATAGAAGATGGTATTGATCTGGTTCAGCTGAGTGCCCTTGAAGCCTAGGTCTTCTTTTGCTCCCGAGACATAGGCATTATTAAGGTTGGCTCTGTCCAAGTAGTTCACCTGCAAGGCGGATGGTATTAGTCTAAGGCGAATTCCGAGATCTCGGTGGCTGACTCTGGCTCTATTCTTACCCAGTACATGAGGCACACATAGGAGAGAATGAACCAATCCATCTTGAAGAGGAGGCGTGATTCCTCTCTCGTCGCTGGAGGCTCGCCCCAGACGGCGACGCGAAGCTTGTGCAAGACTCCCATGTTGATGAAGTTCCGTCTGCAGGACAACAAGTCTCAGGGTGGCGTGCTACAGCGTTTCTTTTTCACATTGAAGTGCTCCACTCGTGGTATAGCGAAGCGGGCAAGTCGCCAAGAGTGTGCGGTCGCCTATCTCATGTCGGCCCGGGTAAGTCAGTAGTGTCGCCTATCGAGCCGATGTATAGCAGCGCTATACATGTCGGGACACGGTAGGGATTGAAGACAGGAGTCGGAATCATCGTCTGATGAAGTTTCACACGCGAGGAATCGCCTCCTCTCCCGTGTTGGCGATGCCGGAGAGATCGCCTCGGCAGACATTCCTTCGAGACATTGTCTTGGCTGCAGTATACAGGACAGAAGCTTTTGGCTCGTGAGTCGTGATTTGTCTAAGAAGCTGTAACGCACAGCAAGATGGGCTGAACTTTGGCTGAAGTTTGGGAGATGAGATGAGCTGGAGACCATCTGAAGGCAGGCAGGCAGCATGAATCAGGAGGGCCATTTTGCGAGGTCGTGCCTGACAAGTCGTCATCGGATGGATCTTCCGGGATCAGCACGCGAGACCCACGCACAATGCGTGACATCAAACTCTATTTCGGGCTGGCATAGCAACAGCAAAACACCTCCCGTGAACAGTGCAACGACCGCGACAGGCGGCCACAGACTCACGATGCCTTCACTTAAGCATCGTCACATGTTGATTACACTCAATCCGCCTTGAACACACCTTCACTGCCTCTCCTCGCTACCAGACCTCGTCAGAATCTCCTCAGCCTCGTGGGCGACGCCTCGCGGGCTGTGACGACTGCCACGCAAGCGAAAGCTCAAATCCTAGTCGAGGGCGGCTGTTCCTGTCTCGAATTGTTTATGCCTGAGACAACACTGTCAGCATAGAATAAGGAGTTTGCATCCTCCACCATTTGGCCCTTCCTCTCCACCATCACCACCACTACACTACCACCACCGCAACTATGCGCATACCACAGAATAAGCTCCAGAAGATCAAGGCGGCAATTCACTGCACGCAGCTTCTACTCATATTCGTAGCAGGATGTCTGACATTGGCGGTCATGACCAAGAGCGGAGGGTATAGCGGTCAAACTGGCTTCTACTTTGCTCTGGTAGGGACAAGATATCCCATCAACATAGACAGAAACTGACAATTTTCTGCTTATTAGTGTTTCATCACGATACCAGCAATCCTCTATCAAGTCATGGTCCCAATGTGGTCCCGCGCTTGGCGTTTGAACAACGTTTGGGCGTACGCAACAATCGACACACTCTTCGCCCTGCTCTGGTTTGCTGCATCCATCGCCGTAGCTGTATGGAACGCCAATGGTATTGCAAAAGGCAAGACCACGACAAGTAAGAGCACGAGCAAGTTCCTCCTCAGCAGAGCGGATACTACCACCAAAGACGGCACATGCAACTCCTTTGCCTATGGTAGCGCGGTCAAGTGCTCCGTGAGCAAGGCCACTGTTGGCTTCGGCATAATTGTATTCCTGCTCTTCGCTGTAACAACTTATATTTCGGTACAAGCCATTCGAGAATATCGACAGAATGGCGCTGTTCCAAACACAAGCTTCAGGAACAAGAAGCAAGACGCGCTCGATCACGAAGAAGAAGGCAAGGTGTGGAGCACCAGTACCGACGAGCTGAACAACTCCGGCGATCACCTTTCATACGGAGGCTATGGAGGCAACACTACATCAGATCAAGATGGACTGCTTGGTTCAGGCCCCAGGCGCTCGGGTTCCGACGGTGTTGTGCATCCAGAGGGACCGGAGTCGTATGGCGATTTGGCGAACCAAGGACATATGGGTACAGACGCGCATCCTGGTCGGAGAACGCCGTCGCAGCCGATCAACGTTCCGGCATATGGCGATGACTATGCGCCGTCTGCGCTCAGCCCTCCGGGATACGTTACGAGCCCGAATGGCAGAGTCCAGTTTCCCGAGGCCAACTACAGCGCGCTGCGGTAGTGGGCGCAATGCAAGGGCATTGACATGAACTAATGAGATCAAGATAACCAAGAATGAAGCGAGTCGGTAAGCTAGAACATCCAATCGAAGTACCGACACCCATAAGTTTGGTACTGATGAACGCCAGCTCTCCGTCTCAGGTACGGCTACTTGAGCTACCACGATAGAGGTAGGTAGCACCGACACGATGGATACCACCATGTGTGCCTGCTCACAAACGAGACTTCCTGCCTCTCCCATCCTCCGCAAATGTCAGCATCCCCATCTTTCTGTCCCTGAGCCATGAACTATCCTGAGAACCTCATATCTTCCCGAGCTCTATCACTACCAAACCCAAAATTACCAAATATCCCTACTACGCTGGCTCACGACGAAGAAAACAATCAAAATGCTTTCACAACAACCAACATCAATGCCTCACAATCACCCCTCCAACAAGCCCAACTCCTCCGCCTTCCCCTAGAACTCCGACTCCAAATCTACGAATACGCCACAGCCTACCACATCGGCCATCACCTCGTAAAGCTAAACAAAGGCCGCTTACAATACCGACTCGCATGGCCCGCCTCCCCTCTAGACTATCGCTGCGAAGCCCAACTCCAAGTCGACGACGTCGCACGCCTCTGTCGTCAAACCCGTCTCGAACTCATGCCAACGGTCATGCGCGCCTACATCGTCAAATTCCCCGCCTGGACCCCCGAGTTCAAAATCCAATGTCTGTACTGGATCCACGACGTCAGTGATGCGTTTTGTCGCAGTATTGATTGGTTCTGGATGGAAGGATTGTATTGGAGATTGAGTGTACATTTGACTAAGGATAAGAAGGGGACGGGTTGGGAGGATGAGAGGGCGAGGGAAAGTGATCCGCATCGGCATGAGGAGAGTGTGAGTTTTGAGGGGAGGGAGGGGTTTGTGCTGAGGTTGGATTGTGCTAGGCATGTTAGGAGGAGGGCTGAGGGGGCTGCGAGGAGGGCTGTGGTACTTTTGGAGAGGTTGATTTCTGAGGATGGCAGGTTAGGGAGGAAGGAGGTCGCGGAGTTTTTGAATGGGGTTGCTTTGACAGGGTATGAGCAGATGAGGGAGGAGGATGATGAGGGTGGTGTTGCTGCTGTTTTACCGGCGGGGAGTCATGTTTGGTGAGGTTGGTAGACACGTTGTATTTCGGGTATCTAGTAAAAGCTTGCCGAAGATTCAATCACTAGACTGGGGTCCAAAACTGTCTTCTTATTTCCTTGGGGCCGTTGCTCTTCCCACACTGTCATATCGACACCTTCATCCTTCACCAAAGTCTCCATTCTCAACCTACACACCACCACACGGATCGAGCTTAAGAGCCCTATCATTCCTCCAGGACCAGCCTTAACATCGCTTTCCGAAGTACCTCAGTATCACTCGCATTGGACGCATCCCTCAAAGCAACCTCCATAGCATGCCTCCAAGTCGGTCTCCAATCACCCCTCTCATACATCCCATCCCCATAACTCGGCCCCTCAATCTTAACCACGCGCAACTTCACACCAGCCTTCGCCAACCCATGCACAAAAGCCTCGGCTCCTTTCCAAGCACGCAAATCATCATAAGGCTTATTACCATATGATGCCCTATACGTAAGCACAAGCTGCCTTAACTTCGCTGCGCGCTTCGGTCCAAGACGTTGCAACCATCTCGAAAGACGCGTGAGTTCAAATTTCCCGAAGGTACCAGGAGTTTCTTCGTAGCTGAAAGTGTTTTCTTCGTAGAAGATGGATATGGCTTCGTTGCGGATTTGAGTGCATACGGCCAGAAGAGCTGGTTCGCCTGGACCGTCGACGCGTGTGGACTGAAACATGAATTTAGAATGGACCATGTCAATAGGTTCATTTTGGAGAAGGTCTAGACGGTAGATTTCGTTGCGGAGTTCGGCTGGGAGTTTTAGGAAATTGGTATGTTGATTTTGGGATTTTGAGGAGAGGATTTTGGAGGCGGTGTTGGAGTTCCAGGGAGTTGGACGTGGTGGAGGCTGCATGCCTGGGATGTGCTTTAAGAGGCAGTGGTGTTGTTTGGTTGATTGCATTGTGAATATTGGAGTTGATGTAGAGAGAACTGAGCGAGAAGCGGCGGTGGTATTCAGGTAGTGCGATCGGCATGTGACACGTGGTACGGACCTTGTTGCTGCCTGGCCTGGACGCCTGGAAAATCGCAAGGCCAATCCCAAGATGCAGAAAGCCATTTGTAAAGACGCAACCTTGGGAGCCTTGTGGCCTCTCGCGCAAGGCACTTTTAAGATTTGTGAAGTCCTCTATGATCCAGTCAGTAGTCTATCCTATCGCATGGCAACTCTCGCTTAATCGTCCGGCTTTCCCACCAGAGAATGGGGGTGGTATGTCCATTTGGTATCATATCTGCATATGTAGGCCATGTCTCATTGCAGTAACCCACCCAGCGCCTTGCCCGCGAATGCATCCCGTATCGTCGTACCCAGTAAGAATCGCCCGCTGAAATGCCGCTGAAAGGTATATGAATTCCATCATCAATAGAGAAGCAGCATTTCTGCCGCAACTCCAGTCTCCTCACATCTCGTTGAAGAGTCTGGCGGTGACATCTCCTATGTATTCCTCCTCCAACTCATACTGCTCGCCCTCCGCCTTGTCGATTCCTACATACTCAAATGCAGACACGACCTGCTCAACAGCAAAGCCCATTTGAACGAATTGATCAATCATCTGCTTGTTGTAGCCCTTGTATGCTTCCCGTTTTCTTCTCTCCTCGGCTTTCTTCGCCTCTTTATCCTCGATTTTCTTCTTGCTCGCGGCAGCTGCCTCGTCGTGGTCCGTGGAGCTACTAGCTCCGCCCTTGCCGCTGCCAGGAGCTGGTCTTGGTGCTCCAGCATATCTCATTGCCCACTCTCTCGCAACGTGCTTGAACTCTTCGGGTCTTGTGAGAAGCATGCTAGCGACTTCTGCATCCTGAGGATCCTTCGGCTCTGGACTACTAAGCAGACTTTGAAGAGAGATCAAGGCGCTCTTCAAAGTCAGGACTGGACTCCAGGCAGTGCCTAGAGTGTCCAAGCAGATTGCGCCGGTTTGTGAGGAGACGTTCGGGTGCCAGATTCTTGTGATGAAACGCATCTCGGGAGGCTTGAAGGGATACTCGCCCGTTATTCGGATATCGACTTCATATTTGCCGCCTTCGTACGGAGTGTCTGGAGGACCGCGGAAGTGGCCTTTGAAATGTGTGAAGTCGGTGATATCGGGCGAGCCTTGTGGAGAGGTGATTGTAATTCCAGAATGTGTGTCTTTGAGGATGTCTGCAATCTCTTTCTGCAGACGACGATTTCTATTCGCAGCCATGGTGACCAGGCTGGGTGTGGTTGGAAGTGCAGTGGTAGATGAGGTTGTCTGGAAAAGTGTGTTCTATGTTGCTGCCTCGGTCGAGGCTCCAGTCAGACAAGCAAGCAGTGTCGTTTCGTATGATCAATGACTCCTTCCGGTGCAGGTGCAGCTGTCTCAGAAGTGGACAGCGGGTAGAGTATGGAAGGTGGCAGAAGCGGAGCGGGTATGTGATGGCGGAGTTGATGTCGTGACGAGGCTGGCGGCTTCCACTTCAGATGTCCCCTCCAGGCAGTCACAAGCTTGCATGTGATTGTGCAGACACACTGTACGATACTGTCAGTGACTTGTTCTCGGTAATGTGGTTATTTCGGGGTGTAGTAGTGGCGTGAAGGCGTATGAGTCTCATCAAGGTCTCGACATCGAGGTCATGCACATCGGCAACCACGGGATCAACCGCTTGAGCTCCTGCAGGCAGCGCGTGCTTCGTCACTCGCAGCGGAAGGCGCGACGGATCTCCGACCATCGATCACCAACACCACCAAACACTCTACCACCACCATTACCATCGATTCGACCCGCGTACCATCACTCATACAACCACCACTTCAATCAGCCATCACATCACTGGTCACTCTCACAACGGACTGAGCAGACATGGTAGGACAACAACATCACCGGCGCATCAGTGTTTCGGGACAGCTAACACTCTTATCAACAACAGGGTCAGAACCAGTCCGGCCTGGGCGGCGCGGGCGGACCCCCCGGCGACGACAAGAACAAGAAGGGCGACAAGAAGGATAAGCCCAAGTACGAGCCGCCGCCACAGCCCACCACCCGTATCGGCCGCAAGAAGAAGAAGCAGGCGGGTCCCAACGCCGCTGCCAAACTGCCCACCGTCTACCCGACTGCGCGATGCAAGCTGCGATACCTGCGCATGCAGCGCGTACACGACCATCTGCTGCTGGAGGAGGAGTTCGTGGAGAACCAGGAGCGGATACGGAAGGCGAAGGCGGCAAACGAGAAGCCAGCAGCAGCATCGGCGGGCGGCGAGGGTGCGGCAGATGACCGAAATGCCGATGAGCGGAGTCGTGTCGACGACATGCGTGGCTCGCCGATGGGCGTCGGCAACCTCGAGGAACTTATCGATGATGACCACGCCATTGTCTCGTCGGCTACCGGCCCAGAGTACTATGTCTCCATCATGAGCTTCGTCGACAAGGACCTGCTCGAACCTGGCGCGTCTATCCTACTGCATCACAAGAGCGTGTCGGTCGTTGGTGTATTGACTGACGATGCCGATCCCGCTGTGTCTGTGATGAAGCTTGACAAGGCGCCGACTGAGTCGTATGCGGATATTGGAGGTCTCGAGACTCAGATTCAGGAAGTACGAGAAGCCGTCGAGCTGCCACTTCTACATCCCGAACTATACGAGGAAATGGGTATCAAGCCGCCGAAGGGTGTCATTCTCTATGGTGCACCGGGTACCGGAAAGACACTGCTCGCCAAAGCCGTGGCAAACCAAACATCTGCTACATTCCTGCGCATTGTCGGATCAGAACTCATTCAGAAATACCTTGGAGATGGTCCTCGGTTAGTACGACAGCTGTTCCAGGTCGCGGCAGAGAACGCGCCTTCAATTGTCTTCATTGACGAAATCGACGCCATCGGTACCAAGCGATACGAGAGCACGAGTGGAGGAGAGCGCGAAATCCAGCGAACCATGTTGGAGCTACTTAATCAATTAGACGGTTTCGACGACCGTGGAGATGTCAAAGTCATCATGGCCACCAACAAGATTGAGACCCTCGACCCTGCGCTGATCCGACCCGGACGTATCGATCGAAAGATCCTCTTCGAGAACCCAGATCAGAATACCAAGAAGAAGATCTTCACGCTACACACGGGCAAGATGAATTTGGCCGAGGATGTGGATTTGGACGAGTTCATCACACAAAAGGACGATCTTAGTGGTGCGGATATCCGAGCTATCTGCTCAGAAGCTGGCCTGTTGGCTTTGAGAGAGCGGAGAATGAGAGTCAACATGACCGACTTCCGGTCGGCGCGCGAGAGCGTGCTCAAGACGAAGAGCGAGGGTGAGCCGGAAGGTCTGTACTTGTAAGCGCTGGACATACAGAGAAGAGGATGCATGCATAGCATGACGCTCGCTGGGTTTCAGTGAGTATTGTATCACCACAGTAGCTGATGCGCCGGCTTTACAAGCAAGCGCTGCGCGAATAGATTCGATGCATTTCAGGCCCTTTTGGCAAATTCGTTCTGCTTCAACCAAAAGACGAGATGACTGAACATGATAGTAGACTACCCGAACATGCAATTGACCTTACCCAAACCAGACTTCTTCGCCTTCCGACCAATTTTCGCCAATACTATACGCAAGGCATCACAAGACTACAACTGTACAACAACCAGGAATGCGAAAGCGAGCTGGACGACTCATCCCAAGACTGCTTCACCTCTTACTCCCCATCACCCAACATTCACAACACCATGCCATCAGCCATCATTAATAAACTCCGCTTCCTTGTTTCCTCCTTTGACGCCTTTACCACATCCCTCAACCCCTTCACCCCCATCCCCATCTCGCTCCGCTGGCGTCTCATTCCCCTCCAATTCCTCAATCTCATCACATACAGCCTCAAAGCCCTTCCTTACGCTTTCGGCAACGCATACCAAGTCAAATGGATCCCTACTCGAAATGGTGGAAGAGTTCGAGCTATCGTCTTCCAGCCCTCTACGAAACCGAAATGTCTTCATATCGATTTCCACGGCGGAGCATTCATCGGCGGTATTGCGGAGATAAATGCTTGGTTTTGTGAAGAAATTTGTCGAAGGACTGGTGCGGTGGTGATTAGTGCTGAGTATCGTCATGCTCCTGCTCATATTTATCCTTCAGCGCACGAGGATGCGGAGGATGTTGTTGAGTGGTGTCTAGCGAATTCGAAACGGCTTTGGGGTGTGGATGAAAAGATTTTGACGGTGAGTGGAGGCAGTGCTGGAGGCAATCTGATGTTTTCTGCAGGCAAGAGGGCTAAGGCTGCGGTTGGGATTTGTCCGGTTCTGGATATGAGGAAACCGCCTTGGGAGAAGAGGAAGCCGAGTGGGTTTCCTAAGATGGACATATTGAGTTGGATGATGCCTTTGTTCGATGTTTATGCTGGACCGGTTAGGGATGAGATGAAGGAGGATGGGAGGTTGAATCCGATTCTTGAGGATATTGGGGATTTGCCGAAGAATGTTTTGGTCGTTGTGGCGGGGATTGATATTTTGTATGATGAGCAGATGGAGTTTGCGGATAGAGTTGGGAGAGAATTTGAAAAGGAGGGTAGGGGGAGGAAGATGGAGGTGAAGGTCTTTCCCAAGGGGTTTCATGGATGGCTTGAGTGTGAGTATTGTTTTACTGTGTTCTGGAATATGGATTTTGGCTAATGGTGCGAGCAGTGCCGAAAGGCGTTATTGATGAGGAAGATAGGAGACAGGCGTGGAATGCTGCGATTGAATTCATTGTCGATGCGCAGAGGAAGTAGGAGATGCGGTATTGTGGTAGGGATTCATTCACTAGGCCAAATGCTGGAGCGACATTGTGGAAAGATTTGATTTTTACGCCATCGATCGAAAGCCGCTCTGCTCACTTCTCGGTTAGGGTCTCTGAATGTGTGTGCTATGATTATCATTCTCCAAAGTATCTACACAGGCGGGCTGACCATGGATATTTCCCAGTCTTGGTATGCCATCCCTAGCAGAATTGGAGCACCTCTACTCAGCCAGATAGGTATTTACGCTAACGAATACCCTCACTGTCCGAAGTATTAGTTGACAGGCACAGTCGCGTCACAGCCACGTTCTAGATGAACCGTATTCTGCATTCACGTGGACTTGAAATGGAATGCGGAGGTATCAAGGGGAAAGTTCGCAAGTCTCGCGATGGACTCCATGTATTCTCACGTCTCATCACCTCAACTCATCACATCTCCAGTTTCCACCCACTCCACGTCCGATTTCGAAGGTCTACAAATTTTGACGAAAGTTTGAAGTACTCATAAGGTTCGTGCCTCAGACCCCCCTTGCAATTTTATTTACTATTCCTGGCCACCGCGTGCTTCCGCATTCCAGGGTATCATTGCTAGGACCTCGAGAGCCTCATCTGTGATGAACAAGGGTATAACAACTTTATATACGAAAGGTCTCTCTTCACATCACACAGAAATTCTCATCACGCCAAAGTCCTCTCTCGACATCGACACTCGCTACCACCACAATGCAGCTTCCACTCCTCCTTCTCAGCATCTTAGGCTGCTCGTCGGTGTCTGCCTACACCAAACCTCAAGCCAATCCAACATGGGGCCCTCTCCGTCTTCCCGACCTCACTCACCCAGTTAAGAAAGGAACGCCATTCGTCGTTACTTGGGACCCTACTGGCTTCAAGACCGAAGGCGTCACTGTGTCTCTCGTTCTCTGCCGAGGAAATAGCAATGCCTGTATTCCGGATAAGAAGGCTCTTGTTGAGAAGATCCCAGCTGGACAGAAGACTTGGACTTGGAATGTTCCTTGCAGCCTTCCACCTGGGAAAGCCAAGACGGCTAGTGGATATGGCATGTTGGTGATTGTGGATGGCACAGGAGAGGTAAGAAAGGGTATCGGGAAGTGTCGGGAGTATTCGAGGCTAACATGATTTCTAGTTCCAATATTCGACCCAGTTCGATGTTCTCAGAAACCCACCGGTTTGCATGCCCAAGAGGGGACACGGAAGGCCAAAAGAGTATCGAAGCATTGAGGGAGAGGAAGTTGAAGAGGAAGCATAAAAGGAAAACGGTTCGAGTCATGGTTGTATATCTACATACTGAAAAGAAAGCATTCCATCATACCGCCTCCTCTTAACCTCTTACCCTAACATTAATCCCCTTACTATCCTCCGGAAACACTCCCAGAAAATACTCCTTCACAACCTCCACATCCCTATCACTTGTCCCCTCATCCAAAACCAAATCCAACCCCCCAATCAAATACGCAATCGTCAAATACATCTCACACCAAGCCAAATTCATCCCCAAACAAGCTCTCGGCCCCTTCCCAAACGGCACCAAATACCTCATCGTCTTCTCCCTATTATGATCCCCAAGATATCTTTCCGGAATAAACTTCTCCGGCTCCGGAAATATCTCAGGATCCATATGTTGAATATAATGAGACATGGAGAACGTGGCACCACGAGGAATCGTGTAGCCATGACATTGGAGATCTTCGTCAGGAGCGATTCGGACGAGACGGCCTGCGACGCCGTGAGCGAGACGGGTGGATTCGTGGATGCAGGCTGTTAGGTAGGGGAGTTGGCTGAGCTCTGCGAAAGAAGGGATTGGGGAGTTGGAAGTTGGGATTTTGGTGCGGAGTTCGTTGACTAGATTGGAGTGGACTTTTGGGTTGGAGAGAATGTAGTAGAGACCGACTGAGAGGGTGCGTGCGGTGGTTTCTGTGCCTGCTCCGACGAGATTTCCCGCTTCGGCTTTGATGCGTTTGTAGGATCGGTCTTCTGGGGAGAGGTGAGGGTTTAAGACCATTGATTGGATTATTGATGTGGAATGAGCGTCGACTTCTTCGTTTTTCGAGGACGAGGATGATGATAGAGCAAGCTCGTAGGGTGGTTTGGTGAGGTCGTCCATCATGTTCTCGAAGTCTAGGAAAGCGTTCATGAAGGATACGTGTTGGGCCAGCATGGTCATGGTTCTCATCATGGCGACGGTGAAGGTGCGAAACTGTCGTGCAAAGGGATGTAGTTTGATACCGCTTTCGAACATTTCGCGCATTCCCTTGCCGAGATCTTTGGTTTCGAGAAGCCCTGCAGTTTTGCCGAATGAGTACTCCGAGATGACGTCTGGAGTCTGTCAGTATGACCAACATAACGATGTCCATCGCGGACTCACCCATGGTCATTGCGCTCATCAAGAACAACAGATTAGTCGTCTCTCCTTTTTCACCCGCCCTTTCCAGTATCACTTTCGTCTTCGCCACATGCACTCTGACCCGATCTTCCAATTCCCTGACCTTCTTCATACTGAAGAACCCATTCATGGCTTGACGTCGCTCCGCGTGCTGTTCATGTCCCAGCGTGCCAAACGCGCTTCCGTCGATGCCAGTCTCGCTGCCTACGAACCAGTACCACAGCATACTCTTGTCACGCTTTCTTTTCGCGGTACCAAAAGCAGTGTCGTAGAATTTTGGATCCGAGACGTGGATCTCGTCTGGCCCGACGCGTACGATTGGGCCATACTGCTCGTGAAGCGCAATTTGTTGAAAGAGCCATCTGCCTTGGTAAGGATAGAGGTCGTAGTATGATTGGTAGAGATACGTTAGACTGGCTAGTCTGGGACCAGGGAGGTGGGAGAGGCGGTGAAAGTAGATTCTGTAAATTCCTCCTATGATCAAATAACTCAGTAACGAGCCAAGAGCGTAGAGGCCGTGTTTCCAAGTGATCTCAAACATCTTCGGAGAGATGTGAAAAAGCGAGTAGATTTGTTCGGAGAGATCGCCTCACTGACATCTTGTATAAGTATTCACTGTCCGCCGCTTCAGCTTATTGTTACACCAGAGTGATTCCAGTGGAAGGCTCTCGGACGATCCCTGAAAAACGTATGAAGGATGGTGTCGCTTCCACTAATCGTGTACGCACGATGGTTTGGAGTCAGCCGGAAAGATATCATTAATGTTTCCGAACCTTGACAACTACAAAGAAGGATCAGTAAGCTTGTTCGAGGCAGATGTTGTCAGCTATATCGTTGTAAGCTGAACCAATCAAAAGTCATGTAACACAAGGCTGACCTGAACTGCCCTATGGCGGCCCATCCCGTAGGATGAAACTAGTTCAGGTCGATGGTACTACGCAACAAATGCAACATTTTCGAACCTAGTCTGCTAGCGCATAACCTCATTTGCAATCTGCTCACGTATGGCCGCCTCTTCTGCTCCTGTATTGTCTTTGAACAGTCGGTCGATTTGCTCGAGTGTCAGATTAGCCGTCTCAGGCACGAAGAACCAGGAGAACGCTGCTGCAAGGAAGCAGAAACAGGCGAAGAAAATGTACGTTCCATAGCCAATTCTAAAAGAGGTCAGTGGGATCACAAAGCACTCGAGATTATACGTACCCCTGGATCATTGGCGGCACAGAGACACCAATAACAAAATTTGCAATCCAGTTCACGGACACTGCCAGCCCGACTCCTTTGGCACGTACGGCATTTGGGTACACTTCAGAAGGTAGGGTCCAGCCAAGCGGTCCATAAGTGAGGCCATACATCAGCACGTATATGTATACCAGAGCAACAGCGAACCAGGCTGGCCCGGCATGAGACTGCCAAGTGGAGTTGAAAGTTGCGACCAGGCCTGCGAGGATTGCATGGGGAACGCCCATCATGACACCACCCCAGATAGCGACTGGGCGACGACCCATACTATCAAGATAGACCGTAGTGATGGAAGCACCCACAAGCTGGCAGATGTTGATGATGCCAGAGAGGATAAGACTCATATCTTTCGATTGACCCAGAGCAGAGAACAGCGTCGGTGCATAGTATACGAAAGCATTGATGCCCGAAAATTGTTGAAAGAAAGGAATCGCCATTGCGACCATCGTCCTTCTCCAGTATCGAGGAGTGAAAAGGTCGAGCCACTCGGACATCTCAAGTTTGAAGCCTTTCATATCACCATGTCGTCGTCGGACGAGCTCACGCTGAGTCCGGACTTCTGCCATAATGCCTTTCCATTCCAACTGAACACGATGATCGTCTGCTGGAAGTCTCCGGAGCTTGACCAGTGATTGCAAAGAATCCTCGCTCCGATCTCGCATACAGAGCCAGCGAGGTGAGAAGGGAAAGACGTGGATCCCAAGTCCTACACCAAGCGCCGGTAACATCTGGAGCAGGAAAGGCAGACGAAATGCCCATTCTGACTGGATAGAGTCGGTACCATAGGTAAGCCAATACGCGATGATGGCACCAACCACGATCGAGAACTGCTCAAGGACCAGAAGTGTTCCACGAAGATTAGGCGGTGCAATCTCACTGATGTAGAGCGGTGCGCCCAAAGCCAAAGTTCCCACCCCAACACCACCGATCGTCCTTCCAGCCACCAGCATGCCGTAGTCTTGAGCAGCGGTTTGAATGATAGCCCCAATGCAGAACCAGACCACGGCCATTGATAAGCCCCATTTTCGAGAGTACCGGTCTGCAAACCAAGGGAATACCAGGCATCCGAGGAAAGCTCCAAGCTCCAACATTCCGGTCATGAAACCGACGTAGAAGCCTTGACTAGCGTGTCCAGGTGCTGTCTCCGGGAATTTGGCATGGAACTGGTCCATCTAAGTAATGGTCACCAAAAGTCAGCCCTCATCTTAGACATTCATGCTGACTCTGAGAAAGACAAACCGTCAGTATCAAGGATATGACGCCCTGATCATAGCTGGAGGAAACACGGTAGATGTCAGTATGCTACTGAATGATATTGCAGCATCCCAATACACACCCGAAGGAGAAGCCGCCCAGTGAGGCTAGAAATGCTGCACCGAACACATAGGGCGACGCAATCATGCCTTTGAGGCCATTGGCACCATAGGAGAGCTTCTCGATAGAAGCCGCATCGACAAAATTGGCCCGGATACTGTTGATGGAGCCTTTTCGATCCTCCATATAGGTTACATCATTCTGCTTCTCTTCATCCATGATGTTCTCGTCGTAGAGGGAGATGTCAGTCTTTGGTCGACAAAATGAACCGGGAAAGAATGGTGAGCGTTAGATTGCCCTCGTGGCATACAGCGGCAATCCCTGTGTGAGGTCGGCACTTTTATAGTCGTGATGACCTCGTGGTGTTGCCGTCGGCTTTCGAACCAGTGCGAGGTCTAGGGTGGTATGAAGCGCACACATGGCGCACTTCTCCACGGGGAATGAAGTCTTGTGCATGGTAGAAACGTGGAGAAGACGAGGTACGAGTCAGTTGAATCCGGAGTATAGATCTTCTTGCAGACCTTAAGGTACGTCCCGGGTTGCGTCGCCGCCCCGGATGAGCGGCGTCAACGACGTTGGCGCTTATTGCTGGTAGAATTGATACCATGTCTTTCGCTCCATAGCAGCTTGCCTGGAACCACTTTGTACTGACTGTGGAGTGATGAAAGCCGAAGAGGAGGCGGGTGCATTGATGAAAAGAGTCCCGCGGACATCTTTGCTGTATTTGCATCGGAGAACTTTGCCTTCACCCAGATTCCCCACTGCCGCCATTTCCCGAAGGCATCCATTGTGCAAGAGGAAGCATAGTCCGCAAAGCAAGTCCTTCCGCCATGTTCATGTGCAGTGAAATCGACTAGACCAATTTCAACCATTCCGATCAAGTCGCATCTGCCAGACAAAGCTCGATCTTTTGTGGAGACCCCATCCGTGCGCATTGTACGCATAGAGCAGGTGTGGCCGTCAGTCTAATTCAACGACATCAGCTGCTAGTTGTGATGTGAGCATATATCAGAAAAGAGTGGCTACAACTGCTTGAAGTTTGCAGACCCTTCGTCCAACATCTCACACCAGGTTTTGCTTTCTTCGTGCATTTTGACCCCCAACTTATTTTGTAATGTACGGCCTCACTCTTGGCCTCCTGGCCATCGCATTCGTCGTGGTTTCAACCTTTGGCAAATGGATTGTCGACTATTTCAGAGACCCAAAGGGTCTTCGCAGGTACCCCAATATGACTTGGATTTCCGGCATAACCAATGGGCCGTATATGCTCCTGAGCTACGGCGGCTTCCGAAGCAAGTACATGCTCGAGCTTCATCGCAAGACTGGCCAAGGAATCATCCGCACTGGACCCAGCTCGTTACACTTTAGTGATATGCGAGCCATCAAAGACATTTACGGCCACAGCTCGAAGTGCACTAAGGACGACCAGTATGCTGTTCAAGCTGGAACCCATATGCATCTTGCCGATGTAGTCGATAAACCAGAGCACGCTCGAAAGCGTAAAGTGTTGAGCTCTGCTTACGCCTTGAAAAATCTCGAGGACTGGGAGTTTAAGGTCGCGGACAAAGTTGAGCGACTTATCGCTCAATTCGACAAGCGTGCTGATGGCCAAATTGTAGTCGATTATCGGCCCTGGACCAACTTCTTCACCATCGATGCCATCGCCGATATTGGTCTTACACACCGCATGAATTTGCTGGACAACGGAAGCGGGAAGACTTTATCGGCCCGACCAGATGGATCGACGTATGAAGTTGACTTCCGCGAGTGCCTCTATGCCAACTCCCGAGCAACATCAGTCTTTTGCTACTCGTACGACTGGTACAAGCGACTGACAAAGCTGAGCAAGCTGTCGCCATACTTTAATCGCCTTTGGCAGTTGAATAGCGATTGGGATGGCATCCCACGCTACCTCGCAGCGCAACGCCTCAAGCGCTACCAAGCTGGCGAAAAGCTTGACGATTTCTTTCAAGCACTAATGGAAGACCGAAATGGTTCTCCACATACGCTCGAATGGGGAGAAGTTGTTGCCGAAGTCACTATTATGATGAACGCTGGTAGCACGACCACCGCGATCTCAATGGCAAATGTGATGTACCAGCTCCTCAAGAACCCGAGCTGCCTGGAGAAGCTCCGACGAGAAGTCGACGAAACTTTGGACGAGGATGAGGAAGTTGCGCCTTACGAAAAGGTCAAGTATCTTCCATACCTTAGGGCTTGCCTCGACGAGTCGCTTCGTCTCTTCCCTCCAATCTCGCACGGTCTCACTCGGGAGGTACCGCCGGAGGGCCAAGAAATCGCCGGTCAGTATATCGTTGGTGGAACCTCGGTGAACGTCAGTTCCTTCATCGCCCATCGAGATTCAGCGATCTTCCCGGACCCAGAGACTTATAACCCCGAGAGGTGGCTTGGTGACGCCGGCAAAGATCTTGGTCCGTACTTTATTGCGTTTTCTGCTGGTGCTCGTGGATGCATCGGTCGCAATATCGCCTATCTCGAGCAAACAGTCCTCCTAGCGAGCATGCTGCATCGATACAACATTGAGCTCGCGGATCCAAACTTTGAGGTTGGAAGGTATGAATGGCAGAACTTGCATTTGACGGAACTGCCGATCAAGATAACGAGGCGGAAGAAGACCAATGTGGACGCAGTTGTGTGAGTCGATACTTCCGAGCGACACAGGGTGAAGTGTTTCTGCATGGCGGTGGAGTTGATAGAAGCCCATAGCTGACAAGTTTTGGTACTGTTACGATAACCATGAGAAAGCGTGAGGTTTCTCTCAGTCATCAGGATCGTCCAGGTCCTGCCATTGACTTTTCAATAGCTCAACAGTCTTCCGGGTGGACCAGCCCATTATTTTCTCAATTCGGTCGAGAAAATCGATGATCCATTCGCGTTGAACAGGATTGGTGAAGCAGTACCCACCAACCCTCAGCAAATGATGTGCTGTAAAGTTGGCATTCTCAACGAATGGATTAGACTCCGCCAGTCCAACAATTGCAGCAAGTTGGTAGGTCACTTCCCGCTGCGAGGTATTAGTGCTTGCAAGGTCTGTACTGTTTGCCCAGCCTTGTCTTACCTCGAGCGAACGTCTTCGCTTGGCAGCATGAAATCCTGCAACAGAATCTGACAACGGCTTGTAAAGAAGCAAGTACGTCTTGCATGCATGATAGTACTGCAAGGCGGCGACTGATCGATGATCAGTAACGAATGTGCAACATAAAAAAATCCAAAGGCGCACTCACCCTGCGGAGGACTGATCATATGGACGACTGGGAATGGTCGACCTTGAAGAACATCCAAATCTTCGTAGTAAATCGGCTGGAACAGCCGAAGCCGACGATCATTCCATGCTTCCACGTCCAGAGCTAAGCGATTCCAGGCACTGTCGGTCGACTTGTCCTTATCGCCGTGTGTAAGACGCAAGACTTTGGCAAACAACAGGACGATAACATTAGCGCATGATCCATCATCGCGGAAGGTGAACGCCGACGAGTGTTCGAAGTCTTCCAACGTGAAGCTCGGTATCACGCCTCTCGTCACCGCGACGTAGATATCTTGCCTTAAAGACTGCCAGCAAGCCGCTTCACCCAATCCACCTGAGTATGCAAAGGCAGGTATCGCACGGAGTAGACGGCTGGTCCCATGTAGGTGTAAATGCTCGTCACTGGTGTGCTCGATTTCCTCGTATATTCTTAGACAGACGACAGTCGCCAGTAAGTTATCGTCGTAGAGACATTCTGGACCCGATAGCTGTTCGATTACTAGTTTGATACACTGCCCATGATAGAAAGGAGCTTCCGCGGGTTCTGGTTGGTTTGCCGCAACAGCAAGATGCCGGGAGCTGACAGCAAGCATGGAGTACAAAACCATAGGTCTCTGCATAGCTCGACGAGGTAGCTCATGAGTCATGTGACAGGCCAGGTCGCATACATCCATCCATGGCCCGATCTTGTTGATGAAATGCTGAATCAAGTAGGCTTCCCGTCGGGACAGATTGAGTTTTGGTATGGAGCCGGGCGTCGGCAAACTGGATGGCGTTTCGCCATTTGTACTGCCTACGGGAAACGGTACTGAAGAAGGTGTCGAAACAGAATAGGAGTTCTCGTCGTGTCGTCGCGTAAGCTCTTCGATGGAGGCTGGAGATGAAAAGTCTGGAATCGGGATAGCAACTGACTGTGGTCGGGGCGTTTCTGTCGTCAATGTCTGGATATCGCTACTCCTTGGCGTGTCTACGCTGGTCATGACCTTGCTTGCTGATTCGGGTCCGGACACTGTTCCTTGGAAAGAATTGACTGAACGCCATGGTGAGCCTTTCGCAGTCTGTGCCGCTGGCTCATCAATGAGCATGCCATTGATGGGAGCACCACGTCTTGGCAAAGCGCCCGGGGTGGTTGGTGAGTAAGGTCGCTCGGTCACGGGCTTAGATGGCACATCGTCGTCGTCCGGTATTCCATACTCCAGTCCTGATCCATCTTCCAGAATGAAACTGACTATGCGACTCTCAGTACGAATCGGGACATCTGGACTGCTCAACTTACAACGCTTCCTCGTGTTCACCCACACTTGGTCATTGCCGTAGATGAGCTCCTGCTTTCGCCCGCCGTTGTTGCCTGCATCAACATGTGACACTTGCCTGAAACGGAACTTCGGTCCAAAGTTGCATTCACGATCGCCTTCCAGACATCGAGTGCAGATTTGGCTCCCTGGTTCGGTGACACATTTGAGATGACGTTCGCGACAGCTCTCGCAGCCCTTGCCGGGTCTCATGTCTTGCAATCGGCGGACATTCTAGCCTGTTTGACGCAGTACCAGCTGAGCTGAGGGCAGTCGCAAAAGATGGAGAAGATTGGGGCATATAGAGGAAAATGTCACCGATGCGGGCCCGCGTGCGGTCATAAGCCGCGGCAAGAGAGTTCATCGAAACAATGAGGCAAGGTTTCCCGAGTCAGACGCGAAGATGAAGCCACGGGGTTTTCGAGATCGACCACTGTGACCAGATGTGGACTTCCACCTGATATGGCTTAATCATAAGGCTTTGGGAATTGGATATTCTCAGCTTATGATCTCACTCATTGTGACAATCTTGGAGTAAAATATATCGTGTATGCAATGTATATCCAAAATGATGGTCAAGGCTGTATCACTGTTACATCGCGGCCGCCGCGGCCGCCAAAGCAACACACGTTCACCTATTCCGCTTCGTACCTTATTCAGTTTCATCGCTTGTCTTCCACGCGGACGTTCCCAGGGACGTTTCCATATCTTACAATATGTTCGAGCATACTCCTGGACGGGTCGAATGTCAGATATCGGGTCCAGAAGCATCTGGCCGATGAGCATCCCAATATGAATGATTCGCATTCCGGAAATTTGTAGACATTACCAGAATAGGGCGTTGCTCAAACGCGTGTATCAAAGGGCTCTTAGCAGGGCATTCGCAAGATAGGAAGCAGAGATCAGTCGAGACGGCGATCAAGAGGCTCGCTAGTATGCAATGCCTGTTGGGTCGCAAAGCTCGGTTTCAGATACTTCGGTACAATGCCACTATCTTCTAAACAACGGCATGGCACGACTGAGATCCAAGCAAGAGCTTCTTGGCTACGATACCAAGCGCGTTATTCCTGATTGAGCAGATTTGGCACACCTATTCTGCTTAAAGGGGACCATCAAGAAGGCTTGAATGCATCGTGACTGGTGTCGATGCACATTCGAGAATTTTATAGCCATTGTTATAGAAATTCTGGTTGTAGCGATATTTTGCAGTGGGTATATCGATCACTAAATCGCTCAGTTGCCAGCTCTGCGGGGGAGCGCCATTCATATGCAGGAAGCTCTTGTTTGGACGTGGTCACCGAAGTCGATCGCCGACTTGAGCTACGGTACACGTCATCGTTGTCGCAAGACTTCTCATAGATCACAAGGTTCATTGAAGGTCCATGCTGCGGATGGACAGGGTATGGGTCGTTCGACGTCGATGTCCGTTCCCTTTTGCGTTTCTGCCATATCAGCCACGACAATGCTGCGAGAAGCAGTGCGCCAGCCGCTGCTGCAATAGCTATGCCGGCAGTTGCTCCTGGGCTCAAACCGGCGAGATCTCCCTTTTCGATTTGCGACGTAGGCGATGCAGCGGAAATGGTATTCGAAGAGTACCCAGAGGGTAGACCCAAATGCGTAGAGGTCGTCGGCGAAGCAGCAGACGAAGTAGCCGGTACTGCCAAAGTGGATGTCGTTTGAGCGGCGACAATGTCAGGAGATGCCGTCGAAGTGGCGGTCAGGGCGCCAGATAGTGTGGTCGAGGAGGACGCCATTGCTTCCAGCGAGGTGTGCTTGATATTGCATCGAACGAAATTTGATGTGGCGTTGTACCCTGTCATCGTTAGCTGTTGTTTTCAAAGATGTGTGTAGCGAAGCAGCCTACCAGGTGCGCACGTGGTGTGTTGCGGACAACATGATTCATCCACTCCTGCTGCAAGCTGTGTACAAGATACTGCTCCTGGTTGACCACAAGCTGGCTGGAGATCTGCATAGCATCCGCCGTCTCTGTCTACTATCAGCAACGAGGGAGATCATAGTAATAATGAGAAGACGTACTGCGTACAACACCAGCCAATTCCCAGATACTGTTCACACAGAGGTACAGCTTGAGAAGGATTGACGCCTGTTTTGTGTTGTCAGTGAGATTCCAGTCAGCCTCCGGTCGTTACACACAGCAGTAAGTTGATCCAGGTGTGCAGGTGCTACCAATCCAGCCCGCACCAAATGCATTGGTGCACGCATCGCGTCTCAATAATATTCGATCCTGCGTTGGCGTAAAGACTGCGCTCGAGAGACGATGGGCTGGTGGTCTGGGTGTGAATGCCGGCAATCCAGCAGATCCAGTTTCTTGTCGCCAAACCCCAAGGTGAGCTAGCAGACAGGTCCATATCTGTGCCATCCTCACCCAAAACTGTGCCGGAAAGAATAAGATCGCTCAAATTAGCTGAGAAACACGATTTGAATGCCAGCCGTACGAGGTTAAGGAGGGAACTCAAAAAATTCGTGATGCTGAGTACGAGTTGCGATATGCGTCCTGGTGTCGTTGCGAAGCGCCGCTGAGACAACATGGTTCTTTATTCGAAGACTTCTATCAGCATCGGGAGAGCGTCTATGCAAATGCATCTTCAATGCGTGGCAAAGCACCATGGCTTGCAAGCGAGTGGGTTCCAGCCGGCGCCTCGATCTCTCGTAGTCATATCCAGCCAGTACGCGTCTGAGAAACACCACTTGGTTGACTTCTTGCTGGTCAAGATCTGGACAAGTGCTTGGAAAGCATGCAGCAAAGAGGCGTGGTTGACATTCACGGCGCGTACGTGGTTGACAAGACAAGAGCCGGCGGCTGAGCTCTGATCGCAGGGATCGTCAAGTGGATCCCACGGCACGGCACGCTGGTCCGCGCGCTTGAGAGCCATTCAAAGAGCGGGAGCGGGACCAGGTCCGCAACTCCTTTCCCTTCACACAGAACGCCTGACGACCTCACAGACTATTGCAATGCTCACATGGGAGACGCATGGCTACGACAGGGTCTCTATCAGAAGGCGCGAAGCGTACTGGCCCGCCAACCTACAGTCGCCTATTCTTTGGCCAGTGCAGGCGTATGATGATGAGCATCGCAGGGGTGCAGAAAGAGCCGTAGATATGCCTTCGTGCTATCCACAGATTCTTCCATGGGCAACGCGGGACATGGCGTAAGTACAGGATACCGTGTATGAACCACGTTGTACATTCTTGACCATTACACTCCTTTCAAGACGGTATGCGAGGCTTCCAGAGACTTTGGCTTGCCGTCGCCTGCTTCTTTGCACTCTTTCTCATCTTTTCGGGGCTGCATTTGGGATTAGCGAAATCACCCCTTAGTCTGTTTGCTCTGAGCTCACATAAGACAGCTGAGAACATACAGGACCAATCTCCTGTCACTCTCGTCGTGGCAAGCCTGAAACACGAGAACACGACTTGGCTAGCCGATGCTCTTCCCGATTGGCAGAAGCTCATATATGTAGTCGACGACCCGAAAGCTCCTCTTACGACGCCGTACAACAAAGGTCGAGAAGGCTCCGTATACTTGACGTATGTATGCCTACGATTCTATGTTGAGTCCTGCTAAGTACGATCAGGTACATCATCGACAATTATGAAAGGCTCGCGGGAACGATCATTTTCTCGCACGCTTCGAGGTACCAGTGGCATAACGACGATCCCTTATACGACGGTTTGACTGTTCTTTCTCGCCTGCAACTTCCATATGTGCAGTCACAGGGCTATGTGAATCTTCGCTGCGTCTGGACCCTAGGCTGTCCGGCAGAGATCCATCCGCTAACGGAAGCGGAAGCTCCAGCTCCTGCCTCTGATGCATCTTCCAAGAATGCTCGGGCTGGCTCATTCTACAAGGAGGCCTTTCTGGAACTCTTTCCTGGAGAGGCAGTGCCTGAGACAATTGGTGCTGCCTGTTGTGCTCAGATGGCTGTGACCGCTGAAAGAATAAAGGCAAGGCCAAAGTCAGACTATGAAAGGTATCGAGACTGGCTTCGCGACACTCCACTCAGAGATGATCTAAGTGGAAGAATCATGGAATACTCCTGGCACAGTACGTAACTGAAGGAATCGTGCTTCGAAGCCTGCAAGCTGATAATTCCGCAGTCATCTTTGGGAAAGAGTCCGTGGATTGTCCAAATACCCAGCAGTGCTACTGCAACATGTTTGACCTTTGCGATCTAGATTGTGAGGAAGAAGGTGTATGCCGGTCTGTATACACATTACCAAAGTACTCTGTGCTGCCGCAAGGATGGCCGGACCTCGACTGGGATGGAAACTGGCGCAACATGACGGAGATTCGAGCCAAGATGGACGGACACAATCAGATTCAAAGCTGAAAGCTGTCCTAATCGACCATTCAACACTATCCGGGACATTCAGCACTTCTCGAACCTACGATCCGAACATAGCAGCGACCCATGGCTTCCACCACTTTTCAATTCCCTCTGGGAACTGCCAGCCATTCCAATCATAGTTCGACAACGCCCACGTATCAGATACACCCTGCCCTCCTGACCGGATTCGATACGATCCCGCCAAACCCCACATTGCCCAGCTGATGTTGTGCTGCTGTGTGTAATTCTTGATACAAAGCTGCAAAGTGTCATTGAATAGCGTCTCATCCTGCGCCCAGCCGAACTCGGTGAGAACCACCGGAGTTTCTCGAACAGCTTTGACACAACCACCTGTGATATTGCAACCTTCGGGCGGATCGATACCAAGGGCGTTGAAGCCGTTTTGGTAAAACTCTGCTTCAATGACTGGGCAAGATCCGGTGTCTTGATCTTCAGACATGGAATACATGTGCAGCTCATAGAAGACTTTGTCTGCCCATGGGTGCGCATCTAGATCGAAAATAATAGGCTCTCGACGATGACCATCCCGGATTGCATCGCACTTATAGCAAGGTGCGGTATTCAGATTAAGACCAGAAGTCAACGCGGACAAATCCTGATCAAATTGCAGGCCAGACCAGCTAACCAGGATATCCGGATTGACCTGGTAAATAGCATCGGTTGCCGCAGTCCAGTTCCCAACCATATCAACCCAATTGTAACCAAGAGTGCTCGTTGACGGCGAGCTCATATTAACCGCCCTTCTCAGCTCATTCCTCAAAGACATGGAAACAACATTCGGATGTTTCTTTGCCCATTCCGCAGTATGCTGTAATCCACGATGCCAATTCTTGACCGGAAAATTATAATCATCAAACCAAGCATTTCCATCAGTCTTGTTACAACACCACATCGCTTTCCCAACATGAACATCCGGATGCACATAAATCTCCCTTTTCGCCGCCTCCTCAGCAATCGCATCCCAAACCTCAAACCGTGTCGTATCTTTACTCCACCCTTTATTCTTCTCCACCATTTCCTTCGTAACTTTAGTCCCATTCTCATACCCTAAAGCATTAATCATAGCAATCTCTAATCCAACATCCGATCCATTTCGTTCATAAATCTGATCGACCATTTCAATCGCATACGTTAAACGAATGAAATTAAATCCTACGCTTTTGACTAGATCTAGGATATCGCCTACGGATGACCATTCTACTCCTTCGGGGACCATGGTCTCGCCACTTCCGGGCCAGTTGACGCCTGCCCAGGTTATTGCTTCGTTTTTGGAGTTCATGATGTGCCGGCCTTTGGTTGAGAATGGTCCGTATGGCCAGGCTGCTTGGCTCATTTGATCGCGAGAAAACATTGGGGTCCAGACATCGTCGTTGCCGAAGGAGACACTGCTGCTGGCGGAGGAGAACCCTACGAGAGCCGCTATAGCGGCTGTGATTGTCGACTTCATGTCGTTTAGTTCTTCCTGCGTTGAAGGGTCAAGTCGATGTTCATCATTTGGCAACAAGGCGGTGGTCAAGAGATGTTGTAGGCGGAGACCTTGCCGGCTCCACTTCATTAGCCAAGACGATGAACATGACCATGACGGCCATGTTCATGTGGTATCGGGTGAGCAGTTTCCGGAAGAAATGGCAATCCACCACTCAGCGCAAGCGGAGAAGGCTGGACTTATCCGAGGTGCGGCTAATGGTATGCTTGGCAAAACGAGAGGAGAGTTCAATTCGCTCCGTCTCGGACCGAAGTACTTCTATTCACTATGTATCAGGATTCAGCCCCAAACGTCCTGTTGCCACCTTCTTGTTCTCTTTTGTTTGTCCATGAAAGATCGCAATTCATCATCATTCCAACCCTGACGTGCTTGTAACTCAGCACCAAGGATCTTGGACACATCTCTGGCCATCGCTGCTGAGCCGCAAATATAGAAGTTCGCATCACCGTTGACAACAAGATCGCACACTTCTTCGGCGTTTTCTTTGACTCTCTGCTGAACATACACTTTTTCGCCTTGTGATGGCCTAGAGAACGCTGTCACGACACTCAGATTCAGCCCGGGCATGCTCAAGAATTCTTCGATCTCATTCTTGTACAAATAATCGTGGGCCTCGTTCCGGCAACCAAAGAAGAGAATGGTACGGCCAATCTCGCGACCCATTTTCAAAAGACGTGCTCGTTCTTGGAGGAAAGCTCGGAAAGGAGCGATGCCAGTACCTGCCGCGACCATAATGATGGGCTGAGATTGTAGCGCTGGGAGTTTGAACGTTGACTTTCGCACAAATGCTTGTATTCTGGTCTCTTGGCTGTTGGATCGGTTGATGTACTTGCGCTGAGTACCCAGAAGGTGATTGGTACACAGACCCGGGATACTGGCTTCTTCTGTCAATCGCTTGTCTGAAACAACAGCGGTGATGGCGATTTGTCTGGCGTGCACCACCGAAGACGACGAGATTGAGTAATATCGAGGTTGCATGGCTGGGAGAGCCTCGACGATGAAAGAGAGCGGTAAATGCCTCCAGGCTCCTTCTTCTGGTGTTACATGCTGGAGCAGGCGGCCAAAATTGAGGTAGACTTTTTCTGACAGGGCATCGTAAGCTGACTTGTCGTTGCTAAGGCGAGTGAGGAGATCTTTGGCAGCCGTGGTCGGAGCGAACTGCACTAGTGAAGAAATAGTCTCTCGGGACACTTGGGCGCCGATCTCGAGGTAGTTGGTGAACAGAGCTTGGAGTGTTGTGGGTGTGGGCACTTTCAGCTTCGTTTCGGGATCAAGAGACTTCAGTAAGATGGGGTTGTTGTAAGAAGCTCTTTTGCCAAGAGATTCCAGCAGGCTGTCCACTTCGGGCTGAGGATTCACAGCCCAAACACCCAAGTGATCGCCAGTCTTGTACTTCAAGCCAGGGTATTCGCTCAGGTCGACTTCCATATGGATACAGTTGCGGTCCTTCGGCTCATCGAATATTTCACGTGTCGCTTTGACAGGCAAGGAGTGAACTGGAGACATCAGACGTTGAGCTTTCCTTCCCCGCTCCGGAGTCCAAGGCTCGCCATTATGAAGAACGCTTGGGTCGAGAGATGGGTCTTCAACGATGTCGATCGATGCTTCATAAACGAGATCATGCTCAACGAACCCCAGGCTCTGCTTGAGAAGCTGGAAGATGGCTGACTTCCACTCCAGGTAATGCTCCTCGGTCTGGCCTTGAGCGTCATCTGCATGTCCGACTGGCAAAAGTGCCACGCCACCCAGCTCGGTGAGCCTTTTCGATACGGCGTTAACCACAGCGTTGTAGTATTTGTAGTTGCTGTTGCCTAGCCCAAAAGCAGCATATCTCAACTGCTTGAGAGGTTTGCCCTTAGCAGCTTCAAGCCAGCTCCAGAGATCATGGATGTTGTCACTTGGGTCACCTTCTCCGAAAGTCGATACGATGAAGATAGCCAGTTTCGAGTCAGAGATCTTGGATATGGAAGCAGGTTCGTAGTCGGAAACGTCTACTGCGAGGGCCTTCGTGCCGAAACGCTGTCTGATCTCCTTCGACAGGCGGTTAGACATGCGTTCAGCAGTACCAGATTGCGATCCCCAGAAGATGACGATATCGACACCGATTTGATCGAGCTTTTCGGAGACATCTCGCGTGGCTTTTGGTCCAGATTTACCCATGTGCTCCTGTGGTCTCTCGTACATCTTGTAAAGATAGGGATCGGGTTGTTCGCGGAGCAAGTAGTAATATAGAGCCACAATGGCTGCGATGAGAGACACTGCAAACACATCGTCAGCACCGATGTAGCTAGGCACAGCTCTCAGTGCTTTCTCGACGTCGACAAGATCGAGACGCTGAAGATGTGGTGCCTCCATTGCGTTGGCCATGATGTGTAAAGGTCGCGAGAGTAGGCGCTCTCACATTGAGGGTCGGTCGTAGACATTGAGTATATGTATGAAGATGAGGCAGACGAGCTTCTGCGTATACTCAACAAGTGCCATTCGCGAGGCAAGACGAAACGAACAGATGCTGTAAGGAATTGCCCTTCTCGTCGAGCCGCCACCGCACGAACGTTGCGGATGTACAGAATTAGTGATGCTCGACCTCCATAGTTCACCATACTCCACAATGCGCCTCTGGTACCTTCACAGACTCGATCAGGATCGGACTGAATTGCCATACCCTCAAGTCGACTACAAGCCTTGTGGAGTGCAGTCATGCGGAGTGCATGAAAGGATGAACTTGCCTCCGCCAGCAGAAACTGCGATTTTCTCCGCGGGCTTGGCTGCTGCTTCGAAGGACGGCTTCGCTGTCAGAGGCAATCAAACACGCGCTGATATTTGCCTCGAATGTACGGATAATAATGCTTCTCTTCGGTACGAGGTAGGCGGACCTTTTCCTAATTGCTATCAGCCTTGTGTACACGCGCTTGTGCATCATCGTGATCTGTTAGCTTGCTCCTTGGGCCGATATTTGGGATGTGGGTCAGTAGAGACTGACTCAAGAGAAGGCCACTTATTGCCATGAAAATGAAAGCGAGCGTCCTCGCTTCCTGTTTCTTCATGCGTGAATACAGAAGCACGCGAGAAGCCCGGAATTCACGCGCTTTTTGCTCTCATTGCACTGTGATTACATTCGATTTGCAACATGAAAAGCTCGTCGCATGTTCGTTCGCAGACAGCCTCTTGTTGCCTTGTATCGTGCTCTTCACCGTCCGCGATGCCAGTGAGACCGCCTCTCTCTTTGTCGTGTACACGCCAGCATTTGTAGAAAACGCGACGGCGGGAAATCCTAGGCGCGATTGATGGCCCGATCAGTTGGTCTGGCAGAACCCGCGACATCCTTCGTCAGTCCCAGATCTTACAGGAATTCAGCCGTGCCCTGAAGTTCGTAGCAACATCGATAAGTCTGTCAGTCACAAGGCAAAGTCTACAGAGCGAAGTCGATGTTGCCCTCTGTCGAAGATGGAGCGAGGGAAGCGCTTGTCCAGATTTGGCTGCGAAAGGGCTGGGAAACTTCGTTCCCCTGCTTGGCCACAACAATGGAGACGATAATAATAACAACGCGAAGCACTACGCACACGCTAGAATTGACCATGTTCGCGAGCGCAGCTTCGTGGCAAATGCCATGTATATGTGAGGCTGACTTCGTGTGTTCGCACGTCTGGACGCCGCACGCTTCAACGCGTCTTGAGAAAAGAGACGAGAATACCTGAAAAGTCTGCGACGACGTCGAGGCGAAACGAATGCGACAACAAGATGCGCCCAGAAGCTCATTTGATCAGCTTCAACACACGACTCCTGGAGCTCATGAACAAGCGTGATTATGACAATGCCTTCTTCGACTGCCTTTTTCCGGATATCCACGTCGAGATCAACGGCGCTGCCTTCCAAGGTCGAAAGGCGTACCTGGAAGGCTACAAGTCTCTCGCAGATGATAGCCCGGACCTACAGGTAGCTATCACAAATGCTTCGGCTATTGTGGATGAGCCAACGAACCGGGGCCAAGTGGTTCTCCATGTCACCTTGACTGCTTTCTACGACAAGACCACCAGACTTGCAAGCGAGAGAGCTGCGACAGTTCTATCGTGCTGGCAGCGAGACAAGCAGACATGGACCTGTTATGCTTACTTCCTAGTCTATGGAATCCAGGAGTTTGACTAAACCCCAGAGAAGATCGCCTTTGAGTACTCAGATCTCTGCGGCTGAGCTCACAACAAAGTCGTAAGCAGATGTCGCGAAAGTCTGAAGTGCGAAGATTAGGCGACAAATGCACAGGAGCGCAAGTCTTGTTTCTTGAGCTTGTGAAGGCTTGCATGAATGCTACTGCTTGATTGAAGCAGCATCTGGTCGCAGGTGTGTGGCAATGGAGACACCGAGCATTCAGCTTGCAGATTTCGGGTGTTCGGTGTCGATCCTCTCAGCTTCATGGTGTGTGGGAGCGTCGCACAGCTTGACCAAAGCAGCTACCGACGTATGACTTGCACTCACAAGGGCTCCTCAGGAAGACACTACGCAAGGAATTGAAGAAACGAAAATGAAGCTGACGCGTAGTGAAAGTTGCACAAACGACAAGTCAAAAAGCGTCCGTCTGCTCCGTCGCGATGCAGATAGCATGATGCTCAGCCTTCCTGAGTGAAGCCCACCATGCCACCTGCCGATGGAGGTAGTTTATACTTGACACCTAGCGACGCTGACAAGATACGACAAAATGCGCAAGCCACTTCCGCAAAATGCCAAACTTTTCGAGGACAATCTCGAGCTTCTCGAGATCGGATCTCCATGTTCCAGCAAGCAACAGCGGCGTCACTCATGGCTGACATGACAGGCGAAAAAAACTCCAATGCTGCTGAGAGCCTGGTCATCCCCAACCCGTACGCGCCGTGTACCACGCCGGCTGATCAACTGCGGCCGATGTCAGTAGCAGAATTGCGACAAGACAGCCACCATCGCGGACGGGTCTTGCGAGTTCGCCGTGAGGCGCCGGTCGTCCCTCAAGGTGCAATGTCGTGGACAGTTGTTGAGGACGACTGCGGTGATGTTGAGCGGCTGGAGTTGCACTTGCACATTTCGCGCATGGGACTCTCAATCCTAGAGTCTGGGTACCAGTTCAAGATAAAGGAACCATTCTTCACCTTCAGCGACAATGGAGAACCTGCGATACAAGTCCACCATCCTTCTGATATCGTTTGCGTCCAAGATCGACAAAGCATTAAAGCGCCTGCTTGTCCAGATGGCAGCGAGCCTGAGCTCCTGAGAAGCAGAGCATTTGTGTGCAAGGAAGAGGGTAATGCGGCACTGAAAGCAAATGATCTCGCCCGCGCGTGGTCCAGATATACCGAGGGCATCCTCTGCTCACGTGCAGCGTCCGAAAGCGGCATCAGCGTTCGTCTCGATCTGTATCGAAATCGTGCTCAAGCCAACCTGCTTCTGCTCCGATTCGACGAAGCTCAGAGCGATGCCCTGGCTTCTGTCAGTGCTGTCCCAGACAAAGCGCATAGACTCCTGGATAACAAAGCTTACTTCCGCGCTGGCTGTGCAGCTTACAACCTGCACAGATTTGGCATGGCACAGGAGCATTTCCTAATGGCTCTTGAGCTTTCGCCTGCTGATAGACCCGGCCAAGTCTACCACCGGCAGGTCGAGCGGCGTCTCAGTGAAGAAGCTCGCGGGGACTACGACTTCACAAAGATCGAGAAGAAATTGTCGCCACAGCAACCGAGGGCCGATGCTGCAAGCTTCACAAAACAAGTTGTAGCCCGTAAAAGCCCAAGACACGGAAGAGGTCTCTTTGCAAATACGGACATAGCCGAAGGGGAACTTGTGTTCTGCGAGAAGGCATTTTGCTCGGTCTGGAAGAATGAGCCGCAAAGTTGGACTGGCATATTCTACGATCCCCGTGAGGAAAAGCTTCGAGCACTACCTGCGGGCTTGGAACAGGCTGTTGTGCAAAAGTTGATCAACAATTTCTCTCTCTTAGATGAAGTTGCAGATCTTCACAGCGATTGGCCAGGGTTGAGCAACCAGGCCATTTTGACCGACAAGCAATCTGCTGTGGATGCTTTCCAGATACACGACATAGTCGCTCGGAATGCGTTCGGAGCGGACTCAAGGTTTTCCTTTGCTGCTGGCGATGGCACTGCTCGGAACGCCAACACAGGTCTGTGGATCACCGCATCCTACATCAATCACTCCTGTGTGCCAAATACAAGCAAATCGTTCCTGGGCGATCTCATGATCGTTCGTGCTACGAAGTCTATCAAGGCGAACGAAGAGATCTTGCACAGCTACATCGACGAATCAGCCTCATTTGACGATCGACAGATGGCATTAATGGACGCTTGGCAGTTCACATGCGACTGTCCTCTCTGCTTCGCAGAAAGTACAGATGGGCCAGAGTTGCGCAACACCAGAGAAAAGCTGTTGAGGGAAGTAAGCAGCCTTACGGAAGGCATATCACCGCAAAGTGCCGGAAGAGTTCTGGTTACCAGGGTTCGGCGTCTACACCGAGCTATCTGCGCGACCTACGACCGAGAGAGATACATCGATGTTCCTAAGCGTGGCATGGCAGAGCTTGAGTGATGGTTGACGCATGCAGGAACGAAGAAGTAATTGTGGGTCTTCCCAGTCTGCCGGGACCAGCCCTGCCAGGCAGGGTGGCCAAGCTTGGACCAACAGCTTGATTGAATGTCTCTATTCTGAATGCACATGAGTCTTTGTGGATGAAGGCCTACTTCTTGCTGGTGATCAGTTCATGCAGCGTGTGCTCATTACTCACGTTCGTCTATTGTCGACCTAAGGGACTTTCATTCAGGACAGCAAATCTCAAGGCAACACCCATGAAATATCGACAGCAGAATACCACAGACATGGTCTCGGAGTCACTACTTGAAGTCATCTCTCCTCTGGTACCTGTAAGACCCAAAAGCGGTATGGCGTTACTACTGCCTCTCAAAATTTGCCGAGCGGATACGTCATAATAATTTCTTGCCGGACCCGCCGACGTCTAGCCTGCAGCAATTGAGAGATCAACATCTTAACAGCTTCGTAGATTGGCTGATGCTGTGGCAGCATGAAATAGGGCCACTTTCGTACCAAGACATTGCGTGGACGGCAAATGTACATTCGGTATACCGAGATACTCGTGTACTTGCTCGCTCTGCTTGATTCATGAAAAAATGTGGACATATTCCGCTGCCGCAGCCCTAAATTCTTCCTATCTGTGTGGCGACCCCAAATCGATTGACAGACGCCCAATGGATCTTGCTTGTGGATAGACCTGTTCCGTCCTACGTTGCGACAAATTGAGATGCCATCAGCCTGGATACCTTACGAGCACGAACCAATCATTGCAGACAAGGATTCAACGAAACCTACAAAGACTCCTAAGGCCAAGAAGCAAGAAGAACGGCCTTTCATTAATGTTAGCAATCCTAATCAGGCGAAATCTTTCCGCAAAGCGATTCGCAGCCATGTCACTGGAGTACAGCACAAGCGAAAACGAGAGGCATTGGCTGTGAATGGTGCCACAGACAGCACCTGTTGGAAGCATAACCTACCGTACAGGAAGAATGCCAAAGATGCTCGAACTGAGGATAACGAGGCGGCTTCCGTGAAGGATCGACAACAGGATGCAGTGCCTGAGACAGGGAGCGATATCAGCAGCACGTGTTTGAGCTTGTCATCCTCGAGCAACTCTTCCCGAAACAGCCCAACGGAGATACAGCGTGCATCAACACCACTGAGCCGTCTAGCTTTGTCAAGACACAACCCATTCGAGACTTATGAGATAGCGTCTGACTGGAATGACGATATCTCGGGACTACTAAACACTTGTAGGCGCTCTCTAATGCCTTTCCGAGACATCAGCTGACATTGCTAGACCTGGGAAGTGCTTGCACCTTCCTTCGTCTAAATGGCTTCGCGCAAGAATCTCGCCTGCTTCGCGCAGACATTGTCGAATCTGACATGTACATTGATAGTTTCCTCTTCAATGCACTGATCACTTTGACAACGACAAGAATCGGCGTGACTGGAGCTCACATGGGCTCCCAGCAATTGATCACTTGGCTGAGGAACAACTTCCTCATCATGATACGAACAGCAATCTCGAATGGCGGCGAAGATCCAAGAACTTTAGCTGTTGGGCTCGCATTGCTCATAGGATGGGAATTGGTCAGTACATCCGTAATCATCATGTGTTGACTTTGCTAATGATCAGCAGGAATTTGGTGATGCAGACACCTGCTTATTACATTCAAGAGCACTCCCTACTCTGCTAACCGCGGACTCTGATACCTCAATCCCAAGCGTCTTCAGCTATCCAGACCGCAACGAGAACAGAGTATTCCGTGGAGGTGTCCGACTAACACCAGGCTTCGAATTCTACATGACACAGAATCTACTACCACCGCGACTACTCTTCCTGGTGGGAAGCCTGAACTTCTTCGAACCCAATGCGCCCGGCGCTCGAAGATGGATGCGCGAGCTCTGGGCTTCCATTGGCGGATGCTTGCCTATCGAGAGCACGGCTCAGAGTAATTTCAAGCAGCGCGAATTGCGGTCACGAGTAGCTCAGCTCGTCAGACAAGCTGGCTATATGCTTGGGTCTCTCATGCGACATACGGCCAAGGAGCCGGCAGCGGCACAGCCTCTAACTGAAGGTATCGCTGGATTATGGACCGCAACTCTCGACAACGACTGGATGTCGATGATTCGGACCGTTTACGATGAAATACTGCTATGGTGCTTATGCGTCTACTGCACCACGGCCGAAAGGAGAGCGAAGGAGCACATTTTTGCCATTGAGATGCTTCTTGCGAACATGGAGATCCAGTCCTTGGCTCTTCTTTATTCCCTACTGGCGAAATATGCCTGCCCGCCTTGTATACAGAAGCGAGTCTCCCAACTTTGGGAAGATCTCAAAGGGCCAAAGTTACTGACTTGAAGCTTGAAAGCTATGGAGACCATCTTCCACTTGTATGGCTTCTCCGGGACACTGGAACAGCCACGATCACGATTGAAATGACCAAGATGAGAGCTAGCGGGAGTCCTGAGGCTCAAAATCACAAAATCTAAGTTCATTCACTCAAGTGAAGTTTGCAGGGATCTCCAAGCTTGGACCTCACATGACATTACTGCACGTCGGATCCACTCTCGAGTCGCAGGGCTCTAAACACCACTTCTGCGCGAGAACAATGACACTGCACTATCAATAACATTGTTGACTTAACCTTCTTTGATGTGCCTTTGACGCGATGTCTCAAAGGTCTTTCTGGACCGAAAGGCACAAAGAACGGCCTTTCACGACTGCTTATAAGAAAGTGGAGAGTCTCCCAGCCGCGCAAACACCCTATCGCTTCGAAAACAGATCTACACAGCACGAACAGGCTTTAGAAAAGGATCGCAACGCAGGCATTGTCATCCTAAGCGCTGTCAATAGACTCAAGTTTCGAAAAGCATTCAAAATGTCGGCATCTCCACCACCCTCACCCACCAGACCCAATCACCTTCCCATGACTTCACGACCAGAGGCAGAATCAGCGCCGTTCTGGTTTGAGCAGATGGCAGGAGTCAAACGCGCAGAAAACGAAGAAGACTACGACGAACGCGTCCAAGTGGCCAGATGGAAGCCCGAGCAGCATCTGGGATGGTGTCGAAGCGAAGCACAAAACTCCCCGTCCTCAAAGCTAAAATCCCGCATCACGAGTCCAGAAGAAAACTCCATCGGAAAAGTCGCATTAGCAAAGCGGTACAGAGACACTACCCAGGCGGATAAGCCTCGATTCACACATCTTGCCAATTTCAACAAGGATCCAAAGGCACTGCTAAAGGATGCTCTGTATCGTAGTATGCGACACAACATCCTTCAAAATGCGAAACCAAGGAATAAAAAGGAGATGGATTCGGTGATTCAGGAAAAGAAGAAGGGTTGGCCCGTGCCTTTTCCGAAGAATCTTAAGGAGAACTGGAGGATTCTGCATAGTTGGCCACCAGATGAGGATACAGATGACGAAAATGTCGAAGTCCCAATGGCTGCTACTGCACCGGAAGAATTCAAGAAATGTGAGTACTTTGGCTGCGAAAACCCGGACAGTGAGCATCAGAAGTCTTGTGTTGCTAACATTATGTTTTTGACTAGTTTAGCTGTCAAAGAACGACGAAATCGGTCTCGTCTTGGATTGTACACTCAATGGGACATCGAATGAGAAGCCTAAACTTCATGATTTGGGATCCTAGGAAAGGTATGTACAAAATGGAAATCCTTCTGGTATGGTATTCAACGCTTCATAGCTCATTTTCATTCCTATATGTTCCATGTTTACTAACGCAATGTCTCAGGATCCGCGTAAGAAGTGTCGACGTTACATCACCTCTTGGTCGGGCCCCTCTGCAGGCAAGAACCAATGATCAGATGAGAAGAACACAAAGCAGCTTTGATCAAAACTACATAACACCACCCTCTGTGAACAATAGCACTATCGGCACTCCAACATTTCCCAAGAACACCAAACTGACTCCATCACACTGGAGTTTCATCGAAGCACATCCCTTCAAGCCTGAGATTGACCATGAATCTTCCTCAAGTGGTTGCGAAGGTGCTCTGCACGCTTGAAAGCCTTATTGCCGACACGATCGCAACCAGCGGTGTTGCAGGGGAACGCTCCGTTCTCGTGAGTACGCATATGTCGTTCGAGGTCGGCCTTGCGATCCCATAGCTTGTCGGAGAAGCAGATACCGCATTGAAGGATCTCGTGTCGTTGGCGGCCCGGTGGGATGGAAGCAATTGATGCACAGACAATGATGTTCTGCAGTGTGGCGCCGTGGGTGCTTAAGCGAGGTTAGCTGCATTTTTTTTACTTACCCGGCAGCAGTTGCATCTAGAGATGCAACGACTGGACGGTAATGTTCATTGGCCTGGTCTTGTGCCACTGCATGATCAAGCCAGTAGGGTCCATTCCAATCCTTGTTCATCGTCGCGAAGGCGTCCTCAAAGTCAGGGTAGAGCTTTGGGGCCATTCTAGTGGAGGCGGTGTGCAGCTGTCGAAAGGCGACGCTAGGTTGTTTTCGGATGCATCTGGGTACAAGGTGTGATTTCGAGAGGACCGAGTAGCAAAATTTGGGAAGGGCGAGGCTGGGAGACGAGCAGGTACTTGTATTCGCAGGGCGACTTGGTCTGTGCCAGCACATAGCTGGTCCTGGTGTAGCCTGATGCAGCACGTCCACACATACGTGTATCAGTGTCCTCTCGTCGTACGCTTGCAAGGACCATAGCTATTGGATGTCACCATTCGCCTTGCCAGCCCTGGAATCTGAGCCGTCCGATGCAAGAAGATGCCGTTTCTCCTTTCTCATACGGAGCGTGCGTGCCAACGCCCTTCATGATTGAAGTTGATTGCAAGAGCATTTTCTATAGTCTTGAAGTGATTGTCACTCTCCATAAGCAGTGTTGACTCGCACATTCGATGCGATCATGCTCTCGTCAGATGGAAAAATCAATGCCAGACGTGATCCAACCGGTTCAAGTCCTAGGGCATCGTTCGATTCGTCATCGCTTCCCTTTGTCGGTGTCATTGCCGCGATATGCACTGAATGTTCGAAGACTTGCGCGGTCCTGATACCAGCACACGTATTTCGCATCTCCTTTGGTGGTGGGGAATTAAGAGCTAAGCCAACGACCTCAGATAGAGAATCCCAAGCTGTTGAACTAATGCCGGTCCACATTGACCAGAATGTATGTACAGCGGCCACAAGGCAATAGCTTAGCAAGATAGCCAACGATATGCGAATTGCCGTCGATTCTGTGCCCCAACCATATCCTGATCGGTAGGCATTGACGTCAAATTTGAAACGCTCAGGTCCCTTGTAAAAGCCAGCGAATGGACTATCGTCGGTTGTACGATTGGTTTGAGTTGTGCGAGAGAGGGCAACGGCAAGAAGTGTAGAAGCCATGAGTGCAGGCACAAGGTTCTGAGGCACATCTGTCCGATACATGAAGTCCACAGAGTTCGTGATGTTTCCGAACATCGTAGTGTTACCAGCACTGGGATTAACAAGATCTAGCCAATCCCTAGTTGGTTTCGCCATCCGGGGTTTATCACTAGACTTCGTTGCAGAGCCCCGGCTAGATAGACCGTCGAATGAGTATTCGAGAACACTTGGGATCCACTGTAGTTGGAAGTTGCATGGCTTGAGCGTGAGTCCATGCTGCATCTGACACTCGTCTCCCTTGGCCGCATCATATGATAATGCGGCGTACACAGCTCCAAATCCATCCGAATGCGATAGTTTGACGAAAAGGAGGTCTCTTAAATCTTGCCGGGAGCTGTATGTACTTGCAGTGCAGTTTTTTGCGGTTTCGGCGGCGTTGAGCATCGAGTCGAGTCTGTGGTGGTCTATGTCCGAAAGTTCGCCCCTGACTTCTGGTATTTGCCCGTCCTTGCTGAAGACTAATTGTGGCGGAGACTTTGGAGAGGGATAAGACGCCTCCTTGTCGTCCAGACATTCGAGTCTGGCCATCGCGTCCATGCCGCCTTCAATCTCGAGAGAACTGCCGCGGTAAGGCATGTTGAAAATACTGGATACGAAGATTGAGGCCGTGCTTTGAATTGATGAGGCCAATGTAACACGTCCAGGCTCAGCTGCAGAGACGCTCAGTGATAGAGTGAGTGGCGACTTGTTGTTCTCTGTCAGCCATGGGCCTCTGCTGTCGAGACTACCGCTCCGATAGTCGTACTCCCGTGACAGGTAAACAATGACCTGGCCCAGTGCTTGACATTCCAGGCTACTTGGGGGTCCAAATGTCGATAAGAACAGCTGGGGCTTTACTGTGGGTTCTCGATACTGTGAAGCTACGAGGTCCACGGGGAAGAGATCATCTTGGTTTGCGACCATAGTCGCATTCGAGGAATATTTCAGCCATTTGCCACTTCTTGGGATCATGCACACTGCGCTCGCTGGCCCCACAGTAGCGATCAAAAGTGATACCACCAATAGCACGGTTGCTAGTCGCACTTTGAAATGCCAGCTATAGCGCGACGATCGTAGGGCACCGAGTAGCTCGGGCGAGCCAACATAGGACAGCTGAACGGCCTGAATTGATCAGTCATAGGCACCAACATTGAGCCCGGTGACTTGCCTGGCCACTAGCGAAAGCTGCACCAAACGGCAGTCCGCCGCTCCGAGTGAGATGATAGCAAGTGTATGATAGCAGCGCTGTGGTGAGAGATGCGACCATGGTAAGCTCATGTAGTGTCGCAGCAAATTGCAAAATTGTAGGTATCTGCTGTCCAATGATGGAGCCGAGGTATTGGTGACTGAAATTTAGTGACACCAGTGTCAAGGCAACAGAGAGAGGCAGAAGATGGATGAGGCATCGGATAGCAGCACTAGTTCGGCTTTTGTGGACTGCGATCTTTCGTTCCTCTGGCCGCCTTCTCCAAGCAAGTACTGAACTCAATCCAAAAGTTCTGAGTGTGGTATATAGCCGTGAGTACCATCGTTGTGACCGTTGAGCATAAAGCGAATTTGTCCTATGCTCTGACATCAGCAAGTTGTCAGTGATCTGATGGCGTATTCGACTCGTACGGATCTTTGGTCACATCCAACGTAGATTCCACTAGGATCTTTGAGATATGCGCATATTGACGACGAGACTTGCGACCTGGTAGGTATCTCATGGCTCCGAGTGTGCAAATTGGCAAGATGAGGCACGTCCAACGCTGGGAAAAAACAGCTATAAAGCATCGGGCGTTGCATGAGGCGCAGTACTTCAGATCGTCGTGGCTTCATCGCCTTATTCTCGTGTTCAACAAGCTGTAGTCTGTGCAACGCGGCTGACAGATTTGCATCAGGTGAAGATAACCACAGCCGACCAATGTTACAGCTCAGGTAGCATCAAAGGCATAGTGTCTGACGATGTTCAGGCGGCATCGGAGGCAAAGTACTGCGTTTCCCTGGGGACGCTCGCATCGACTCTTGTACATTGTTGCTGTCATTCGTGCGTCGTGGCTTGGCAATGGTTGTGTAGTACAAAGGTAGTACAGCGTGCTCCTCAGCCGAGACAAGTGTTTCACTTCCTTTACTTGCCAGCGATAACACTCAGCCCTCCGGTGTGTATAGTCTCATCTAAGCCTTGCTGGCAACCGTTCAGCAACCTTTCCAGGTCCAGGGACGCCAGGTCGCAAATTCCAAGTCTCCAGCAAGAAGGCACGTACTTGCCCCGCCCATGACAGGGCGAAAATTGCTGCAAGTGTAAACCATCGTGAGTAGGAGTATCATCAAATCTCATTCATTAGAATCTCCCTAAAACAAAAGATCAGTCCCCAACCTCCTCTCAAACCTATCCCCACCATAACCCTTGGGTATCGCAATATCATCAAACTCCACAAGCGCCTGTCCACCAACCTGCGGCTCCAAATCATACTCAATGCCCGAAGAAATATCCCCAATATAACTCCCAATCGTATGCGTACTCTGCACCTCCATGCTCTCATCCTGCACCACAACATTAAAACTAGGCTGTTGTCGACTCTCCCTAACCCTGACCTGTGCCTGGATCTGTGCAACACGGAGGTTGCGCTCGTAGTGTTGGGTATGGACGTCGAGATACTTGAGGTCTAAGGGAGTGAGTTTTTGGAGAGGGACGGGACGGCAGATGTTTTGGATTAGGCCGTCGTAGTCGCAGGGGATCATAATAGTTCGGAGACGGGGAAATTTGTTGTCCTCGATCGCGTCTGCGAGCCAGTTGATTGCGGTCCCGGGAATGAGGCAGTCCCAGTGGAGGGACTGTAGGCTTGGCGAGCAGAGCGTCAAATGTCTGCTTGAGACTGGAACTCCGATGGGAGGCTCGGGTGAGGCTTCCTGGACCAAGGCTAATCGTCGCAGCCGAGTAAGGTGCGAGAGGAGAGTTTGTACAGTTTGCAGCGAGAGTAGCTCCAGGCCGATCAGTGAGAGTCTCTCGATGGAGAGCGCCATGCGAGAGTATCCCAGCTGCTCGATACCTTGATCTGTCAGCCCTCCAAGGGTTTCCAGTCTCAGAGATCTCAAAGGAGGCAGAGTCAGAAGTGTTGTATCTGAGAAGTCTGATCGGTGCAAGCCAGAAACCATCAAATGCTTCAAAGATGGCAGTCGATGTAATACAGCTGAAAATGCTCCTAGTCCAAGATCAATTCCTGGGTCTGCAGCCAGTGCCAGGGACTCCAGGTTGCTCCACTCGTCGTGGCAGAATACAAAATCTGCCAGCGTAGGTAAGGTGCTCTTCACAGAGTCCAGAGCCCAAGCATGCGATTTCAGTCTCGTTCGACTTGCCAAAGCTTCAAGCACAGGTGCTGTCTGAGTGGTAGCTGGCAGCACGTACCCGCTGACATACTCCAAATTATGGCATTGTCCGATGATTTCCCGCAAGCAGTTCAATGCCGGAGTCTTTTTCGAATTCGCAAAGGCTTCGGCATCTAGCTCCCTAGCCAGCTCTGTAGGTATCCGTATGTGGTGAATCAGGAATCCGAGTCCTGGTGTATGTGCTACGACATCCTTCAAGAGTTGTAGCCGACTCTTCGGCTGTTTGGTTGACCATTTCCTCTTCACTGGTGCCCTATTACTGGGAAGCCATAGATCTCGGTATAAGTGATCTCTTGCGACACGATACCACCTCTTATCCACCATGCATAGCGATCTCAGATCATGTCTCAGCGCGGGAACGTTGACAGTGTTCCCAACACCATGGACATCCTCCAGATGATCCAGTATACACTGATATATCTCCCTCGGTAGCTGGACGAATATGCGCCTCGGGAGATTCTGTGCGCGATCCGACACTCGCGACCATCTCGAGTTGGGCCTTCCTCTCTCCCATTCCCAGGGCGTCCTTGTCAATGTTGGCGGGTCATTGAACTGACAACTCCCAGCTCTTCTCTGCTCGGCGACGCTGGCTGGCCAGGTGTACGTCTTCCTATGACCTATCAACGATGTTGTTCGCTCGGGGATCACGGGAGGTCTCGACCTGTCATCAATGCTCAATCTTCGTTGCTTGACATCAAAGTCGTCGCTCGTGACATGGACTTGTACATATTTGGCTTTGACAGGCCTGAGATTGTCTTGGAATTAGCTTTATACCGTATGCAAGGTACCAGTCGCCTTCACTGACCTGTACGGTAATACTTCGTCGTCCTCGGTGGGTGTGATAGAGGAGCGTCGCGAGAACATGTTGACGCTCCGGATGCTTGGTGTGCGCGAGGGCCGGCTGAAGTTGACATATGACGGTACATGATAATTGCTGTTGTTGTTGTTCGACATCCTGGTCTATAATCCTCCTGAGATTCTCAATGCCGAACCGGCTCTTGTCAACCTTACCAACCACGCGGTGCGCAATTATAGCCAACGGTATATGATGTCTCAGAAGTCATCAAATGTCAACAACCCGGCCCATTAATGAAAATGAAAACGCAAACGAGCTTACTCTCCCACCTTATCACCTCACCGATGGAAAGAATGCTTTGGCTGGCTGAGGCAGGCAGATTGGTCTGCATATATCAGTGAACCATTCGCCTACCATAGAAGCTTCCAAGGTGATCTCCGCATCTGAGGCGTTAGGATCGCCACCGCGGACAGCCGTTCTCGACCAATCTTAGCGATTTGCATCTTATCCGAGCGTCGCAGTGTCCAATAGGACATTTGATCTACGGCCTGGATGTCATTTGCGACGTTGGCATCGGGCTCGGCTGGTGAAAGTATGAAAGAAGAAGAAACGGTGAAAAGGAGGGGAAATCGGGCGCATACGCCTGTTTGGGGAAGCGGCAGTGACAGCGTTTATCGTTCCATCAGCAACGACAACTTGGCGATGATGAAGCCGATGGGTTTCGTCGCAGGGTAAGAACATGTTTGAAGAAATTGAGTGTCGATAATGAAGACGTGCAAAGTTCAATGTGAAAGAACGCTGGCATCCCTTGACCAAGAAGGTGCGATGCCGAAGCCGAAGGGTCACCGAAGGTTAGTAACTGCCGAAGAGAGAGAAAGATCACTCCGACTGACTCGATATGAAGTTTGAAATAGATTGCAACGAAGTCGAAACAGGACGTTAAAGAAAACGGGTGCGATGACCACGTTGCGTTCATTTCAAATCTTCTCACGCGGTCGCGACCGACTCATCGTGTATGCTGCTACGCCGAATTGCTCCTCTATACCCGTCCACGTCTGCGCCGAGACGTCTCGTTGCTCGCTTTTCGCTTGCTCATCATGCAATGGTATAACAAAGGAAAAAGAATACCGAAATGGCCAACAACTCCTCTTCATGCAAAGTTTCGTGTCAAGAATGTTAATAAGCTGACAGAGAAGTTCCCTTACTCGACAGCGACAGCGGCAGCAGATCCATCACCCTGCAGCAATGGGTTGACCTTCTGATCATCCCACTTGAAGTTGAAGTCCTGGCCGATCTCCTTCTTGATGGCGGTCTTGATGGCTTCGAGGACGTTCGGGAAGACACCAAAGTTGGCGGGGTTGTTCTCGTCGTTGTCGCCGCCTTGGAAGACACCAGTGCGGACCAAGCAAGTGTTCCAGCCGTACATGTTCCCACCGATAATGTCGGACGCAGGGTTGTCACCGATCATGTAGATGTTCTTTGGCAACTTCTCCTCGTTGTGGATCTTCTCCATCCAGCTGGCAATCACCTCGTCGGCATACTTGTATGTAGCGAGTTCTGGCTTGCCGTATACGACACGTTCGAGGTCCTCGCCAGTGAGGGCCTTGTACATGGCCTCGATACCAATACGGAAAGCACCTTGCGACATTCTCGGGTATGGGTGCTCAGTCGGGCAAAGCAAGTCACCCTGCGAGAAGTAGATCGGGATTCGCTGCGAGACTGGGTCCTTCGCTCTGGTGTGGAGACGTCCATTCTCGGATTGGAGCAAGTCCATGATGATCTGGATGTCGGTTGCGTAATCGCGGGAGTCAGAGAAGACCATGATGGCGTCAATGTTGACCTTGGAGAAGTCTCGTGGGCGTGATGTGGCACGTTCCTCGTCAGTGAAGACCCGGTATGGTGCGATTGTTGGGTCCCAAGCCACGATGTCGTTTGGCACGACGATGTCCTTGAAGCCGTACTCCTCGGCCACCTCTCGGCATCGGTAGCCTTCACCACCAACAACGAGGACAGTGTTATAGTATTCGGCAAGAGCACTCATAGGTGTGTGCGATTGAATGAACTGTTCGGTGCTGATTGGCTGGTGCAAGATCTTCGATAGCTGCTCGACACGTGCCTGTTCTGGCTTTCCTGAACCGTTTGTGAGGAAGATGTGTGGGATCTTAATTCCAAGCTCATTGTCTCCGTTGAGGATTTCAAGTGTCCGCTGACCTTCTGGGATCAGTCGGTCGCCGTGAACGAGCACACCATCGATGTCGAAGACGAAAGCCATGTCTTTGGCAGCCTTGACCTTGTTCTGGGACATGTCCTGGACTTGACCAGCCAAAAGCTCACGTGTTGGCTGAATGGGCGGCATGCCCGGGCGTTGAGGACGGCCATCTGCGTGGGTCACCGACGAGAGACGGGACTGGCGCTTCGATCGTGGAATTGGGAGAGCTGCACCGAACGAGTTCCTTGATCCCCTACGGTCCTTCTGAGATGGTGAGATCGAAAGCTGGTGCATATATGGTGTTGCGTCGGCGATGCTGGATCTCGAAGCTGGCACCTCGATAGCACCAAACTTCTCGCTTTGGCCTCTACCATAGCTGCCAACACCTTCGCTAGTAGCGATTTCGCTGCTCTTGACCTTCTCCATCTCCTGCTGCGATGCTGGGGCTGGGTTGACGGCGAAGTCTTTATCGTCGAAAGCAGGCATTTTGGCTGAGGTTCTTAGTATTCTCTGCTAATGATTGTTCGATATGGCTTTGGACTGTAGAGTTGATGTACTCTGTGGAGTCTGAACGATGTCGAAAGAATGTCTGTGGGAGATGTCTCTTTTGATATGAGAGTATAGTTATATCACACCAAACCAGGGGAAGAAGAGTTAGCGATGAGATAAATCCAGGGCAGGTCCTCCACAGGGTCTTTCTATTTTATACAGAGACAGCGTCATCCGAGACGACGACGAACAACCTACAAGGCTGCGCCGCGCATTGCCGTTCGGAAAATCACTCTTCACGAGCTTTTCGGTCAGGCCGTCAGCCGGATGGTCTCAACAAAGCGGTTCCCTTGCACGACTGGCAAACAACCGTCGGTGTCGTGTTGTCGCCAGTCTCCACTGTGTTGCGGCAACGATGTCATAGTTCTCCAGCATCTATTATCGTCCCCGAGATAAGACGACATGGTGCCGCCAGATCTGGTTGCAGCAACAGCATACCCATATTTTGTGGATACAAAGCTCTGGCAAAGCTATTGCAGAAAAACGCATCCGCCGTATGTCTGTCAGAAGATAGTGGTTTCGAAAGCAGCTTTCACTCGTAGCGGATAGGCTGCAGATACCGCTCAGAGCAGAATTCCCGCAGCCCACGAGCCCGCCACGCGACGAATGAAAGCTTCGAGAGAGTCGTCTTTCATGTGCTGCCGCAGTGGGTTCCAGTCAATTGCTTGCTCGTGCAGGGGCAATTCACGGTGGATCTACAGCATGTCGTTGGAAACGGCCATTCAGCAATCGTCGTTGCTAGCTGCCGAAGGGATGCCCTGCCAAGCGGCGCACCCCCGGTCACATCTCGGGCCTTCGAAGACCCTTGCGAATTGACGTCAACTTGAACCAGCACCCTCTCTGTGTAACACCTGAATGCATTTCGGATGATGACTTTTCACGCGCTGTACCCACAAATACTGCTACGCTGGCGCGGTCAACGTCGGGATAGCACGCCGTGGGATGTCGCTGCGGCAATGGGCCATGACGTCGTTTTGTTGTTCAACGACCACGGCGGTGACTGATGGAGACAGTTGTGCCGTGATGAGAGCGAAGGCGAGGGAAAAGTCTGAAGGTACACGTTGATGTTATCAGAGCGAAGGCGCGCTCCGGGTCTAGGACTCTAGGTAGGCGAACAATCTCACTTTCTTTGCGAGCTCCTCATCATCTTGAAATTGTCAAGCCTTCTTGCAATCCTCATAACAGAATCGCATACATACGGAATCAACAGCAAAATGTCGGACGGCAAATCTTTCAAGCTGAACAACGGCGTGACCATCCCAGCGGTCGGTTTTGGCACGTTTGCGAATGAAGGCGCCGTTGGCGAGACATACAAGGCAGTCACACATGCACTGAAGGTCGGATACCGCCACCTGGATTGCGCGTGGTTCTACCAGAACGAGGGCGAGGTTGGAGACGCAGTTCGTGATTTCATCAAGGAGAACCCCAGCGTAAAGCGCAGCGACATCTTCATTTGCACAAAGGTCTGGAACCATCTCCACGAGCCGGAAGAAGTCAAGTGGTCGCTTCAGAACTCGCTCGAGAAGCTCAAGGTGGACTACGTCGATCTGTTCCTCGTCCACTGGCCAATTGCTTCCGAGAAGGATGAAACAAATATGCCAAAGCTCAACGAGAAGGGCCTGTATGTGATCAAGGAAGAGCTCACCAAGAACCAACAGCCAACTTGGCGCGCGATGGAGGAGCTCTACGAGGCCGGCAAAGCTCGAGCAATCGGTGTTTCCAACTGGACTGTGGATGGGCTTAAGGACTTGCTTAGCTGGGCAAAGGTCAAGCCAGCGGTGAACCAGATCGAAATCCACCCATTCCTGCCAAATGAGGAGCTTGTCAAATTTTGCTTCGAGAATGACATTTTGCCAGAGGCATACTCGCCACTCGGGTCCCAAAACCAGGTTCCAACCACTGGCGAGAAGGTCAACACCAACCCAACACTCAACCAGATTGCGGAGAAGGGCGGCAACACACTCGCGCAGGTTCTCATCGCATGGGGTATCAGGAGAGGATATGTTGTTCTGCCAAAGAGCTCAACACCTTCGCGCATTGAGAGTAACTTTAAGAGCATCGCGCTCAGCGACGAGGACTTCGAGGCCGTGAACCAGGTTGCAAAGGGCCGCCACACTCGATTCGTGAACATGAAGGATACCTTTGGATACGATGTCTGGCCTGGTGAGGGTGACATCCCGGATGTTAAGGCATAGATATGATCGCATAACAGGCGTTGGTGGCGATGTTCGGAAAAGGAGGAATGTGATATTCGCTGGCAAGACTAGCTTGATGTTTAGGCGTATACAAAGTGCTTGTGTAGCCTTGAGAAATGATAGATGTACTGCGATCAATTTGAATCATAGCTCCTAGAGCCATCATGTTCTTGACTGATGAGTTCAAGAGCTTGAAGTTCAGTCGAATGTGAGACGTTTCTACCATGTGACGCCAAGACGCCATCCCTGAAGCGCGGGACAGCTGGCTTCACATCTCAAGTACGCGCATTGAACCTGAACCTGGTGGACCGCAACGACCGCTCATCAAACCAACTATTGTCGCTCCTTTGCGCAAACTGAATCAAGTTCGCGTACAGTCAAAGACGTCGACCGAAAGTTCGCAATGGCAGTCCGCAACAAGTACTCGGTCCTGCTACCGACCTACAACGAGCGCAAGAACCTCCCCATTATTGTCTGGCTCCTCAACAAGACCTTCACAGAGAAGTAAGCGCGTATACGAAGACTCATTTCCCTGCTCTGTACTAATGCGTAACATTAGCAAACTCGACTACGAAATCATCATCGTCGACGACGGCTCCCCCGACGGAACCCAAGAAATCGCCAAACAACTCATCAAAGCCTACGGCTCCTCTCACATCGTCCTCAAACCTCGTGCCGGAAAACTCGGGCTCGGAACCGCCTACGTCCACGGCCTACAATTCGCAACCGGAAACTTCGTCATCATCATGGACGCGGATTTCTCTCACCACCCGAAATTCCTCCCTACTATGATTAAGAAGCAGGCGGAAGGAAACTACGATATTGTGACAGGGACGAGGTATGCGGGCGATGGTGGTGTTTATGGTTGGGATCTCAAGAGGAAGATGGTTAGTCGGGGAGCGAATTTGTTTGCGGATACGGTATTGAGGCCTGGTGTTAGTGATTTGACGGGGAGTTTTAGGTTGTATAAGAAGCCGGTTCTGCAGGAGGTGATCAATAGGACCGAGGCGAAGGGGTATACGTTTCAGATGGAGATGATGGTAAGGGCCAAGGGTATGGGATTCAAGGTGGCTGAGGTGCCGATTTCTTTTGTGGATAGGTTGTATGGAGAATCCAAGTTGGGTGGGGAGGAGATTGTGGAGTATCTCAAGGGCGTGTTGGGGCTCTGGGTAAAGGTGTAGTGGGGAGATTGGATACTTCGAAGCGTTGGCGTTGGTGGGCATTTTGGGAAAAGGAATAAGAGAAAAGTGCATTCGACAGGATGTGCCACAGCTTCTGTATGTACTAGGTATCGTATCGTAATTGAGAAACGCATTGAAAGCAGCCCGCGTGCGGGAGACCACATTCAATTGCGTGCGTGTAGAGGTCGATGTTCAGCTTGCGCATCCTGCGACTGGACACTTATACATCGCGCTGCCCCGAATACTCGCCATGGCCAAGTCGCATGGCAAAGAGGCACAGGTCGCTTCGAGCGTGTAATTTGCCGGGCATGAACTTGCGCAACACCTTTGTTTCTACGAATAATGGCGCAAAGCTCCATGAGACAAAGACATTGCAACAAGGACCCAGGAATTTCTTTGTGGACCTGGATCTAGGAATACTAGATGCTCGGATCTCCACCTTCGCGGATGAAGACCTCCAAATGCTATACTATAATGCGTCATGCTACCAGCTCCACCGATAAATGCTGATATCGCATTTCCATATGCCGATCTTCGATGAACGAACGTCAGATACACAGCTCTACACTTCATCCTCGCCTTCATTCCATGGTGAACTTCATGCCTATCATGTGGTTAGCGGCGGTTCACGATTCGCACTCTAAGGTCGCTACACTCACATATCCAGGATCGTTCGCTCATCAACCAGTCAAGCCTCTTGCACCGCTGTGAACCCTGTGGACCCGGAAGCGCCTTAGCCGCAGAGAGCGAGGTCTCGGGCTGCGTGGTGTGTGCAGCCACATCATCTAGGCTCTTCGTTCCGGCCTTCGACACATCACAAGTCTGGGACTCTGCGTACCAACTCTCGTATGGCTCCACTATCTTCAATCCGCCGCGCTCGCCACCCGCCACCTCAGCTGGAATCGGAAGCCATGGCGCGCGCTCAGTGTTGTGCCTGTCCAGCAAGACCTTGTTGCGAGCGACTGCCAAGAACGAAGTTGGTGAGGGTGGATTCCACTCCTCGTAGTAGGCATGGTGCATCTTTGGCCGCTTGCGCTTTGGTGTGGCCGAAGCAGCAATGCCTGGTGGAGGCATCATCTGCTTATCGAAGTGAGCGCTCTCCTGAGGCGTGAGTCTTGGCTGCGTGGACAGATGATCGATGTTCCAGTCGATGTAGATGGTTTCCGTGTTTGAGTCCGGCTCAGTACCCTCGGTTTCCTTTGTCTTGAAAGACTTCAGACGTTTCGGCGTGCTTGGTACTGTTGGCTGAAGTGCTGTGCGCTTTTGGGTTGTCGGCTTTGGTACTTTTGGCTTCTTTGGGAATGTCGGCTTTGGCGCTGTGTGCTTTGGCGCTGTCTCGCTGGCGCGACAACCGACGTCCGAAATATCGCGCTTCCTTTTGACGCCCTGAGTTGTGGTCGATGCTGCATCGGTCGTTCCCTGAGCTTCGGACCTTCTCTCGGCGCTGTACGGGATGGACATGATGAAGAGCGTAGACACTGTTGCGAGTAGAGCCGACAACGACCAAGCAGAATACTGTTCTGGAAGTACAGGATTTTCTGTTGAAACATGTCAGAAATGACAGCATTATGGAAGACCAGCGCCTACCTACCTCCGCTTGCGATATCTTGCGTCCTGGAGCGCTGCTTTTGTGGAAGACCACGCGCCGAGGAATCAATATGGGAAGCTGTCGGTGTTATGCTTGTAGATGACAAGGTACAAGATCGAAGATGGCGAGTAGCCAAAGAGTTTAGCTGCGCCTCCCGTTAATGCTGGTGGCTGGCAGCTGCATGTTTGCCTCAGCAGTGAGTGAAGTAGTCCAGTCTTGGCATGATTGCCAACCTCATTGAAGGCGGACAATGGTAAGAGCGGGGACTGCAGGTGCCTCATCGCTGCGTTTGATTTCTTGTAAAAGTATAAACTGCTGACGATCGGGTTTATAGGCATTCTCGTGAATCTCGTGAATGAAGTCGAAGTTCACGCTGCATTGAGCCTAGCGTGGTTGGCAAGGCTGAGAGCCAGCCCTGTGGCTACATGAGTGTCGCGAGGAGTAATTTGAGATCATATCAACGGTAGCTACATAGTTTGAGATATTGCGCTCTTTGTTGTTCGTGTCAAACACGCAAATAGCACGCGGTATCTGCATTTCGTAGCGCGGTTCTTTGTTCGACTTCCGAAAACGGTAACATTCTCGAAACTCATGGCATGCTCGTATCCCGGCAAGAACACCGAGTCCCATTTACAAATGCACGACTCCAGCTTCTTCGCGCTCCAGCGACGATCATCAAGCATGGTACACAGAACATGCAGTCACACAAACAGGCTGAGGCGACACAAATCAGCCCTAGTCGGCGAGAGTCAATTGCGCTTGCAAGGGTAGCAGAAGGTCGACGACCAACCAACAGCGGAGAAGAAATCTGGGATGGCCAGGCAGGAGAAGATTGGCTTGCACTGAACGACTTCAACGATGTCGACAACCACGCGGCACCCGACGAAACAAGTCCCCCAATCTCACCTATGGAGGGCACGGCGACACAATGGGCAGAAGCTTGGAATAAGGAAGACGCTCATCTACCACTTGTGAGCCCTGGTATTGAGCTCTCGATAAATAGGCTTGGAATACTGCCTAGTCCAGATCCACCATTAGGAAAGGTGATCAAAGTGGCGACTTCAGTCACGGTTGATGCAGATGGTGTCTGTCCTGGAAGACGCTTTTCGACTGTTTTCGGCAACGAGGTTCACGTGGAGACGACATCGAAAGGGAATCATCGAAGACACTCGGGACCGTTGTCTTGGATACGGAAGTTGTCAGGAAGCTCATCGGGAAGTTCAAGAGATTGAGAGCTTAGATAAGGAGAACGAAAACAGGATACGATACTTGAACAATCTTTTTGTTCGATGATGCTATGATAAAGATGCTATGCAACTGTCTCTGATGCTGTATCTCAGCATACGCGAGAGGCCATATTTCCACCCTGTCGGCTTCATCAATGTGGCCTTTCTATGACCTATCGCCACATCCCAATGCGCTCAAAATCAATGTGCCCAGGGTTTCCCAAACTCCGAAACTCCAATCCGTCCCAAGATCAGGTTAGCTCAATACTGCAGACCCACAAAAGCAAAACAAAGTAGAGCCAAGTTCTTCGTACATGCCAGACTGTCTCTACCATGGCCGTCATCGTGACGACTCATTGCGATCTGCCCTGAGAAGGGCGACCCAAGATTTGAAAATGCCCCCGGAGCTGAAGTATCCCAAAAAACAAAGCCACCATAAACAGAACAAAACAAAACAGTAGCACTGGTCTCAACCCGTCCGCAAGTTTTTCTTCCCTCCTGATAGAACTGCCGAATAAACCCGATCACCTCACCCACCAGTAGCGTTCATAGCCGGCTTGGACTGCGTGTGGTACTTGGTCGAAGTACGGGCTGCTCGCACTAAATCCAGTGCTCGGCTCGGCGTAGGTGTAGGCAGGCTCCTCTTCGTCTTCTGCGAGCTCAGCTTCAAGAGTGGCTAAAAGATCCAATTCTTGTGGATCGAGTGTTACATTGTCATTCTCAGCCTCAGATAGGGTGCGCTGAGCCGTGACCGTGTTCGAAGTATGCGACTGGCTGTAGGTGATCTCGCCAACGACAGTGTCCTTTCGAGCATGCTTACGTGGGCCGTTGTCGGAGCTCTCATTCTCGTCGGTATCATCGCGTGGGCGCTTGTTGCTACGATTACCACCGAGTGATGCTGCTGGTAGAGCTGCAAGTTGAGCAGCTGCCGGTTCGAGAGGTGTACGGGTGCATTGATGATTGTTTGTCGGAGGTCCACTTGCGGCTGACTGAAGGATTGGTGGTCGACTAGAGCCTGTCTGTGGCGAGCGCAGGTGGGTAGAGAGCCGAGTCGAAGAATAGTGAGAGACAGGACGGTGAGCAGCAGTCGACGAAGAAGCTGGTATCCGAGAAGTAAACATCGTCCGGGGAGCGGGTATCCGAGAAGGAGGCATCATCTGGGAGGCTGTCACCTGAGTTGCTGGCATCCAAGTCGGTCTATGCCGAGCTGGGGGATGCTGTGGAGCTGGGTGATGTAGAGTTGGAGGCTGCATAGCTGTCCGTCGTGGCGTCGACTGTTGCAGTTGAGGATCAATATGCATAACGGTATGATGCTGGCCCGCTCCCTGCAAATCTCCTGTGGGTGTTGGATTTGAAGCAATCCGAGGTGCCATCATCGTTGGAGGTGCCATCATCGTAGGAGGCGCCATCATCGCAGGAGGTGGCATCCAAGGCGCTGTATACAGAGCAGCTGGATGCTGCGGTGCTGTTTGTTGCGATGCAGTTTGTTGCGGAGCTGCCTGTTGCACCTGAGTAGTATGATTTGGAGCAACGGCATATTGACCAGTGGGTTGCTGAGCTGGTGGATACTGAGCAACCGGATTTTGCGTCGTCGGCTGCGAGCCTCCTGTAGACGTTGTAGGAGGAGTTATTCCCTGAGCTGCCGCTGGCACTGGCGGTCGCGGCGGTAGCGATGCCTGCGAGCCTTGAGTCTGACGAAGAGCCAGAAGACGGGCATCAAGGTTGAAGCTGAGCACCTGGGCGGGTGTAAGGATGTGATGTGTCAGGGTATTTTGAGCAATGATTATTCGCATCCAACGCCCAGCATTGGGACCAGCATCCAGCAGCACGTAGGTCTCGGTTGAAGATACTTGGCTGGCCCTTATTGCGGTCGGACGGGTTACAGATGGTGCACCGTTACCGTGGTGCACCGCCGATGCTTTGATACGATGGGTCATAAAATTACTGTCCGGTGATTCCAGCTTGACCGCCGTGTACAAGATTCGAAGGGCGTTTTTGAGATAGGCGTTGCTGTGTGTTCGGGAGATATCGAAAAGGAGCGAACCACAGATATCCTCTGGATGGATGTGGCCCGTCAGCTTTTCTTGGTCCGACATGTTCTGCAGATTTGGGATTTGCGAACGCGTGTCGCGCTTTGGAGAGTTCTTGTCGCGCGCCGCCGGGATCCGGCTCGCGTCAATGATCGCGCCATCCCAACATGGTGGTGAGGGATCAGTCGTAGCCATCTTGTTAGGAGCAAGAGGGTGTGATTAGAATCCTGCGGTTGTCGACAGGTCGCTGAGGTCCTTCCAGCAAACAGCGATAACGATAATATGTCTTTCGCTGGGTTGGTAATGTGTCTGTGTGACGAGGAGGTCAGGGGAGGAAGAAGAAGAGAAGTATTTGGATGGGATGGTGGAAGTGACAAAGCTATTGTCGGACCCCTGGAACCTCTTGTTCAAGCTATTGCGCACGTGAAGTTCCCATTGTTTATTGGGAGTGACAAGGGAGGGGGGGTGGGCCATGCTCGTGAAGATCAGGCTGCGAGGCTGCGACCGCCGCTTCTCGCCAGGGCTGCCGAGCGACAGCATAGCAACCGCCGAAGCTCGCATTTCACGTCTCCTCTGCTTGTCCAAGAGATCTATACACTGTATAGACGCCAAGTGAAATGGCCGACATCTGATATGCTGGTCATATGTTGCCTCGAATTGCCGCAACTGTCAGCCGAGGTGCCGTCATTTGATATGCCAGCAGCATATCTCCTTGAATTGACGCGACTGGCACCTGGGGTGCCGACTGCTGAGTTGTCTGTGGTTGAGGAGCTGTTTTGATTGCGCCTTGGGCCGATGGGAGCGTATTGCCTGCTGATGCTGGCCGGAGCGGCTGCGAAGGCTGCGAAGGCTGCGAGAGTTTCGATCCTGTGGTATGTCGCAAATCTTGCAGTTGCGTGAAAAGGCCATGACCACGAGCCTGAGCTTATGCTGCGAAGTAAGTCTATGCCTTTGCCTATTCGATCCGCTTGCACTTTTGCCTTGTATAAGGAGGAAAAATACTGTATATGAGACGAGTGAAGGTGGCATCTGTAAATTGAGAAATCTTTAGAGGCGTGTTAATCCGTCGACTAGGGGCTGCACGGCTTGGTTATCTCGGGCACAAACATTTCCACAAAGAAGGAGGGCTTCTTTGTCCTCCTGCTGATTGTACGTGATCCTGGAGACTTGTCTTAGTACCAGATAAACAAAGAATCCTTTCATATATGTCTCGAGTTAGACTTGGCTTCCACAGAATGCATGAATCGATTGCGAGCCTCACCACTGATTCATTGCGGTTGCGATTGGCAGCGTGTTCATTGCTCCTTTTCAGACGTTGATGCAGAGTTCAAAAGTCTCTGGTTCTGCTGTCTTTCCTTTCGTGTATGTGTAATTTCGTCGTCGGGATAGTCTTATATGGTCAGCCAGACTTTCGAGACCAAGGTGAAGAGTAAATAGCTCCTCTCGGCTGTTCAATCAAAGTCCACCGCATTGCTATTTGAGGCGGCCAAAGTGTGTTCTGAGGTCCTGCATGGCGCGGAGCTGGTCTTGGCACAAAGTGTGAGATCAGTACCTTCGTGGACAACATGTCGAGAGAATGCCGTATAGACTGTGCCGCGGAAGGCTGGCCCGGGCCTGTGGAGGCAGTATTCAGGCGGTTCCCTCGTCACCGAAGCCTCTTGAAGGCTTGCCCTTAGACGTCTAAATGCTCAGGAGTTGATTTCGCTTCCACAACGTATGTCAGCTGTGGCACCAGTCCTTGGTTTTATTGGTTTCAATGGCAGACTACTTGCCTCAATGTCTTTCCTTCGTTGTCCTCCTCCTCAGACTCTCCATCGACATCCTAGTATTCTCCCTCCCCGTCGGTCTTGCGTGCAATGAGTGCGTTCTTCGGATCATATTCAGTATACTCGCCCTCACTCAAGTCTCCCAGATAACGTTCCAAGGCGTGAAATCAACGTCTTGGGTCACTCGGACTCAATAGAATTTCGCTCTTCCACCTCTTCTTGCTCTTCTCCATTAGCTGCCTTATATTTGGTCGTCTTTCTCAATCCGAAATGCCCTGACTCTTGACTATCCGATCAATCTGCACTGCTCTCCGAATCGCAAGTTCTTCGCCAGTGATGGATCTTTGTCGCCCGAGCGGTCGAGTGCGAGTGGCTGCAGCCATGTCGAACCAACTAGGTACCTCATATTTGACTCCGCTCCCACCACAGACAGTGGCCAGGGTAGTGGTTGGTGACTTTGCTCTGAATCTGCTTGTCAATGAGCCCACCTTCCCATTGCAATCACGACTTCCTCCTACATTCGTGACTTCCACGTCAACGGTGACTTCCTTTCGGAACTTATAGGAGGTCTATATTTGCGACTGGAAAGTGGCAAATACGGAAAGTCTGATGCAGATACGGTTGAGGGGTGTGACATCTGTTAAGACAGGCGACTCAATGAAACTTGATCAAATATTTTGTATTTCACCATTTCGTACAGGCTCCGACCTTCGCCATGTACCGTCGACCTCTCCAACTTGAACTTCTCAAGGAGATTACGTCGCCCGTGGTGCTTCGTTACTAGGTAAAATACAACGCGATACAATCAGCCTCGAAAATCAAATCAAAACATCAACGCAAATACAAAATGCCCGCAATCTCCATTCACAGTCTGTTTCATCCTCTGAAATCTCTCCCTTCCTTTCTTCCTCCTAAACTTCCACCCCATCTCACCTGCCTTCCCAGTTCACATCTTCCTTTCGTCGGATCAGAGGCCCTCTCTCGGGTCCAAGTAGGATGTAAGCTCCGTTCATCGCAACGCTGAGCTCGAAGCTTTGAAGGCTATGGTCTTGAGAAGGACTTGACTCTTCTCAAGTATAATGTTCCAAAGCTCCGAATAATGCTCTCCGAAGCAAGGTGGTGCTGACCCTGTTTGCGTTGGACCACTCGGTGGGTTGGCTCTGTGTGTTGCTGTCAATGGAACCCCCTGGGTTTGCCACTTGAGTCCATCGTATGTCGGCGAAGGCGGAGTTGTTTGGGCGAGGTGCTATGACATGCACCTCACTTTTGTCGGATCAGAGGACCACTCGGTTGGTACGCTCTGTGGGTTGCTGTCGATGAAACCCCCCGGGTTTGCCACTTGGGTCCATCGTAGGTGTGCGAAGGCGGAGTCGTTGTGAAGAGGTGCTGTGACCTGCACCTCACTTCTGTGTGATTTCAAGGTCCCTCGGGTATGCCATGTGGACCTTGAAAGTGTCGAATTTGATCCAGAGTGTACTGTTTGCATTAGCTTCGCCGAGAGGATGGGGTCCAGGTAAATCGCTTACACTTCACCACTAAAGGTTCCTCGTGCACTTGCCTCCACCTGTGTCGACCGGCTGAAGGCTTCGAATTTGATCCAGAGTCCACCGCGTACAACGGCCATGACGAGATGATGAGTTGTGGAGAGGTAGCTTACATCACCACTGAGGGCTTTGTACGCGCTCGACTCCATTCTCGTTGCGACTCTCAAATGGTCCGATTCCGGTTGGACTCCCTCGATAGGCGTTGGAATAGGCGAGAGTGTCCTTAGGTGAGCCATGAGACTCACCATTGGGGCTCGATGGTGATGTTCATCAAGCTCCTGACGTGTTCCCGATGCTCACGACCATATTCCTTGTTCACCTGGTTCGCGATGTCGTCCATGAGAGCGAGAGAGTCCGGATTTGCGGAAATGTCATGCAGCGGCTTGGTGTAGTACGGAGCCATGGAGTCGACTTTATCCGAAGCGAAACCCAGACCATGTGCCTCTCTCCACGCAAATGCCTCTTTGCAGACGAAATCCGGGAACTGAGGCTCTCCACGTTCGAGCGCCTGGAAGCAATCGTCAAAAGTCCGCTCGATATGTGGAGGTGGACGCTTGGCCTCCGTGAATCCACACTTGATGTGAGCAAGTTCGGTGGCCGCTTCGCGGTGGAGCTGCTGCCTCAGACGCTGCATTTTGACTGCAGCGGCTTCGTCCTCCATGACAATGGCGAGGCGTTGCACAGCGTAAAGGAGCCCATCCATCGCAAAGCTTGTGATGTAGCCGGCGTGAGCCCAGGCGTTCCTCACACCGTGGATATCCCGGAGCGCCCGTGCGACGACTTCGCGACGGGCTTTGAAGCTGTCACCAAAGCAGGTGCTGGCTCCGTGAGCGAATGCGTCGCACAAGCCAGTGAGCTGACCGAACTGGAGGTCGACATAACCGGCCGAGTCCCAAAATCTCACTCGCTCGTTGGGATATTTGAGTCTCCAAGCCCGGTAGATGACCTGCTGGGCAGTGCTATGAGCGGCGTGCGTGAAGTGCTTCAGACGTTCGCTGTCAACTCTGACGATACACTCATCTCTCCGGTAAAAGTCGCTTCCGAGCTGGATCTTCTTTGCCAGCTCATTGGTTTCGAGGTAGGCATCAACGATATCAACAGATCGCTGAGTTTCTGCCTTGGGAAGCTCTGGTGAACTGTTATCCCAGTCACCTTTGACCTCGTTGCTTGTCGTCGCTCCGGTATTCCAGTCGTCCAGAATGGCTCCAGAAGTATCGTCGCTTCCGCAGCTGCTGGTCGCGTCTGTGAAGCCGCTCTCAGAGGTGCAGTCGTCCTCTGAGGTGGAGTCCTCACCGGAGATGGACTCCTCCTCCGCTGTGCTGTTGGTGACCGAGCCTTCGTCGTCGCTGCGGTCACACTCCGATGGGATAGTCGTATCGGAGTCGTTGTGGTCTTGTGGTTGCCAGGTGGAGGCTTCTGATTCCACCTGGGAAGTAGACTCCTTCCCGCCACGCTGCCAGATGTCGCCAGAGTTCGCTTTCTCTGCGTGCTCGGGGCTGATAGCGCGGAGGCGGGCGTTTTCAGCCTCCAGGCAGGTGACCTTGGCCTTGAGGGAGGCGTTCTTAGCCATGACCCGGATGATGGCGATGTTGGCCATGTTCACCTTGTCCAACGCTTCGTTGAAAGTTCGGTATTGTATGTTGCTGAATTGTGATGTTGAGGCTTGGTCTTGATGTGTATAGCTGAAGTGCGATACAGACATGTCAGAGCAAGTGGAGAGAAGAGAAGAGAAAGGAAAGAGAGGACGAGGGTAGATTATATGGGGGGCTCTTGGAAGATTCTGCTGTGTGAGGACACATCGCCGTGCCAAGAAGTATCGTTAGCTGTCCTTAACTCAGGTCCTCAGGAAACATCTGTGGTCGCTGGTAGAAATCTGGGTGGGTAAGCAGCTTTCCAAACTTCGGAACGCGATAGAAATAGTGTTACAAAGTGATCGTGAGTTCGGAATGCAATAAATAGATGAACGAAGACTCTCCCACATGTACTACATAGTCAGCACATGCAATTGCGGGAAAGCTGAGTGAAGCAGAGCACTTGAAACGGAGACTCGCTGTTTTCACATGCAGCAGACGTCAGGTGCGCTTCACAGCACGAAGCGGACAGCAAGCGCACCCTGGCAGCGGCTCAGTCATGGCCGAGCTGGTTCATTGATAAGGTTTGTTGCGAACCAGAAGCTCCAGGGACAAGAATATGGCTTGGCGTGGGTTGTTTCGAACAAGGTTTCGTGAAAGAGGACAATCTGACAAATTCTACCATTGCAAGAAAGCTGGTCCTCAGAAAGCTCGACGCGCAACTTGACGACTACTCGCTCGAGCTAATACTTGCTCCGAAAAGTCTGATACCTCCAGGGTCGTACGATTGAGGCAGTCGCGCTTAGCTTCCTGCAGGCACAACATTCACCATGGGAAGCGACGGTCGCAATGCAACCGCTTCCCCTTCGTCGAATACCTGCCTCATCTTGACGACGAGTGCGCAAACAATTTGCTTTGACATTTGACCAGCTTCGCTAACCCTTTTCGCGGCTTGGTGTGCCATGCTTCGTGCGAATTGGTGCTCGACTGCTCGTGCGGCCTTCACAGCCTCGCAAAGCTTCCTGCATGCGAGAATGATCGCAACACCTCGCCATAGATAGTGATTCGACCCCATCGCTTGCGCAATACATGACTATCCACAGCTATCGGCTCATGTAGCTTCATGCTGACGCAGCAAGGGTGTCGGTGCAGCATCGCAATTGCTCTGCCTCCTAAGCCGCCGGATGGCTGCTACTGGTACTCGCCGAAGCCGGGCGAGCAGGACCGGCATTGACCTCAAACGAAAGACGGGATAGGAATCCTGGCTGGTGCTTCGTTTTCAATCGGGGTCTCGATCGGCGACAGCGAGAAAGGTGCTTTGCCGGTCGCCCAATCATTGCAGTCGATCTCGAGGTATTTTGCACGATTTGGAAATTCTCTGTGGATTACGTCCGTCAGCCAGGCTGCCTCGGAGCTGCGCTGTTGTTTTCTGAGCAGATACACTGCCCGTGCTGCTAATTTGTACCACGCCCGATGCTCGTCGGAGTCTTGACTACCATTCCGAAGACGAGGTAGAAATGTCTCCGCTAGAGTAGACTCGGAACTTATTTCTTTGAATGCTTCGAGTGCTGTATCGGGAGTTGGTCTTGTAGGATGGACAACATCGAGCCTAGCTTGGTGGAGCAGGCCGTACAGCTTGTTGAAAGAATTGCGAGCAATCAGCTTCCGAAACTTGTCATAGCGCTCGACATCAATGTGGATTGGCGAGCCATCATGGCGTATTTTAGACAATGGGTCCATTAACACCGGAGTAACGGTGCCGAAGGGAAACCAGTGTAGATGGGAATCAGGGCCAGCGGCTGTTGTGAGTTCCATAGCAGTGAAGTACATGTCCAGAGCAGCATGAAGTTTATCGGTTGTCAGAGTGGACTTTGGATGGTCCATTTTGCCCAATTTGACATCCATCATACTCCGCAATAATCGACCTCGCCACCGGTAAGAGCTCATCATTTTTTTGGCGTGAAGTTTATATACTAAAGTGGGATCATCGTGTTTGAAATCGAGCTTTAAGCACTGCCAAAGATTCTCTTCGCGTCCTTCATTGATTAGGAAAAAGGACATGAGACTCATGAAGTGGATATTGTCCGCGAATGCGCTTGACTCGAATTTTCCAGACCTGAGCAACCAGAGGAAGACTCGTCGACCTGCTTGTGTCTCAATGAGATACTTCGATCTGTTCTCGGTAGCCAACGTGTCGTATTCCTGTTTGGCTTTGTCTAAGCAGAGTACTGCGATACGGACAGTAGCTGCGCCTTTCTCGTCATACTCTTCCAGCAGACCAATGGGATCTTTAGATGCGTTCTTTTGCAACTCGGCCTTCGCAGTCCCATAATCCAATCTGTCGACTCCATTCACCAGCAGCGGGTTGGTCAAGACCGATGCCATATGCCGTTGTGCAAATGCCGCCGAAGAATGTATGGCATTGATACTGGTTTTGGTAGTCGAACCACCATTTTTGCCACTCTTTGGTCTGCTCTCAGTCGCAACAGGATGCACCTCGTCTAGATGCTTTCTGAAAGATCCGGTGAGAGCCGTCAAAAGTCGCGAACTCTCTTTCGTTGTCAGAGGTGTGGCCGAACTTGGATGGATCTTGTCGGCAAGGGCTTTCCAATTGAGAGATTTGACCACTCCGGAGCCCTTCATTCTGGTCGGAGTGTGGGCAGCGAACATGGTTATACAGCCAATAGCATATCTTGTAGATATATGACAGCCATCGGTCTGTGAAGAGGTTCTGATCCGATGATGGCCAGCGTCGATCCCGATAGTGCAATACAATTCTTGACTTCAAAGTTCATCGTGAGAGCGAGAGTGGCAGGCGCGTCTGACAGAGTTGCGGGACGGGACGACGGACAGCAGGGATGTTCTCGGACACAGCCGTTGGTCGCGCAGATGCGGACGCAGCAGCTGGGAGTCGCGAAAAGTGATGTTCGAACACCTCCAGCGTGCCTTCATTGTTGTCTCTTGCTTGACTTGAGACTACACACATTCACCTCCCCACCTCAACCATCCTCGCCCGGTCGAGACTGCCTTCTCCGCGCATCACACCTGCCCGCTCCCTCGGCTGCTTCGTTTCGCGCCTTCGCATCTCACGGTGCTCGGTTCGAGCCAGCGTTGCCGTTTCTCAAGCAGGCTCGCTCGCTGCGCATCTGATCTCCTCCTCCCATTTCCACCCCTTCTCTGCAGCAGCATAGCATCACCGGTGACGGCCGCACCGCCGCCCATTCATCCCACATTCATCCTCGGTCGCCTGCGGACCTCACACAATCGCACACATTCACAATGTCGGAAGTCGACCGAAACGCGCCTCCCACGAGGGGCCGAAGCTCGACGAGAGGTGGCAGAGCTGGCCTCAGTCGTGGCGGCCAGCGCGGCACCAGAAAAGTCAACGGCACAGACTCGTTTGAAGATTCGCTAGAGAGCCAAGGCCAGCTCGGTGCGCAGAAGAAGAAGTACGCCAGCCAGATCGCGACTTTGAAGGAAACGTTTGCGGGCTGGACCGACGATAATCTCGCGCTTGCCTTGGAGGAGAACAACGGCGATACCAACGCCGTCGCCGAGGGCATTCTCATGGGCAGCATCTCACAATTCGAGGAGGTCAAGACCCAGAAAGACCGCGCTCGCTCCAAAGCGAAGGAAGAGCCAGCTACGGCAGGCGCGACTGATAAGACAGCCTTCGGCACTAGGGGCGCTCCTAGGAGAGGTGGTCTGGACGGCGCTCGCGGTGGACGTGCGAGGGGCTCTGATAGGGGCAGAGGCGGCCATCGCGGAGGTCGAGGAGGTCACGCGACCACCAATGGCACCGTTAAGGACGGCGAGGCGACCTCTGTGCCCACGACCGAGTCGACCGCATGGGATACACCAGCCATCGCAGAGGAAAGCGCACCAGCCGCTGCTCCTGTGACTGCGGCCGCCGTGGAGCCCACGCCTGCTCCGGCCCCGCCTCTAGAAGTTGCCAAGAGCGCTGTGCCTGCTGATGGTGGTGCAAAGAAGGGCGGCTGGGCTAGTCTGTTTTCAAAGCCTGCTCCTGCGCCTGCTCCGCCAAAGCAGATTCTGACCAAGCCGCCTCCACCTGCAGAGCTCCCGACCGAGACCACACAGCCTACAGCCGAACTTCCGATTGAACCACCAGCAGTGGAGACCATGAAAGAACCAGTGCAAGCGCCAGAGCCTCTTCCGACTGCGCCTATTATTGATGAACCCGTCCCAGAGCCCGCAATCGAAGATACGCCAGTACAGCGCCCAACAACGTCCGAGGGAGAAGATCTCACGCTAACACCTTCGAAGGATCCATTGACAGAGGAGAATGTTGAACATCTTCCAGACGAATCCATCCCGCCCGCCACGCAGACTGTTGCCAGTACTACTGGCTCAATCGATCCACGAAACCTCACTCCACTCCCGACCCAACAAGCACCCATTGGACGACCGCCGATCAGTGGCTATGCTGCTGCTGCAAACCGTCTCGCAGGTACCGGAGGTAGGACCGCGAGCTTCCAGCGCAGAGTCCTGGAGCAACAAGAGGCGGTCGTCATGCCAGGGCACAACGCAATTGACAGAACCGCCCTGCAGTTCGGAAGCATGGGCCTGAATGGCGAGCCTGATCCGGACGTGGACGAGGAGCGGGAAGAGCCAGAGACGCGCCACGCACCGCAGAACAGTCCTCCTGCGGTACCAAGAACTTCGCTCCCTCCAGCTCCGCAAGCTATAGCACCTCAGCAGCCTTCGTTGCAGGAAAGCCAGCCTACACCCAAGCAGGCGCCAGGCCTACCGCCGGCTTCTGCTCAAAACCAACAGCAAATTCAAGACGGCTCTTTGGGACAGAGCCACCCAGAACCACAAGCACACCAGCAATACAACAACCAGTATGGTCGTTATGGAGCGCCTGGCATGCAGCAGGACTCTGCCGCGCAACAACAGAAGCCGTACGATCCATTTGGACACCAAGCCCAACAGTCACAATTCGACCAGTACAATCAAGGCCAACAGCCTCAGCAGGCGCATCCGTCTGGATTTGGCGGCATGTCTTCTGCTCCGGATCAATACTCACAATATTACACCAGTGATCAACGTAATGCCTACCATCAGTACTACGGTCACCCGTATGGACAGCAAGAGTCACGCCCACAGGCTTCTCAATCGCAAGCCCACGACCCAACAATAGGTCCCCAGCGCTCCGCCAGCGGTTTCGGGGCTGCTGCAAACGAATCGGCGTTTGGAAGCCAAGCGCAACCTCAAGCCCAGACAGCAGCGCATTCGCAGTCTCGTTTCGGCGAAGCCCCAGGCTCTGGACATAACACTCCCAATCCGCTTCTGGCCGCTCAACAGCAGTCATTGCCCACTACACAGGCTCAACAGCATTCGATGCAGGCAGCCCAAGGACATCACCAAGGTGGTTACGGTGGCGCTCCGTACGGCAACCCGAATTACAACAGCCCGTATCCGACCGCCTACGCAAACCAGTTCTACGGGAACAACCAATATGGCGGCTACGGTGGCGCAGGCGGAGGATACCAGGGAAAGCAAGGCGGTATGCATGGTGCACCTTACGGCTACGGAATGGGCTCTCAGTCCTCTTATGATCAGTATTCGTCATCACCAGCGAATGCGAGTGCTTTCGGCCAAAACCAGCAGACCTCGATTCGTAGTGCCAGCGGAATGGGCTCCGCAGTGGGTGGCGGTCTCGACGACTACGGACGAGGCTCGGCACAATCAGGCTCGCATCAACAGAACAACGCATACGGGTCTATGAATGATACATTCACTCGTTCGACATCAGGATACGGCACGCAAGGCAGCTACGGACAGCAGAACGTTGGTGCTGGCCAAGAAGATTCCCTGAAGTCGTACGACAATTCCAAGAGTGGTCCATCTCCTGCTCTTGGTCAACCAGGCAGGCCAGGATCTGCTGTTAACAGTGCTGCTGCCAACGCGCAATCTGGGTTGCCTCCACCACAAGGCCACAACTCCGGCTTTGGAGGCAACTACACCGGGTTCGCAGGCCAGGGTAACTCGTATGGTGGTCTAGGTGGTCTCGGCAGCCATGGACAAGGTCTAGGTCAGAGTCAACAGTACGGTGGCTATGGTGGAGGATCGTATGGGCACTATGGAACTCAACGCGGCGGCTGGGCACAGTCGTACGGCGGTGGTGGCCAATCATACGGCGGTCACTAGAGAGGACGCAGCTTTAAGAATCCACGTGGGACACCTCCATTGCCCACTGATATCGCGGCTGTCAAGGAAGCACTTCGAAAGTTTCCTACCAAGTCCAGGCCTGACTGACATGCATGGTGCTTACGCTTTCAACGCGAAGGAAAGCTGAGATGGAATGGGACAGGAAGAAGGCAACTGGAACGGGAGGAATCTTGCAAGGGAATCGCCCAAGACGGACATTCGAAAAACCAGCCTTGCGCATTCATTATGACACTTTTGACACTCTTCACTACTTTTTTGCAAATTGCTTTTCACTACGAAGTACTACTGGGAAACTTTGCTATCACGCACGGCGCCTCTGATCACAAAAAGCTGGGAAAGGAACTCCGCTTGCTACTACTACTACTGAAATATCGAAAGGAAAGACAATCTTGGGATTGGTCGGTCGTTTAGGCGTTCTTAACTTTGGTAATGATGAAGAAGAAGAAGAAGAGGCAGACTGCATACTAGGCATTGGGTGAGGCAGACACGTGTATTTCATATAGCGAATCGAATCGAATCGAGAAATGGATAAGAGTTCGACTTGAGTTGGTCGATGGCAAGTGTTCTAGGAGGTCCTGTCATTTCCTTTGTCTGGTGAGTGGCTGGATGAATTGTTTTCCCTCGGAACGAGGAGGTTCTTCGTCCAGTCGTCCGCCGTACGTGCATGGAAGTCTTGTTTACGAAGGGTCAATTCGCGAAGGCTCACCCATAGGTCTGAAGCCGGGACTGGCTGATATATCGAGACAGGACAAAAACGCCAGGCCACCACAGAATACCGGGAAAGTACAAAGTCCTTAGTACTGATCAGTGGAGAATACATTGATAATCAAAAAAGAGTGTCCTATCGAAAGACCGGCCTGCGATCTTGCGCTCGGGGCACCGTAGTTTCCTTGACACTTCGCCGTGAGGTCAATTCTCGAAGTAGGAAATACAGTGTCGACGACATGATGGACGATCCAGGCATTCGGAAGCAGCAATACTCTCTATGCATTTCGATTACTATAATCAGAGTCACCCTACGAAGTTTCAATTCCCTTTGAGCTGGTCCAGTGAGCTCGTCGTCGATACCTGAAGTAGTAATTTACCCTAAGCAAGTTTACCCTAAGGTCCGAGATCCTGGCAGCAATATTCTGAAACAAGATTTGCGTGATGTATAGAATTTCCCAGAGCGAAATTTTGTCTCGTAGATCAGACCTTTTCCCATCTCAGTCCAGCTTTACTGATCCTACACGCGAGATAAAAGAAAGTCGCTACAACGCAGATGCTCCCAGTGAATGCTTGCAATGCAACGAAATTATTTTTGTCGCCAAGAATAGCACCTCCGAGTGGTGTACCGATGAGTACTCCAAATGATCCAATGGCGAAAGACATTCCCTGAAAACATCAGTAATCTTGCCCGGAAGGTAAAATTGTCGAATATTTACTCACCATACTACTCCCCAAATTCCTGCGATCAGCTGTCAAAGAAGCTATGCAAGGTCCCCCTAATGCTTGAATAGTGCCGAAAAAGATGCCGTAAATGACCGCAAATGCTAAAAGTCCTGCTTGGTTCCGGATCGCGATCCATGCGTACACTACTACAATGGCTCCAAGCATTGCTGGAATAGTCATGTTGATAGGTCCAGTCCAGTCGGCGAAGAAATTCGGTACCAGTCTTCCGATGATGTTGGCTGCTTGGAGAATGGGAACGAGGTAGAATGCCAGATTCGAGTCGGTGATGTGGTATGTCAAGCTGTAGCTGCTGATGTAGACGATCGGTATGTAGAGAGCGATGACGATAAAGAATAGCCCGAAAGAATAGAGCACTAGAGGTGTGTTCTTGAAGAAGCCGGGAGAGATTAAGCTGCGCATCGACATCGGTCTGCGTGAGTAGTGCCGGCTTCGAAGAGTAACACTAGACACGATTCCGAAGAAGAGTGTGATGAATGCTACGATTCGAATTGCCCAAGCAAACCCAATCTGCGGAGCAAGTCGATGCAGAACAATAGGATAGATAACGCCGCCGAAACCTGATCCTCCGGCAGCGATTCCATTAGCGAACTGTCGTTTCTTGACAAAGTATTGCGAGACGACCGAGACTCCAGGGGTAAAAAGACAACCGAAACCAAGGCCAGTGACAATGCCTTGGCAGAGTATTATCTGCCAGTACTCAGAACAAATGCTGGTAAGCATCATGCCCAAGACCACCAGAAAATTTCCGAGAATCAGGAGCGATCGAAAATATCCAGCATCGAATAATGATCCTGTGAGAAATCCCATGAATAGGATCAGGAAAGATTGAATGCTACCGATCCAAGCGATTTGGCTGGCTGATTGTGGAAGGACTTGCTCCCAGTATACTTGGAACTCTCCGTATGCGTTGGCGAGGCCCCATGTGTTCGCCCAGACTGCGAAAGATCCTACTACCTGCATCCAGCACAGCAGGCCATGATCGACGATCTGATCCTGAGGGGTTGGCTGTTTTGCAAGATCGTTGGAGTCTTTGTCCTTTTCAGAGATTTCGTCAGGTATTGAAGTGCTCATGATGGCGTTCAGTGATTGATGGCAGCGTCCAAGATGGGTTCGAGTTGAATAGTCTGCCACAAGGAATCGATCGTGGCAAGAGATGGGTTGATGATTCGTCCTATTGTCGGCCTACAGTAGCGATCGATGTTATATCTCGATTCCATTGCGGTGATGACTCTTGCTTCATAATCGTTCATGCACTTGTGGCGCTATGGGTTCCATAGTGCGTAGTGTTGAAGGAATGCGTGATCGGTGCACTCGGCAGACGGAAGCTCGGGCGCTCGGAATTCACTTGGGTGGAAGTGCTTAAGAAGCATCATTGCGCCACCCTTAGATGTTGCCGAGTCGCTGAGGGCGATCACTGCAGAGAATCAGGAATACCGTTCTCGAAAAGCTCGCTCGACCACTCAAAGAATGATGAGAACGGAACATCGAAATTGTCGAATGGCGAGCCTGACCACAAAAGTCCAGGCTGTGATTCTGCCATAGACAAGCTTGAGGCAGCAGGAAGCGCATATCCATCGTCCGAGGTTCCTTGCGTGTCGTTGCGCTCTCCTGGAGAACTTATGCCGTGGATCGGCTCAGATGTGCTTTCAGGTCTTTCCTTGTAAGCTCTGCTGGCTTTGAGCAGCTTGAGAGCAGTGGAGCATGTCCAGTTACCTTGCAGAGTCTGGAGACCTGCGTTGCTCAACTCGCCCTCAAGCAATCTAATTACTCGATCCAACAAGCGTTGTACTTCTTCATCATTGCGAGAGATTTTAAGCAGAGCCAGGACACACGCACAGCTTAAAGACTCCTGAATGAGTGACCAATTGCGAAGTGGCAGAACACTCAGGCGCGACATATCTAGATATGCTGAAAGAGTCGCCTGCATGCCTGCCAAAGCACGTTCACCTAAAGTCACCTCCAGGTCCTCGCTTTCGCCGCCTTTGTTGCGCATCATGCATGGTCGACACATTTCTGCCTCCAAGAAGGATATATGCATACGGAAAGCATAGAATTGCAGGGTCTGCTGCAAATTGGAACATCTTTCTAGAGATCGTAGAGATGGTGGCAAGCAGTGGCGCAGCGATTCGAGGGCCTCCATCCAGCCCTGAATAAGGCCCATATCTGCACGATCCAGCCCTGAGCTTGACATGTAGGCAAGACCGATGGCATTCAGGGCATGCATGGCGTCGACATATGAATCTATCGGCTCAGATGGAATCCAGCGCTCCGGCTTGTCGGCATTGTAGGCGGTCTGTAGCGGCGTGCGTCCGAAACGCAGAGAGAGCAAGGCATCCTGCCAGATAATCGATTTCCTAGGGACCTGATAAGACACAGTGCCCGTATAGCGCGTCTATTTTGGTCGACTTACCAAAGATCATGCTTTTCGTTGATAGGGCTGTGCAAGCCTAGGGATTGTGCCAGTCTGAACGTCAGTCCAAGAAGTGTCCAAGATGCATCCGAGGAGCCCTGGTTCTGGAAAACCATGCCAACCATGAGCAGGGCTTGGACACCTTGAAAGCAAGGAAATAGTACCATTTCGGGAAAGCGAAGTGCCGCGATTGAGCGATGTACTGACAATAATCAGCGTAGTAGCTTGAGTACGCCACCACTGAGATTCTTACCAAAGTCATCGGCATACTGAGCTCGTTCAGCTGCGGACAATTCTGACATTTGTGCGCCGAGGGCTAACGCCGACAGATACACGGAAATCCTATTGCGCTGAGTTTCTGCAAATTTACGAAGTCTCATATCGCCCTCTGCTTCCGCTGACTCGAAGTCGGCGAGGAATGTGAACATGGCAAGCTCCAGCGAGTCACCATCCTTAAGAGTGAAGGGTATCACATGTGACCGATAGATAGGAAAGAAGCGGAAGACCTCAGATCTCTTAGGACAGATGGCGACGATGTCGGATGTCGCCTGTTCAGCACCATTTTGGAGGAAACCTGCATCACGCATGCCTGGTGAATGGTTCTGAAGGCCAAGTCCGGGACGAGCATTTTGCAACCTATCATCTAGGAAAGAAGCCATGGTATGGCTGCCCAGTGTGGTAGTGTCACTTTGCCGGGGAATAGGCTGAGCATAATTGCCATTGCCCAGGGACCGCGTTGGTGTCGCGGATCCTGGCGAGCTGTTCTGGTGTCGTGGAAGGTTGAACTGCTGTGTGGACGGGAGCACAGCAGCAGGAGCCGCAGAGGCAGAGTTCTCAACTATTGGACTGTTATGTTTTCGTCTGCCGGTACGTTTGGCATAATGGCAGATGTCAGGATGATTTCGCTGCGAGCATGTACTGCACGGCTGCCCGCCAGAGCAACGAATCTTGCGCTTGGCGCATGGATAGCAGGCTTTCGTGTTCTTTTTTTCTCTGATGGCCTCTAGAACTCTGTCAGCTTCACTCTGTAATGCAGCCATGGTGTGGGGTCTGAAGATGTTGATGTGGTGTTGTCTGAGCCATGGAAGAGGGAGGTCGGGAGGAAATGGGGGAGAAGCGCCCGAGACTCCGAGGTCCCGACAGCCGAGGGTATCAAAGCCGATCCGGACAGCCCAAATTCATCGCCCAGCCCACTTCGGAAGAGCGACGACGACGGCATAGATTTACTACATTCCTAAGGACTTCGAGGTGCCTATTAAGTCGGACAGGTCCGACGGCACCTCCTTGTCCTTCCTAACCCTTCCTAACCTATAACCCGACCCTTAACTACCTACCCACCTAACCTAGCCCTAACTCTTTATATTGAAAAGAAATTTAAAATCTCACTTCAAATCTAATCAAAATCCTACCTAAGTAGAGGTGGGCTGGGCGATGAATTTGGGCTGTCCGGATCGGTCTTGAGGCGAGGGTATCGGGCAGGCCAAATTCGTATCAAAGTAAAAGCTTCGCATTGCTTGCCCTCGTTCGTTCCTTCGTACCGTACGGTACGAGCAGGGCTTGCCACTAGGAACCCTACTGCCCTATTGCCAACAACCGACTTCTTATGTGCATTCTGACGAGTGATGTCGTCTACGAAGCTTTCTGCCAGACCATCTGCCATAGACCGGCAAGTGTGCTTGTCGACTACTCTGCGCGCCTCCTCCTCGATCCGTTCCATGTGCGCAGTGCGGATGAAAGTACTCCTCTCCCTGTACAGGTCTACACATGCTTCACGCGTAGCATTGTTGAAGGGGAGAGATGAGTGAGCCAATCGCTCACCGTTCATAAGCTTCCGAACTCTTTCGTATTGCAAGGCTGCTCGGGTCCCGCCAGCTCGCCATCGATGCGAACTCATCAAGGCAGAGCTTTTGACTCTGTGGACGGACAGGTGAAGTCGTGCTACTTCGTGTAGAGCGCTTGCCTCAAATCGGCTAGTGACCGGATCCTCCTCCCCTCGCTTTCATCTTAGCGTCCCTTGCAAACTGCTTTCCTTCATCTGCTTGCATCATGAAGTGTTGATTGTCATTGACACTGATACAGGAACAAGTTCCACGACTACAGAAGTGTCGCAGCTTTCGACAGACTGTTCTTTTCGCTTCTTTCCCGTCCGCGTATCTTCATAATTTAGGAGTCGCCATGTTCGTACAGCCTCCGGTCCAGATACGCGAGATATGCAGGGCCCACCATCGGCCAAACAGGCGAGCAATCGATATGGTACCTTCCTCTTCTGCTATCGGTCGCGTTTGGGACTGTTGGCTTGTCGAAATCAGAGAGGTTCAACACCGCTCTTCGTTGTTGTCATGTAACACCCCAGCCTCCTTGGGCAACACAAACACTTCGGCAGATGCATGAGCCACATCTTGTGCTACTTCAGATTAACTTGATATCCTAGGACCCAGTACTACTGTCCTACAGGCAGAAGCTTCCAATGCTTGGGCTACTTCAGCTGGTCTTGGCTGTTGCCATCTGGCCCGGTGTACAACCTGCCCTTGCCCATGAGCTGGAGATTCAGATATCCATCCAAGAAGGACTTCTTAACCACTCCGTGAATGGCCATGTCCAACTATTGTTTGCTCCAAACGGCTCGGACCCTCTCAACGACACGGATGTTACTAGCTCGCCAAATAAATTCTTTGGGCAGAATGTATACAACTTCAGCTCCAATAGCAACGTAACACTGTCAGGCGGAAGCGGCTTCAATACACGAGTTGGTGTCTGGGGCTGGCCCAACGTCAGCTTGGACGAAGTGACACCCGCAGCATACACATTGCAGGCATTCCTCAATGTCTACGAGACTGTGACGCGCAGCGATGGATCAACAGTTAGCTTGCGCTTTCCGTGTGGCGACGGCGATGCTCCTATCGCCGGCTTTGGAAGTCTTACCACAGCTGCCATCGACATCCAGGTGACGGGTGGTAAGCAGACTATCGAGCTTACTTTCACCAACATAACTGCAGTGGACGACTTCAATGGCACCGAAATCGGGGGCTGCTCTCAAGGAAATTATCCAGAAACATCATCACTGAAATACATTAAGATTCGAAGCGAAAAGCTAAGCAAATGGTGGAATCGTGACATGTATATTGGTGCCAATGTGCTACTGCCTCACGGGTACGAGAACAGTAGCGAGCGCTATCCTGTCATCTACCACCAGAATCATTGGGACGGAGGATCTGGAGCATACGGTTATCCTGATGCAAACTTCTCTGCAGGCTGGGACGAGGGCATCATACCTGGAGAGAATGGACAACCAAACCGCACCGCCCCCAAAATGATTCTGGTCAGCTTCCGTCACGAAACACCCTACTATGATGACTCTTACGCTGTAAACACTGCAAACATCGGACCTTACGGCGACGCGATCAATGACGAACTCATTCCAATCATCGAGAAAACCTTCAGAACAATCGCAAAACCCTATGCTCGAATCCAAGATGGCGGCTCCACGGGCGGGTGGGAATCCATCGCAAACCTCATCTTCCGCCCCGATCTCTTCGGCGCATGTTTCTCCTCCTACCCAGACTCCCTCTCTTTCCACCGACACCAAGACATTCACCTCTACACCTACAAGAATGCCTACATCCGACCCAATGGCACCGCCATCGGCTCAATCCGAGAGTTCATCAACGACACCGAACACATCCTCGCAACAGTCGCACAAGAAAACCACTGGGAACTCACCCACGGCACATCATCACGTTCCGGCCTACAATGGGACGTATGGAACGCAGTCTTCGGCGCCCAAGGATACAACAACTACCCCCTCGAACCATGGAATAAAGTCACTGGCGAAATATATCCAGAAGCAGTCGAGTACTGGAAACCTTTGGATTTGGCCCACTATGTTACATCAAATTGGGACACTCTAGGCGACGTCCTTGCACACCGAATTTTCGTATACGTGGGAACATGGGATACATATTATCTCAACGAAGGCGTCATAGAATTCAAAAATCGTGTAGAAGCCAAAGGTGGTGAGAATTGGGCCAATTTCACGATTTTGCCTCATAAAATCCATGGGGGTAACTATAATGCTCTTGACATTTGGGATTATCTTGAACTTGTTTATGGTTGGATTCAAGATCATGCGCCGGATGGGAAGACGCCTTTGAGTGAGAATGTTACGATGCCGGATGCGAGGGGTAATATTTGGGATGAGGTTATTGCTAAAGGGGGAAGGAAGGCTGCGGTTGAGAGACAGGGTCCGCCGTGTTTGACTATGACTACTGGAGGGAAGGTGCAGGCGACGGTTGGGAGGTGGGATCCTGGGGTTGAGTTGGAAGCGCAGTGGATTATTGATGGGAAACATATGGGGAAGTGGTTTGGTGTGAAACAAGGTCAGGTTTTGCATCATAAGGGTGGATGTCGAGTACAACTTCGTGTGACTGGAAGAAAGATTGGGTATGAGACTGAGACGAGATATAGTAGTGTGATTGATGCGAGATAAGTCTCGAGATCACAAACGAATGCAAAATCTGTGTTCTTGTTTTACATGCTGTCGATATCACATTATCAGAACTCCAATCCCTCCCAAATGTTCATCCTTCCCACCCTCATCGCGGCGACTGAACCTGATCCAAAACATCCACATACTCCCTCGGTTTCTTACTTCCTCTCCTCTTCTTCGTAGGGCTCATCGGTGCAGGCGGTAATCCTTCCAACGTCTCCAATTCCGGCGGAGGAGGTTTTCTCCTTTCCGATCTCCTCAATTCAGGCTGGTCCGGCGGAGGAGGTCTACGATCCAAATCTTCGGATTGTCTTGAACTATGCCTTCGCTTCCTCCTAGATTTCGAGCTCTCTTTGCTCTTCTTTGTAGCTGTACGACCAAGAGGATCGAGAAGTTTATCCGAGTATTTATTGTCGTGTTCGAAAAGTTTCATGACCCCGTTGAGGGCGAGTGGGATGTGTGCCATGATTGATTGCTTGCGATGTTGGAGTTTGGTGTTGGGTATTGCTCACGACAACATCTCCGCCTTACGCTCGCTTATTATCTTCACCTTCACATTCCAGAGACGTCATCATCATCACCATCATCACCGCTAACCTTTCACATGGTATGCCTGCTACAAGTCTCGTGATGTAAAGCGGAAGGACCCGCTATTGGTCGGAAAGCAACCACACCATACCCGTATGAGACAGCACTAGCCTGCCACGTTGCAGCCTCCTCCACACCGACTCCAGGATGCGAGGATTGGGTTTGATGGACCAAATGCTTCAGGCGATCGACGTGCCAGAGTTGTGGTGGCACTGGTGGGTGTCCTCGTGATGCTGCTGTGGAACGCCGAATGCAGCCAGTCTGGAGACGGCTTGGGCAATCCGAGCTGGGGATCGGGAACTTCAGGTTGTCGATCCTGATGCTGACTGGTGCTGATGGCGGTCATGTCGACGACATGAGATGCGCTCGTTGTTCTGTGTTCTCACAGGTGAAGCAAGGGGTATAGCAGTGTGCGTACGTCCCGAGGCGCTGGATGCGCCACTCGGGCTCTGACCATCGTTGTTATCAGTCATTGATATCAAAGTCGAATCGTCTCTTAATGACCCCAATCGCTTGCTGTCGCGTCGGCCAGTCATATCGATTTCTTTTCGTGCTCGCTTGTCGCGGTATGCATCGGAAGATGCGTTGTCTTGCCGACTGTAGGGCAGTCTTTCGTATCGTCAGATTACTTCTTCCCCTTCCCTCGATGCAGCCTGTCCCATACTTTCTCCTCTGGTGACCCGTCAGACGCCACTGCCCTTGTGCCCTTTTCTTCTCTCTGCCGTCTGTTCTGAGCCACTAGTCTCGTCAAATAACGCACCAGTATCAGACCAGCTCTTAGCTCAGTGAGTTCCGCCGTCTTCTTCACCTCAATTTGTTCCGGCGCAAGATTCCATTTCACGCGGAATTCCTCCAGCCAAGCTTCTCTACTCACAATGCCATCATTGAATACCATTTCCCCAGGCTTCAACTTTTGCCAAAGATCGTCGCCGATAGGCGGCACGTAGAGATGTGTGTGGCTTGGACTGCATACAAGGATGTTGAGGGTGCCTTGCTCCCGTCTTTCGTAACACGGGTCGCAAAGACAAATCCCGAGACAGTCTTTGCACCAGTGTTTGAGATCTTCCATCTTTTGCTTGTCACCACAGCCGTCACAGCGTGCGGAGATGGAGACACGGGCTGCCTCGCGATTGCCATCCCCGGTGTTTGCTTTCGTCAAAGGCTTACGGCTCAGGGTGTTCCAAGCGGCTCTCGCAGCTTCATCTTCATCGATAACCATAAGACCTGCAGCAATATCCCAAAAATGGCTGTCCACTGCTGCCTCGTTGATGGCGTTGGGCAAGTCATCTAAGATGTCAGCAAAATAGCTTCGCATGATCTCCTTCGCTCCAGAGCCTTGGCCCCTACTGTGCAACAGTCGCGCTTGTGCTATTCGGGGATCGTTGCTTCCTGTCATGAAGTCGTGTCGTTGAGATGACCCAGGCTTCGCCAGTCCGTTTATGTACCCTTCTGCCGCGGTCACGAGATCCACGTTCGGGGTCTGTCCGGGTGCTATCGAGTCCGAGAGTAGCCTATATATGCTCTTGTAAGCTTTTCTCGGCACCCAGAACAGGGCTTCGCTATTTTTCCGGGTGGCTAGTCCTTTCCAGATCTCGAATGCGTCGCGTTCATTGTCTGCAGAGCGATGTCCGTAATACAGCGCTGCCGCGTAAAAGTATCGAATCACATCTCTTCCTTCAGCATCTGCTTGCATGTCTTGTGAGATATCATCGTACATTTCGATGAGCTTGTCGATGCGGCCCGTCTGACAACCAGCGTGTATAATATGCAGGTGAACTAGCTCTTCGTAACCCCACTGTCGCCAACTTAGGCGTCTCAGCCATGGTATCAGGTCGAGGTTTGTCTCTTTGACGGGGTCCCGGTACTTTTCAACTATTGACATGAGGACTTCGTATTTCTCCTGATCGTCCAAGTTGCGGAAAAGTCTTCTAAGAGCACCAGCACGTACGAAAGTATAGTAGTCGGTGTCCGGAAATCCGTTATAGCGAGCAAGAGTGTCGTAGCAATCTTGGGCTGAGACGAAGTCTTCAAGCTGTTCGTGACAATATGCTTCGGTTTGACGGATCTCGCCTACTTTGGTGATGTAATCCTTGTTCTCGCGAAGTGATTGATCGCTCTCTTGCAGCTTGCAAAGTCTGCGAATGTAACCCAGCGCTTGGCTGAATTCCTCCTTATCGACCTGTAGTGACCGCACGACAATTAGCTCATGGTCATATCGTCATTAAGGCGCCATATTGGCCTCTGGAGCGAGCTGCTATGGGCTGCTTCAAAGAAGAAGCTGACGGCTCTTAGATCAAGCTGTGAGGTGACCATGCTGACTTCGTGTGCCCATCGTGAAAATGCTTGATTGTCTTTGCGAGGTCGACCGCGAAGGAGGGGCCATTTCTGCTCGGGGTGTCAACTTACCAGCGTCTGCGCCATCTCGTTCAATGTCTGCCAGTGAGATGATGAGTGAAGCTCTGCTTCCTTGAGCACCTCATAAGCCTTGTCGTGGTGGCCACAGCGTCGATAGGTGCGACCCTCCGCATATTTCCAGTTAATCTCCGTGGAGGTGAGCTTGGATTTCACCCACTCTATGAAGGTGGTAAGATCGTCTAGCTCGATCGCCCAGGTCTCTCTCACAACCTGCTTCAGTCTCAAGTGCTTCATGTATGTTAGCGTCGTCCCTAAATTGAGCTGACCGTTACTCACATTGGTCATGATCTGATAAGGAATGTAGAGGTTGTAGCCGATGGAGCCCGACGATCCACTACACCACGGCTCGACGACCTCCACGGCCACTTTGTGCAGGATGGCGTATCTGTCTTGGTCCGAGATCGCAGATTTGATCCAAGTCTTGTACTGAGAGGTTTGAAATCCTTCCGCTACGTACGGGTTGCGCAATAGCTGAATCAGAGATCCGTGAAGTTTTTCACCTTGAATCCAACCTTTATCCAGAGCATCCAGACGTTGCAAATCAAGTTTCCACCAACGCCTGATGGACACAGCATCGGTAAGCATTCGACACACAGCGGCTCCAATCTTACGCAGTTGTTCCCGATCAGCGTCTAGCATGTTCTCAATTTCAGATAAATGGTGATGCCAGTATTCGCCGGCATATTGGATCAGCGGCTCCAGCTTTGTGTCAGTGGCTTGTTGGTCAACCGATATCGCGCCGACGCAAATCTCGAGCATGGCGATTTGCCTTCTGTTGTCATTTTCCAGGCGGATTTGTGCGATGCGCCCAGCTACCTTTCCATCGAAGAACTCATCGAACGCAAACTTTCGAAATAGATCATCACCACACATAGTTTTGAGAAAGCGACGAGTCAGTTCAATCTCGCTCGCATGAAGTATTTCGCCAGCTTCTTGCGCTGCGTCCAGATTCTTCTCTCTTTCAGTTGAGGCTTGCAAGATGTCGCGTAGCTCGTCCGCTACTGGTCTGAGATTGCCTCGATCTCCATCGTAGCGATCTGTGTGGTAGTACAACAAAGCCGAGAGCTTCTGGTCCACGAGTGATCTAATCATGAGTTTTTCTTGTAGGGAGAAGAAAAGAGCCGACTGGAGGAGTTCTGCGGTTCTTGAACCAAACCCAGTGAACACCCAGAGTAGGATATGATTGAGGCGCTTGACGTCTTCGCGAGGAAGCACGGCGTTGACACTCTCCACAGCAGTCTTGACATTGTCGACAACGCTTTGACTTCCTCTTGCAATGACTGCCCTGAGCTGTTCTTCGCTGACGCACGAGTCGACTTGTCTTAGCTCCGAATTCAATTTCTGATAGTTGCCTTGAGAGCTGCCAGCCAAGGATTCAACAAACTTGTCAAAGCCTATACCATCTAGTAGCGACTTCAAGTCAGGCTTTTCTCGACACAGAGCTTTCAAGCGCGACTCCGCTACATTGATGACGTCCTGCTCATTGATGCTTCGTCCATCAGGCGGCATTTCTAACAACCCTCCCCCGGATTTTTTGGACTTAAAGCCGGGCGTAGCGCGAGGGAGAGGGCGGCGGGGCCGAGCCTGTGGTCGATTGAATCTTCCCGCTGAAGATTTTAACAACGGCGAGATTTTGTCAGACGTTAGAAGATCGTCCACTTTTTGCTCTATTTCTGTGCCAGGCAGAGCAGTTCCCGCAGATCTGTCTCCTCCACGTTGAGGATCTGCTCCGAGAATGACCGAGCGCATTGACCAGCCAGTTTCTGTTCTTTTGGGTAGGTCGGTGGGTAGCAGCGTCAGAAACAAGCGCAGACGGCCTGTTGAGTCATCAGAGGGGGTAGCATCCAAAATCATCTTGCTCAGTAGCTCATTGGCACTCCCATCGTTCTGTTTCTCGACCTCTCGACATCCATCTATGCATATATAGGTAGTGCTTGAGCCAATCACAAGTGGCTTGAATATCAGCTCGGTCCATACCTGGCTAGCATCTGTAAACTCTCCAGTCTGCTCGCAAATAGCAGCAACAGCTTGTGCGTAGTCGATTTCGGTCTTGGCACATTGATACACGATCGATGACATGCATTTTAACATTGAGTCACCCGTGTCCTCAACGTAGTAGTATAGCACAGTGACCTTGTGGTCTTTCGATGCTGTCTCCAAGGAAGCCTTGACCAGATGCGACACGACACTGCTATAGATGAATGATTTCCCGAACCCTCGTTCGCCAGCGACGAGAATTGATGAGATGGGACAATTGATCGAATGTGCCCAGCCTCTGAATTCCCGATTCCCGAGCAGCCACATTCCTGTCTCCTCTGCTCGACGTTTGGAAAAGTAGCCCTGATGGACGGCCCATGGCTCTGCATCTTCGAGGCCTAGCTTAGTCCGGATGCTCTTCAGATTAGCCTCATGCTGCTGGAAGGATATTTGTTTCTCCTGATTGAGCATTATTTGTTGTGTCGTGTTGTCAATCTTGACGATAGTGTCACTGATGGACTCCATGTATTCTCGAAGCTCGCCCTCGTGCTTCTTTCGCTCATCATCAGAGTCGCCAAGGTGTTTTGCCAGGCCCTTTAAGTCCTGTAAGATCACATCGACTTGGCGATTTATCACGTCGACTTGGCGATCAGTGACATCCCGCACCATTTGTTCCATCTTAGCCATATTACCACTCATTCCGCCATCCGAGTTGAACAGGACAACGCCGAGAAATAGCTTGAACTTATCTCGCTTGCGGTGAGTCATGTTCCAGCACTCGCCAGTGACCTGCAGAAAGAGGCCCAGAATCTCGTACGCAGGCTTTCGAAGATGCGGATCCAGATATGCTCCTCCGGACTTCTTTTCTAGAAGAAAGGTGTTCAGGCGCTCAAGAAAAGCCATTGCACGTTCCAACAGTGCCATGAAGCCATCGAGTATATCCTGGTAAGACTGTGCAGCGGTCATCACGAAGCTGATGGCGTTCCAGCATTGTGTGCTTGGTCCAAAGACAACACTGGTAGCTTGGGCCACGACATCGCCGAAGATTTGCAAGCATTGCATCGCCTTTTGCAGTATTTCTTTGGATTTGGTAGCATATTTCGTTTCGCTCTTTTTGAGATTGACATTGATACGATCTGTGATGGCATCAAAGCTCGTCTTGGAATCAAAAATGATTTTGCCTCCTGTGATCCTTCCAAATTCCTCCACTGCCTCCTTCCAGACCTGGTCCAGATCCTTATCGGCAGATCCGGCGCCAATTGTCGCCATGGTTGTATCTGGAGGAAGGCAGATATACGTGAAAGAGTGCGAGCGAGGAGAGATATATCGTGTCTCGCTGACACTGCAGCGGCTTGATGCTCAAGCACGATGCTGCTCAGTGCTCGCCGATCCAACGCGGCTGAAGCTTGGATGATGCGAGTTCTATATCAACCACAGGTGCACATGGGACTAGAAGTCAAGGCAGTGATGTGAGTGTTCGATAGCGGGGCATCTCCTCAACCAGCTGAGCTGACCTCAGGAACAGCCTTGGTGGCGTGCAGGCGCGCCATCTCGCGTGTTGTCTGGACCAATGTTCCCATTTGTGCCAAGCGAAGCCCCACGTCTCCGCCAGCCACGAACAGTGCAAGCCTCATGCTGATGATGAGGATGATCCGATCAGATGGAGACCCGAGACCAGAGCCGTTTTAGAGTGGTGAATATCATGCATTGATGTTGATCGAGAAGGCAAGAAGCAGGAAGTGGAAGCGATAGGAGGTAGGAACACGGGCCCCACGATCGGCACTTCGGCACATGCGAACTGTACGGCGTGCCGAGAGGTGCTGACGCATGTCTTGGGTCGGGAAGGAGTGCGACCTGAGGTTGGATTAGATTGGCAGGAGAAAGTGAAGGACAATCACATGCAATAATCCACTCCGGCTACACTTAATGCAGAAGTGAATGCAACTTTTGGTTATTGCCACAATGAGTGTACAGCGTCGCATCTAGACTGCCACACCACTGGCTGCACCCCTGAGCGCATCGCTCCAGGCTCATCTCGCCGGCGAGATGGACGACGAGGACAAGTACAGCCGATATGCGAATATCCCCATTCCGACATACGATGAAGCCATCCGACCCTCATCCTCACAAAACCTCCGCGGGCCGCACGAGATCAGCGACGATGCCGAAAGGCAAGGACTACTGGGTGTAGGCGGAGATAGAGATAGAGATGGGCCTCCGAGTAGATATCGGCCTCCAACCGCCGAATCGCCACGGGGGAGCGAAGACAGCGACTTGGCTCTTCCCGAGATCAACGGCGACGACGACCGCCGGCGCATCGAAGAGCTCGACTATCTCGATCCGAACACGCCAGATCCCGATTCGAGACAATCTGGCTTATACCACCGCGCGCGAATACGCACCAAATTCTCCCAGCACCTGTCCAACCTCGGCGCGACTCTTTCTTCCATACGACTGCCTTCCTTCCGATCGCTCTATACCCCTGTACCAGTAGTAACAGATGCCGAGACTCCCACCACCACCACCCCACCCTCGCGATTATCATGGTTCGCATTCCGCCCTCGAGATGTAGGTGTACCTACTGTACCCGAGCGATACCGAATATCTGCGCCGACAGCAGCGAGACTGGTCGGGCTCATGTCTATCGCCATCCTGATCTATGTCCTCTTCATACTGGACGTATTCCCAAATAATGGCCGATACATGGGCACGCGCTTCGACCCAGAATCCGTCCGATCGTATGTTCAGGACTATGTAGATGCTGCGCGCATAGAGGAATACATGCAGCACATAACTGGCTACGATCACGTGGCAGGGACCGAAGGAGATCTGTACATGGCCGAATGGATGAAAGAGCAGTGGCGGGAACAAGGCAATCTGGATGACATTGCCTTATTGAGCTACTTCGTCTATTTGAATTATCCCAAGTCTGGTGGGAGGAGTGTGAATCTCGTCAAGGGCAAGAACCGGGGCTGGCATGCGAAGCTGGAAGAGGAGATCATAGACCCGTTTAAGCAACAGACGCTGGCTTGGCATGGACACAGTTTCAGCGGCAACGCAGAAGGTCACTTGGTATACGCGAACGGTGGCGACAGGGAAGACTTCACGTGGCTGAAGGAGAATGGCGTGAATCTGAACGGAAGCATTGCATTGATGCGCTACTACGGTACACAAGGCGATCGAGCACTCAAAATCAAAGCTGCTGAGGATGCTGGGTGCGTGGGAGCACTGATTTACTCAGATCCGAGCGATGATGGGTCCGTGAAAGGTCCCGTCTGGCCAGATGGTCCTTGGAGGCCGGACGACAGTCTGCAGCGCGGTGGTGTGAGTCTGATGAGTTGGGTAGCTGGAGATCCTTTGACTCCTGGCTATGGGAGTACCAAGGATGCCAATAGACTATCGCATGAGGAGAGTAAGGGCCTGGTCAGAATTCCGTCTTTACCACTGGCCTGGCGGGATGCAAAAGTCCTGCTGGAAAACTTGAAGGGACGAGGCAAATTAGTGCCTAAGGACTGGGTCGGCGGTGACAAAAACTTCGCCAAGGATTGGTACTCTGGAAGTGATGGAGCCGATGCGCCTATTGTCCATATGGAAAACGACAACGATGAGAACGACCAGCAACAAATATGGAACCTACACGGCCTGATCGAAGGTCTGGAGCAACCGGAGAAGAAGGTCATCATCGGCAATCATCGCGATTCATGGTGCTTCGGTTCTGTAGATCCAGGCAGTGGCAGTGCCGTCATGATGGAAATGGTGCGTATCTTCGGCGCGCTGCGTAAATTGGGCTGGCGACCACTCCGCACGATCGAGTTCGTCAGTTGGGATGCGGAGGAATACAATCTCGTTGGAAGTACAGAGTACGTCGAGGACAACATTGATTACCTCCGTGACAACGCAGTCGCGTACTTGAATGTCGATGTTGGTGTATATGGCCCAAATCCGGTCTTCCGCGCTGCTGGATCTCCCCTATGGCAGAGAAGCTTACTTCACGTCATCGATCGTGTCAGTGTTCCTGACGGCAGCAAGACATTGCGACAAATTTGGGATGAATCTCAAAGCCGTCTTGAGGGCCTAGGTGCAGGCTCCGACTACGTTGCCTTCCAGGACATGGCAGGCACATCATCAATCGACTTCGGCTTCCAGGGCGCCGCACACGGATACCCATATCACTCATGCTACGAGACCTTCGATTGGATGAAAAAGTTTGGCGATCCAGAATTCGCTTGGCATCGAACTCTGGCACAAGTCTGGGCTCTCCTCATCATCGAAATCGCAGACCGTCCCGTTCTCCCCTTTGACGTCCGAACCTACGCCAGCGCTCTCGGTGGAGCGTACGTCAATGCCCTCCAAACCTACGCCGAAGACCAGTTCAAGAAACTAGGTAGCGATGGCTCAAAGGACTTGAAAGCCACTGGCTTCGACACTACAAAACTCAAAGAAGCCGCCGATCACCTCAACAACGTAGCAGCCGACTTTCACCGTTTCGAAGATGTCTGGACTACCAACGTTCTCGGCACCGGCGGCCTGGAAACTCCACAATTCACTATGCGTAGGATGAAGTACAACAACGCTCTGACCCAATTCGAGACCGATCTTCTGGACCTACCCACAGACGCCAAGGATACCGAACCTCATGGTGTACCCGGTCGCGAACAATTCAAGCATATCATCTTTGGCCCACAGACCTGGTCTGGATATGACGAGGCCTTCTTCCCCGCTGTTCGAGATGCGTTGGATGTGGGCAATTTCACCGGGGCACAGACTCAGCTGGAGAAAGTCGTGAGGATCTTGAGTAGAGCTACCGAAAACCTCAAGAACGCGTAGAAGAGCGAAATGAGATTCTTAAAGTTATATAGCATCAATGCGTGGCGTTTCTCGGAGCATAAGCACCCTCGTGCCGGGTCTCAAGCATCATTGTAATTGGGCGATTCATTTTACTTGAAAGCGGTATAGCGAATATCTATTTAACAGTTTTCATCTGACATTCTTATTCATCCAATGATCAATCTACGTCCTTGCAATCGGATCCTTCTCAGCCATTGCCGTGATGCCGTCGTCGTTCTATCATTGCAGCTCCTATATCTCGCTGACTATGCAAAGGACAGTATGTCCGAGGAAATGCTTGGCACGAAATTTACCCTAGTTAGGGTAATCTTGGCGACAGTGAGGTCGACGAATGTCGGTTTCTCGGGCTGTAAGTTAGTGGAGATCCTTTTTGTGACGTTTATACAATGTTTCTCGAGTTGCAGTATCGCAGGACCACTGCCTGGCGTAGAAATCGTGCATTTCGGATTTACGACAAATTTGAATTTATAGGTTTTAGGAAAGGTGCAAACAAACCACTGCTACCTTTGCCCATTTCTGAGCTTTCCAGATAAACTCGTTGAAGTTTCGGTGTTCGTCACAGGGCACTCGAAGGTGACAAGTTTGAGTGTGCACAATAGAGATAGACGATTGATTTATCCTCGAAATGAACGTTCTATGCTGTAGATAGTAGATATCGCTCAAAAAATATTGTTCATGAAACATTCTTTTCTAACCAGCAATCTATGTCGCTGGATTCCAATGAGTATCCTCAATCGGATCCTTCTCAGCCAACCTCAACCTCCTCTTCCACTTCGCTCTGCCCTTGCGGTAGCTCCTCTTAGTGCGTGTCCAAGGATAGTTGATTGGGCTCTCGCCTCCTTCGAAGATGGCGATATCGTACAATGCGGCTCCAGTGAAAGCTCCCAGTATTGGAGCCACCTGTATAGCGCGAGTTAGCAAAAAACCCTCCCCACGTTTTGAGGCTTGGTGATGATGATCGTTGCCCCAAGTCCGAAATGGAAGGCTTTGTTGTCTCAATCTAGTGGAGTCGGGAGAATTTTGTAATGGCTAAAAGTGAGTCTTAAGAATTCCACCTCTGTTAATCTGCTCCATCGTTGCAAATTTCGAGCAGCCTCTGCATTCAAGATAGAGTGCGTAGTGCTCGCCAGTCGCCTCGAGCGTCTTGGAAGTGAGTGAGGGTGCAACGATCAATATCCCGAAGCCTCGGACCCAAGCAGTTCACTTACAATAGGTGCATAGAACCAATACGGGTTAGTAAAGAGCTCTTTGCCATATCCCAAAGCTAGCATTGCGAGACGCGGACCAAAATCTCTTGTCGGATTCATGGCGAGACCGGTGTTGTAGACGAAAGATAAGTTGAGCCCGGTGATGACCTAAAAGCAAAGGGTAGAAGCGTCAGCAAGAATCGAGTAAAGATAGAAGCCAGGTGATCGTCTGAAACACCTTAGTAGTTTCAAGAACAAGTACTGGAATGCGAGTGCTGTTTGCGACATGCAGTGCGCAGTATGCTTCCAGTCGTAGAGTCGAATAGAGTGAGGTAAGGAATTCCACCCTTCACTTTACTTACCAGACCTATAATCATCGCATTCATACCTGCTCCGGGTGGGGAGTTCTGGTCGTCTCCCAACGCCATGATGGTACAAGCCAGGAACGCCGTGCCAAGAAATTCGTTAAAGAATGCCGTAGCTGTGTCAATGAATGTATAGCGCTTGGAAGTTACGAAGCCGTTGAGAATGTTGATTGCGGGAGTGGTGCTGGTGCTTGTGTTGATGTAATTCTGAATAGCGGCGTAGTATACTCCATATGCAACGAAGGCTGCAAGGAAAGCCGCGAGTAGTTGGGCGAGGACGTATTCGGGGATCTTTCGTTTTGGGAATCCACGATAGAACCAGAGGATGAGAGTGATGGCCGGATTCAGGTGTGCACCAGAGATACCACCAGAGATGTAGATGCCTCCCATCGTAGCGAAGCCCCAAGCCCATGCGGTGCTGTTAGGATTGCCGTTGTCGTTCAGAGTGGTTTGAGTGTCGGCGCAAAAGCCTGCGGTGAGTTGTACAAAAGTTGCAAGGAATTCGGCGAGGAACTCACGATGTTGCGTCCTCACGATCGACCAATATGTGTGATGATTATGCTTTTCGTCAACCAGAACAGGGTTGTCAACAAGCTTGAGCGGATCCATATCAATCCACAGCTCGGGTTCCTCATCCTCATGAAGCGTCGCCTGGGAGACATCATCGTCGCCATCGACCAACGACGCCGGCCGAGTGGGAGGCTCGTTGTGCTCCGGTATAGCTTCTAATGGCGTAGTGCCCATTGCGTCCGATCCAGAGGGTATCCTATCCATGCCAGGCGACCCCAGTGGGATTTCTTCGCTCGTCCTGCCATCTGGGCCCTGTTCCGATGGACCATGTCCCGGCTCTTCAAATGTCACCTGCGTCTGGCTTGCTCTACTCGCCGCTCGTCCTCGGCCGGCCGTCTGAGAAGCCGTCGAAGACGCCCTCGTAGGCCTCGTAGAAAGCCTCGCTGTGATCGTGCCTCTCCTGGCGATATTACTAATGAAGTTGTCCTCCCTTTGCGCCCTTGAATCTTTCAGCTGCGCTGACACTTTGGATGGATTGACTGCTGGCTGAATCCTACCTGCTTCCAAATCATTTGGGTCCGCATCAAGTCCGATCTTCTGGGTGTTCTCGCCGGGCAACTGCGGCTGTTGTCTACTTTGGAATATCTCGCTTTGGGTCGGAACCATCCCAGGTCTTATAACACGTGGCAAAGGCTTTGCCAAACTCCATACTGGTTTAGCATTTGCCGGCTGCTCGTACGCCGGATTGAGCTCAGCATATCCGGGATTGACGTATGGCTGATATGTAGCTTCAACTTGAGGAGTGACTTCTGGACCAGCCAGTGTCTGAAGTTTGGATCTTCCGGCAGTGCTGGCTTGTCCCTCGACTACTTGGCTCCGCCTAGATGCAGCAGTACTTCGCCGCCGCAAGCTTGAATGTAGTGAAAGTTCCGGCTGAAGAGCAGAGGTCGTGGTTCTTTGAGGTGAGCGAAAGTCTCGTGCAGCTACGGTAGCAGCTCTCCGTGGCTGGCCAAACTCCTCTTGTCCGGCATGATCACCAGCAGGAGAGCCCTCTTCTCGTCTGCTGGGAGCTGGATGAGGTGATAGGAAGTCGTCTCTTCGCGGTGGTATGGCTTCAGACCTCGATCTGTTGCGATTATGACCGCTCTCGCCACTTTCTGAAGCCATCTTGACCCCAATGGGCCGCTTCGGTATTCTTCTGCACCAATTCCCTCGCTACTTCGGCCACCCCAACTTATATATGCCAAGCACGAGACGTGAGACCGAGGCTGGGTGACAATAATCGTTGCCCCAATCCGATGCGGAAGGCTTTGTCGTTTCTTGATGAGTGAGTAGGCCTGTTCGAGCTAGAAGTGAGCCTTCACAAAATCACCTCTCGGTCTGTTTCCATTTGTCGCAGATTTTGAACAGCCTCTATATACGACCTGGATAGCTTACTGCTCGTTAAGTGCCTCGAGCGCTCAGAGTGTAAGAGAAGAGTAATACATATGATTGAAGCAGAAGAGAAAGATGAGTGTACAAACCTCACGTCCAATTTTCGTCTGGTACCTTCTGCAGACTGCGGTATCCATCCATACCTCAGGAGTGACGTTGCACGGATGCCGGATTGAAGAAATCTGACGCAGGAACGCAGCAGGCCAAGGAGGCGCGTTCCTGAAATAAGAAACGCATGCTCGCCAATGGCGACACACAGATAGCGTCAGTCGAATGAAAATGCTCCATAGTCGACGCGTCTTCGGTCAATTCGCGGATGTAGGTCGATAAGGCCGGGATACTGTCCAGGGGCGGAAACATCTGCAATGTCAGCCCTGCTGTGTCTGAGAAGTTTCTGCGCGATGGCGAGAGGTCAATGGGCATCATCAGCAGCTGCCGTGTAAGAATGCCTCGTTCCCAACAAATGCCAATGTCGTGCTGTGCTCACGACGCGTATTTGCGAGACAAATGCGGATAGTCGGCAAGCAGAGAAAGAGTGGAGTGGAAGTCAAAGATCGGATCGGATGTCGGTGGATGCAAGTGCCAAGGCCCGTTCCTTCTCACATGCAACAACGCGCTTCTCTGATCTTGATGCACAACATGTTACAAAGATGAAGTCGATTCAATGGCTACGAAAGATGACAACTTAGACAATAGGCAGAGCAGAGGGACATGCTCAAAGCAGAACCGTCGAACCGAACCGACCCCGAACCTACCACGCGATATGTCTTGGCACTCGAAAGCGTGTGTGAAGGAAGATCTGGCCTGATTGCCCGCATACATTCACTGCAGTGCAAAAAGAGATGACTCGAGTGAATAATTTCAAGAGAATGAGCGAAGAAAGACGCCCACAATTGGCACGACAGCCATCCCAAACTCAGTCGAGCTGCGCGAAACAGTGGAAGCAGACACGAGAGAGCCTTCGGATACTACCTTCTCGTCAGATGACCTGCCATAATCTGCTCTGCTCTGTGGATGATCGTGCGCTGTCGTCTCGCTCTGTATGCCGACACGAGCCTGTCGAATTCTGCTTTGAGGGCGAAGCAACGCGACGCTCTTACCACCGTGCAGGATTTCCATCGGAAGACCATACCTCGGTCGCTTTCTCCATTCGACTTGGTGACCTGAGATACGCCGAGTTTCCAGCCAAATACAGCGCAATCAGAGCCAGTGGTGTTGCAGCACTCTGGTCACGTGATATGTCCTCAGCCTTGCGCTACCAAATTTTTATACTGCGAGACCCATGGATTTTCCCTTCTACGGTCATCCAAATTTTCGGAGAAACTCCGAAGCCGAAACGCAAGGAGAGACCTTACCCTTGCCTTGGCAAGTGGCCATCTATCTCAAGATCATACAGCGCTTTGACAGCGCTCACCACCAGAAGTTTACGATGTTGATTGTCATTGCATAGCGCATGTACGATGGCTCGTATTGGATCACTCCGACTCCGACTCCTACTGGTGTTTTGTCTGCTTACAGAAAGCATGGCCTTTCCCTGGCTAGATTTAAGCTTTTCGGTAAGCTACCATGATTCTTATGTCTACTTTCTGTGTATAAGCATGAGCACATTTCCAAAGATCATGGTAAGGACACATAGACGTCCTCATGAAGCTCTTCTGGTACTGCAATGTGTCACGAAGAATTTTCTCTATACCTTCGTGCGAACTCCGCCATCCTCTTCCTTTCTCTTTCTCACCAGTCTATCTGCCCAGAACCGATCACAAATCGTTTTCAAAGCCATATACTGCTCCCCAAGTTATCACAAATAATTTGCGAGAATTCACTCCGACTCAGCCCCCACCACTATGGCATCTCAGAAGAGTTTCGAACTCATCCTCCTCCTCCCATCAGGCAAGCAGAAAGTGGTGCTTTTCGACGACACTACTTCTCTGACGTCCCTTGCCCTTCACGTGTCGAGCTTGATCGGCCGCCCACTCAAGAAGATCATGCTCACCATCCAACGCGGCGAAGGCTCCGGCATCAGGCTTTGGGACGCATACGATGAGGCCGAGGGCCCAGAGGTATGTTTGATCTCCACTGGGATCACTGATGGATGTTCAATTCTAGTGGAAACCGTGAAGTCGAAGCGTCTTATGGATTTGGATGATTTTCATGCATCTCCTGCAGCTGCCAAGGCGGTGAAGAAGACGAAGATGATGGTGTTTCGTGATTGAAACATCATTGTCGGCCTTAGGACCCATTTTCCTACGGGAATTTGGCGAGGGCTGCCGTGCTTGACCTGTCACCTTCTCGTGGTGCGCGGTGTGAGTACCTTTCTTGTCGGAAGATGAGGAAGGGAAACCAAGAACAGGTCGTATCCATCTTTGATGGGCATGTATGTAGTCTCATGTATTGCACAAATCATTTCCAGTCTTCTTTCACTCATGATGTCGCTGTCTCAAGTTCGAAGAAATGTAGACGACCACCGTGAACTGCCCTTGCCTTGATCATGTACTGTAGCTGCCACGTCAAGCGTCGCTGCTGCCGTTCTGTGAAGACACGAAACGTCTCTTTCGCTGTGAGACATTACACAACGACGTCGTGTACTGATCCCATCCTATGCTCGCCGTCTCCGATCCTCGTCTCGTTGCATCAAGAGCTGGAAAGAAGCCGGTGGCAACGAACACCGATTTCCTGTCAACAGAAGCATTATGTCTCTGGTCGCATGCCGTCACACGTACTCATTTTCATCAACGCGAAGCTGGAGTGAACAAAGAGGCTGTGGATCACGAACGGTCGGCGACGAGAGTGAAGACCGAAATGTACACTCCTTGCGAGACAGTGGCAGGATGTACACCGAGCACAATGCTCGCGACATTCGAAGACTTCAATTCAATCTCGATGCGCTGACGCATACTCCATTCCGCACAGCCCTTGAAAGAGCTCTTGAATTCCTGAGACTGGCTCACATAGCGCATGATCTAAACCGACGTGCAGAGGATGAGCCTCGAACTCTCCTCGACATTGGCCACGAAGATAGAGCAGGATCCGTCGCCTGGGTTGAAGCAGAATGGCTGAATCTTAGTCATGAAATTGCACTGGGATCGCAAAGACTGCTGTTTGCTGCTTGGCTTCATGCCTTGGGGAAGCGAGGGACGCTGCGACTATAATACTGTGACAGAGTGATGAGGATATCTGATATTGTGAGAGATGTACTGGAGGACCGGAGACTAAACTCAAGCGATCGGGAGAATGGAGCCTGCGAAGTCGTTGTTGCCAGACAGAAGGATCTGATGGTGAGCCACTGAGTAGAATCTAGAGTTGGATCTTTGAAGCAGTCTTTGGTTGTTTCTAGCGCGTCGTCGCGGATTCTAATTACACATCACTCTTCATAATAACAATTTCTCACCTGAATGCCCTCTTGCAGCCATCAGTACAATCCCATCCATCATTTTGATTCCGCCCTCTTAGTCTTCTTAGTCCTCAACTTCATCATAAGAAAAACAAGCCCATAGCTCGAGATGACAAAGATGACAAAGATACCCGTATTCCTCCAACCATAGTAATAGTCCTTCAAGTTCATCGTCCTCAGGTAATCGCTCCCCATCTTGTATTGACAGACTTCACAGCCTGAAGTAGCCGCAGGATTGAGTAAGTTGGCTCCAGCTCCAGCTCCCTGAAGGTACGGCCCAAGATATTCCGAGCAAGTCTGGTTCCCGACAGGATCAAAGATAGCCAGCTCATCCTGCTTACACTTCACCTCCTGATCGAACATCGCAAATACAAGAAACGATCCCATGAGGTAGTTGAAGGGATTGAGGTAGTAAAGCCAGTACTTCCAGAAATTGACAATTTGGTCATATGGTACCAGGACTCCACTGAAGCCAGCCAGGGTGAAGATCACCAGAGGATTCACCAGCGAGGCTGCCACGGGGTTTGGAGCGTATGCTGCGATGAGTTGGCCTAGTCCAGTGTAGAAGAACTCGTACAAGAGCATGTCGAAGAAGATGGCGCCAGCTTTATCCGATGCTGCGGGTAGTCCGACAGTGTAGTAGAATGTGAAGAAGAATAGGACCGCGCAGACCACCAGGTAGGGCAGTTCGGACACTACAAGGCCAGTGACGAATGCGATCCAGCTATACATTTTGGATTTCTTCTCGCGTGCGTCGTAGATGTCTCGTCTTTCAATGAAGAGAGGTTGTAGTTGAGCTGGACATGGTCAGTATGACATCTTTTGAAAACTTTTTGAGTCACTCGTGACATACCAATGACGCCCGGAGCGACGAAGATGAAGTTGAACAGCGCAAACATGCGTAGTTGAAGATCCCCGACACTATCACCAAGCTGCCAGAATGAGAATCCAGTAAACAATCCAACGCTAATATGCAGCTGGAGCTTGTTGTTGACGTAGCCAGTATTGCGCCACAGTGCCTTGTTCGCTCGAGCTGTGACTATCTTGATCTGATCCCATAGCGGCATGGCGAATTCGGAATCCTGGTCAATGGTGGCAGTCGATGTTACTGATCGGGACCTCTCCAGTGCAATCTCGTCCAAATGCTGCAGCATAACTCTGTGCTCGGGTGAGTCAAGCCAGATCTTGCTCCAATCCTGCCTGGTATCCGAGACGACATCGATCATGTGTTCAGCAGGGTTCTTTCCAGGTGGACATGGAGCGCCATTGCGAGCGAAATATTCTCGAATGGTGGTTGCATTGTCTCCGATATCTCCGAAGTAGACAGTATTCCCGCCCTTGGCTAAGAGCAGCAGGTGGTCAAATTCACTGAAGAGCTGAGCACTTGGCTGGTGAATCGTCACCAGAACTGCTTGTCCTGCTGCAGCAAGTTTCTTCAGGAAACGCACAGTGTTGAATGCAGCCTGTCCGTCAAGTCCAGAGGTAGGTTCATCGAGAAAGATGAGGATACTTGGCTTCGATACCAGCTCGACTCCGATCGTTAGTCGTTTCCGCTGTTCAATCGTCAACCCTGGCCCAGCAGGAGTGCCAACCAGACTGTCTTCAATGTCATGCATTTCGAGAAGGTCAAGGATGACATCGACATATGCTAGTTTCTCCGCTCTCGGCACGCTTCGTGGCTGACGTAGTAGTGCAGAGAATTCTAGTGCTTCCCGAACAGTGCTATTCACAAGTGCTGTCAGTATCGTAACGATACGCTGCATTGGGGAAACTCACGTCAAAGGCTCGTGCACGTCCAACTGCTCACAATACCCTGCCGAACGCTGAAAGCTCACAGGAAGGGGCTTACCATCGACCAACACTGATCCTTGAATCGTTCCATCGGTCTTCCTCTGAGCTAGGACATCTAGAAGTGTAGTCTTGCCTGCTCCTGAGGAGCCCATAAGTGCTCCAAGCATGCCAGGTTTGACCCATCCATGAACATTGTTCAGTAGGACCCGTGGACCTTCTGATGTCTGAACTGTATAGGTGAGGTTCTTCCAAGTGAAGGTGGACTCGTTGCGAATAAGGTGCGTCTCGATTGCATGCGTTGACGGTGCTTCAGACGAGCTGCTCTTCGCTCCTTGATCTTTCTCGTTTGAGAGGCTCTCCTCGTCGTTGCTGTTGAGAACCGCTTTGCGAGCGTTCTCCTTGGGAATCAATAGTACTCCTTTTCGATCAGACTCCATCTGATGCATAGAGGTAAAGACGATTGTGAGGATGACGTAAAAAGCCCACCAAACCCTACACACATTGTCAGTGCCATCGATAGATGAGATGCTATTGTGTGATCCCTTACCACACGATGCCGATGTTTCTCCACATGTCTGAGTGGCTGTATCTCAGACTGTCCAAGTACTGTGTGCCTGTTACGCTCGCAGCTCCAGGCAAGGCACCATGAACTCCTGTGCAGGCTTGATTTGCGGTCGAATTGTATCCTGACCCACTCGGAACAAGATTAGGCCCCACGCAATCAATGACTTTGCCGTCGAATTCGTTCGACAGAATAGCATTGTAGGCGTAAGCGAGTGGATCGATCCAGTATATCCTGCTTGCGATCAGTGATCAAATGCGTTGACTTGGAAACTATGCACGCTTACCAAACAAACCAGTTCCCCATGTCAGACTTCGGAATCATGTAGCCAATGTACATCAGTACGGCCATGATGACGAGTCCTGAGAACTTTGCTGCGTCGTCGAAATTCTTGAATCCAGCTCCCAATGCTCGAAACAAAGCAGTCATGGAAAACGTTGTGCTCAGGATGGCGAACCAGAAAATGAAGAATATGCCGGCGTCCATGGAAAGTCCACATAGGAAATAGGCGACAAGCGAGAAGGCAGAAACTTGAACCAGGATGATTGGGATATCGGTAATGATCTGCGAAAGTACCCAAGCAGCAGGGTGATGCAGCGCGAAAGTCTTATGCTTGGCAAGGACGGGCCTTCCGGTGAACGCATCTGTGACCTCTGACTGCGCGACGAGTGCGTTGAACATGATGGCTGTAAAGATGAGGCCAGATTTGCTGAAAAGACCTGACGAGTCGTCGGGTGCATTGTAGAAGAGCGAGCCGACCATGAATGCCTGAATGACCTGGTGATGGCAAGAGAGAGTCATCAGCACAGCACTTTTAGAAATAAATACAGTTACACTCACGTTGCTGACTTGTTTGACAATGACGTTGGTTTTGTCGCCCAATAGGATTTGTGTTTGCCTTTGGACTGCCGCATGAAGCTGGGCTGCGAAGCCGACAGTGAATGGAGAACGTCTGGTCAGCCAGCCTGGATCCTTCTCATAAGTTGCGGCGCGCTCGAACTCTTCTGTGTATTCCTTTGCCTTGTTTGTCTCGGGGTAGTCGTACTCGCTCTCCATCAGTCGCCGAATGCTAGAGGCGTCATAGATGGCCTGAATGGCTTCTGCCGTTCTTGGAAATCGCAATTCGAAGCCGTCACGGATCTTGCGCTCCATGGGCACTGTAACACCTAGGCAAATGTTAGTAGAAGTAGTGCAACGACAGAATTGCCATACCAGTTAGGAAGTCAGCTATGTTAGCACCATCAGCGCAAATGAATCCAAGATCTTCCATGAATGGTCTCGCGGACTTTGCTGGGCCATAGAATATCTGCTTGCCGCTCTCGAGTACTACGACCTTGTCGAAAAGGTCGTATATACCATTGCCTGCTTGATAGAGGGTGACGATAGATGCTAGACCAAAGATATCCGAGAGAGCTCGGACGGCCTTCACATATTGAAGAGCAGTATTGGCGTCAAGTCCTCTGGTTGAGTTGTCCCAGCAATATATGCTGCCTCTAGTGGCCATGGTCTCGATGATACTGACTCTCTTTCGTTCACCTCCAGACACTAGATGCATGTTAGACGATTCACATGCTTGTGGAATAAACGAGGACGAACCGCCACGGATAAATGTATCACCAACTCTGGTGTTGTACGTATGGGATATGTCAAGCATTTTGAGCAGGAAATCTCTGGTTGCTACCCTCGCCTCTTCTTTCGTAGCATAGTCGGGATGCAGGTGGTAGGGGACCTTGAGCCGTGTGGCGAAGTCGATTGTCTGCCCGACTGTGAGGGTCGGGAAGAAGATCTCATCTTCTGTATTCATGACGATTTGACCACGATACTTCGCAGCGTCACCGGCATTGAGCGAGCCGTACTTGACTTCGTTGACAGATGGTGTCAGTGTATTTCCCGGACAAGTATAGTGCAAGGAAACGTACCATCGCCCTCGATCGAAGTAAATCCATTGCGCCGATTTGCAAGGACCTTGAGTAGAGTCGTAGTACCAGCGCCTGGCCTACCCAGAACAAGTAACATCTCTCCAGGCTTGACGCACCCATGACTGTTCTCCAAGATGGTCTTCGTCGTTGCAGTAGCAACCGCAGCGCCTCGTTTCAGCTTTCCGGGCAAGAATTGAGAGCCCACATTTTCGTTAAAGGAGGCATCGGCACCTACGCCTTTCACCGTAAGGTCTTTCCAGGTAATACCGAGGCGTTTGCGCACGTATGTTCCTGCGCTCCCGCTCCGTCGAATTGCTTTGACGTCGGGCATGTCGTCCCAAGCTGGGCTTGCTGTGTATTCATCGTCTTTCTGGGAGCCTTCGAGGTGTTCTGGAATGGCTCCATCTTCCGTTGAAGCTGACGAGATACTTTGTGCCATACTCGCCTCAGTCAGTCTTCAGGCTGGAATGAAAGAAGTAGCTTTGCCGATTGTCTGCAGAACACAATGCGCCATCAAAATGAGCTTCGAAGGATTCGAACTAATGATATAGGCATCGGAAGTGCTTTTTACTCACGGCCGACATGACTGTTGCTTATCTGGGAAGCGGCAGACCTAGGAAAAAATGATTGTGGCCTGTCCACGAAGCATTCTTGCAGATTGGTCGGAACGGCCGTTCGTGGATATCGAACCATTACTAAGACTGCCATGGCGAAATCAATCCAGACCCGCGCCGGTGAAGACAGATGCTCCGAATGCCGGGGTGGTCTTGAGGTCTCCTTGCAATGAGAAGTAGATGTGGGCTGACTTCCCTGTCTGCACCAAGAGATGTGGTCGGCCGTAGCATGATAGCGGTCGCCGTTGATTTATGTTTAGTGATCCTTGGAAGTTCGCCCGTGCTTGGTCTTGCTAGTTTTGCTTGTATGCGATTGCGCGGTAATCAGATGAGCGCATCTTTACGGCTTTCTCAGATCCGACTTCCTCGCACTACATCATTGAAAGGATATCGTAGGCAAGGTGACGCTGCCGAGAATCGTGTCTTGTAGCTTCCGGCGGCGACAAGGCCTGAACGCAGCACATTGCAGGGGCTGCCATACTAATCAGAACTTCTTTGCGTGAGATGATCAAGAACAGTGTATAAGGGCAGGACGGTGAAAAGTGCATTTGTTGATGGAAAGGACATTTATGAGTGCAATCGTTGATGGAAAGTGCAGTCGATGGTGAAAGTTCACACCCACGCCTCAACTTGGAATCAGCAAGGGTCTGGTTACGTCAGCCAGCCATACAGATGCAGATAGAGATGCAAATACAGGTGCAGGTGCGGTACGTATATGAGAGTACATGTAAGGCTGTTGTCTGCTGAACATGGACTGACGAAGAAAATCAGATCGTACTTCATACATCATGCATCATAGATAACAACGCCAGCTAGACCGTCGTCATCATCACATCTTCTCCGGCGCCTCAACCCTAACATCATCCCTCTGCAAAATCTCAATCTCCTTCTCCTTATGCGCCACACTCTCCCTCCTAACCGCCTCATCCACCACCCCGTCACTGATCTCCTTCGGCAAAGTCCCCAACGCCCTCTCACCAAACAACATATCAATCTCCTCCAAACTAAGTCCATTCGTCTCCTTAAAGAAAACGCAAATCACAGGTATCGTCACCACAATATTAAACGCGACAAACACAAAATAATACTTCCAACCAATATCCCCAAGTGCAACAGGACTCACTTGCGTAATGAATGTACTCATGAGCCAATTCCCGATTCCCGTCGCGAAAGCATTCCCTCGACCACGGATCTGCATTGGCATGATTTCACTCATGTAGACCCAACTGATGGGGCCGAAGGAGAGGGAGAAGATGACGCTGACGAGGAAGAGGAAGAAGACTCCTGCGATGCTGAGGCCGTGACGGGTGCCGTTGGGGTTTTGGGAGTTGATGGCGGCTTCGCAGATGAGCGCGATTGTAATGCCTACGGCGCCGAAGATTAGAGGTCTCTTGCGACCGACACGGTCGAGAATGAAGAAGATGAAGATGGCGTTCGCAATGGGGCCGACGCAGTTGTAGATCCCGGCGACGAGGATGGCGCGGCCACCAGTGATGCCTAGTGCAGCGTACATAATCTGAGCGATACATGTCAGATGGGTTCACATGATTGTGGATTTCATGAGGCCTATGACTCGTAGAAGGCTTGTATTGGGAGGCTTACTGTTTGATAGTATCCAATAGCGTTGATACCAGAGAACTGTGTGAAGATTTGGACAAGAGTTCCGTGGAGTAGGCGAGTTCGCCATTGAGGGACTTGGAACATGATACGCCAACCAGGCACGGTAATAGCTTTTTCTGCGGAGATGGTTGCACGGATCTCGTTATACTCATACTGCAGCCAGTCCTCGTTGGTGCCGTCGAAATGTAGTTTCCGCAGGATTCGCAGTCCTTCTTCGTCGCGATCGTTCTCGATGAGCCCTGAATTGCGTCAGTCTTGTCGAGTAGTCAGATTCTGGCACAGCGCGCTCTCACATCTTGGACTTTCTGGCAACCAAAAGAACCCGATCAAAAGCAACAATGCTGGGACGATCTGGAAAGCAAGTGGAAAGCGCCACTGGACGGAGTTGTTGTCTGGAGCATGATGACAACCATATCCGATCCAGGTGGAGACAATGAAGCCGACGCCGATCATCTGCTGTGTGAGTCCAACGATAAGTCCTCGCATCTTTGGGTGTGCACATTCGGCCTGGTAGACTGGAATTGACATGGACATCAGACCAACCGCCCATCCTGCAATGATGCGCCCGACCAGAATCATGGCAAGGTTGACAGCGGCACATTGAAGTGTAGCACCAATTGCTGCGATTAAAGCTCCGATCTGAACTGTTCTTCGTCGACCGAAGCGATCCATGGTCAAGCCTCCCATGAGTGAGCCGAATACCGCCCCACCAGAGAAGGTAGAATTGATTGCTCCGATGGTCGGACTCGTGGCGACTGTGTTGAAGTATTTGAGAAAGTTTGGTGAAGCAATAACATCTGTCATCACACCACTGTCGTATCCGAAAAGAAACGACCTGTTCCACGATTAGCCAAAGTCGCCACAAGTGGTCGAAGGTGATTATGATGTTACCCAGTGGCCGCGAACATGGCAAGCAGCACATTGTAGAAGGTCTGCTTCTTTCCCATGCTGTCATATGCTCGCTATCCAATATCTTCAGATGTATGTGCAGTCTCTGGCCTTGACGAGCCGCACCGAAACCTTCATGGCTGAGAGAGAAGCCCCCCGGTATATATGAGTGCTCGCCTCCTACAGCTGAATTTAGCCTCTAGCCTCTTCCTTGGAGATGGTCACAAGTACAAGTACATGGAGGAGGATCCTCTCGCTACAGTGTGGCCCGTAGCGGTCGCCACTGCACGCACTGCATGATAATCCGGGGTATTCCTGCTTTCCACCAATGTCAAATCGTTCGTGACTACGCGTAGTCGCCGTTCTAGCCGGTCTTGGAAGACACTAGTGCGGAGTGAAGATGGAGAGCATTTAGCCTCTCCGCACCTCATCTCGTCGTATGCAAGTGTTCGCGTGTTTGCTGATGCATCTCGCGATGACGCGAGCGCGACATTCTCTCTTCGATTATGGGAATGGGATTGTTTGTTACACAGAGAAGGGAAGGAGTTTCGGCTCCACACGGCGGTGAAGGTGAACGAGGAGCGATCCTGCCGAAGGTTCAGGTGGGCAATCAATCGGCCCGGTGTTCGTGACTCCTCGGCCGATGACTTCCACCACCTGCACCACTTCTCCATCACGGACCCAGATCCCAATCTAGCGAGCTGAGGCCCGCAGGCGTCTCAACGCGTCGCATGTTGATGATGAGAGACTGTGTGGGCCAGGGCGAGCTATATCACGCGTAGAGCAAAGGGAGGATTCCAACAAGCGTCCTGGAGAGAATGAGCTAGAACTCAGTCGATGATAGACATGGATAAGAACCTGCAAGATGCCCTGGGCCGCTCGGTGCAGTCTCCTGATGAAGAGTCGGCCCTGGCATATGGCTCCGGTCGAGAATGATGGGAGCAGGACGCGTCGATATCGTCAACACCTGAGTTTTGGACACCCGGCCCAGTCGAATAGATCTGATTCTCAGGCACTGGCAAGTCCCTTGCGAGAGCTGAGCACCATGCAGACTATCGCGTCCAAAAGGATCGTGCTCCAGAGGCCGTATCTCATGTCCGTCTGGGATTCTGGAATCGAGCCGGTTGGACCTTAAAGAGAAGAGCTGCTCACAGCCCTTCTTTGGGGGAAGCTCGCCAGACTTGGTCCATGAAACGTGGATGCGGCTTCTCTTTTTCAGCATGTTCTTCCAGGCACTGCCGAATGGGTTCATGCAGTAGTCTGACTTCTGAAGTCTGGCTGACATTGACCACCAACTTCTTTCTGTGCTTAATCGAGGCGAGTGTGTGGTGTGGTGGTGCACCTCAGACCGCTACGTCCTTGCATTGTTCACTTCACAGTGCTGCTAGTGTACATTTCGAACGAGGCCAGGAGGCTCAGCTAACTCGAACAGACCTGCAAGCCATATCCAGCTGCAGTCAATATTGCTACAACAGCCACTATGCATTTCCAGTCGATTCAATAGCTCTGGTCGATACCGGTCCTCAATGATACCAGCAGCTCCCGGAAATGCCAGGACGCGAAGTCCTGAGCAGGCGCATGAATCAGCTGACACCGTGGTTAGAATCCTTCTCATTATGGTCGCTCTGGTCAGAACCAAGGCATGTGCCGATGTTGAGTGGACAGTTGGAGCTGACGCGAAGAAAGACAGGAATGAAATATCACAGAGTTCAAAATGTTGAAAAGGAGGCGGATACGGACCCTTAAAACGAGCTTCCAAACGAGTAAGACGCTGCTCCAGCCTGCTATGACAAGAAGGTAGCTGCAGCGTGCAGCAAGAAGAAATGAGTCTCGAGCGCTGAGGAACGCCGGAGGTGAGGTCTCGCCCTTATCTTGTGCAGTGAAGGTTCCCACGGCTTTTCCACGGCTTTGCGGCAGCGGCCCAATATAACACACGTGCAACGGCTTCTGGGTGAGAAAATGAGCCTGTGCCTGATACTGCACTAACGCACATTCAGCCGCTTGCAAATGTGCCTTGATTCCGGCCATGGACTTCTGCTCGGTCACAGGAATCTTTATGCCTCTTGGCGTGGCCAGCAGTTCGCCAAGCCATCGACTAACTCACTACTCTGACCGAAGAATATGCGCTTGTTTGTCAACGGAGCACACGACTCGAAGTCGACAACACTTATTCATCTGCTACCGCTATACTGCTGTCACGGAAGCAAGAGAATGCGCAGTGCAGCAGCTAGGCACTAAAGTCCGAAGAAGAGACATGTGCCCTTGCAACGTGCTTGCCAAGCTTCAGGCGCTTGTTGTACACTATACTCAGACGCGAAAAGCTTCTGATATTGAGACATTGAGCTACTGTCAGATGAATATACATGATCAATCCCTCCATCCCTCAATCTCGAACTCATATCTCAAATCCCTCTCACTCTCCCTCACAACTTTACCTTCCTGATCATACAAAGTCCTCTCCACAAACGTGACTTGCCCATTTTTATCCACAAGAATCAAAGTTTGCGTTCGCGTACCATACGCAGTCTCACTAACCGGCAAACTGGCATGATCCGGCGTATCTGTTCTCCCTGCACTGCCATTCGGAGTCGGAACATAATTCGCCATCTTCTTCGCCAAGTCTCCCTTCGCAGGCGATATCAGGATTGAATCTCTCATGTGTCGAACGTAGGCATCCCAGTCCTCAGTGGATTGTCGTTTGGGTAAATTGTCGATTGAGAGGACTGAGAAGAGGGTTTCGATCAATTGGGCTTGACTTTGGTTTTGGCTGGATTGGATTGCTTTCTCGAGGAGTCCTTCACCGTGTACCACCTTGGGCCAGGTCCTATCACCATAGTGGGAATTGCTGAGCCCATGTGTTCCTGGGGTGATTCTTTCGAGGGATTTGGCAGACTGGGTGCGGTTGGAGACGATTGCGAGACCGGGCTGGTGATTGGGGTTAGTAGCTGTAATCTGATACATCTGTCTGAACGTTTGACTTACTGATTGTTTCGCCCGTAGTTTGCCAAATATCAATGTGAAGCCTCCAACATCGTGAATCCCAGTTTCGTTCAACAGTCTCCGTACATAGTCCTCCTCAGTTTCGGGGCTCTCAGGGGGTATACAGAGGTAAGAATTGGTAATGGCACCGCGACTCTTGTCTTTGTTGACTTCAACACCTTCTTCTCGAAAGTTGGTGAGAACGGCTATTCGACCTTGTTTGGTGATGCCGAGCCATGTTCCTCGTTCTGCTCGCTGGGTATCACGACCGCCAAGGACTTGTTGGTTTGGAGAGTCCCACCAGTTTGCTCGGAGGGTGGGCCTGCTGATATATTCATCCCGGTTGCTGATGAGGATGAAGGGATAATCCGGGTGTGATGTTGACAGTATTGATATGCACATGTTGGAATAGTAATTTTCTGAGAAGTGCTGTTTCCACAGCTTGGATCTCTTGCTTCTCAAAAGTTCGATCAACGTTCTACGGAAGTGGCGGTCAAGACGTATTCTGGTGTTCTGTGCTCAGTTCCAACACTGCCAATTGGGATCCATAAGCCGGGGTAGTCGAATAGTCCAGTGCTTGCTCAGACCAAGAAATACTGAGAATCTTGTGTACTGAAGTTTAGAGTTCGGTGAAAGTCGACAGGAAGGATTCACTCATCGGGCAGTCTCGGCTTGGCACAAGCATCATAACGTAAGCATCGAGAGTCCGAGCTCGTCGCAAGGGTGTCGTTCAGATATACCATATTGTGAAAGCATTTGAGATAACCAGTCTTCTCATACCGAACTGATAGCAGATGGAACTAGGTGAAGTAAGTCGGCATCCAGACGTCCAGACCAGCCTTGGTCAGCATGTCTCGCCGAGACCAAACAGAGAAGGATGCGGGGACCCTGTCAGGAACCGACATGTGACGCTGAAGTCCAGCTCTCTCTCGACGCCATGATCTCAAGCTGCGACATGCTCTTCACTCAGCAGACGGCCACCTTTCGCTTTCCTTGCTGCTGCCTGTGATTCATCGCTGCACGGCCAACAACAACAACGCACCACCTGGCCACAACAACAACAGGATCAGCGCTCCTGCGAAACAATACCAGCGCGACCACCCCGCTTGGAGCTGTTTCTTCCTTTCACCAAACGCCGCCGCCTCACTTCGCCCCAGATCAGATCACGCGAGCGCGCACACGACAACACCAGCATACGACGACACCTACGACATCATGTTTGGCTTCATAGCAGATATCCTCACGTACGCATTCTCGTCTCAAATACCACGTCAAAGCTAATCAAATGGCAGCTCCATCTTCTCCATCCTTCTGCCCGTCTTCTTCTCATACAAAGCCCTCCGCACCTCCGACCCAGGCCTGCTTTCGCCATGGCTGATGTACTGGACCACTCTCTCTATCTTCTTGGTGGTTGAGAGCCAGTTCCACTTCATCCTCACGTGGATTCCCTTCTACAGCTGGATCCGCCTCGGCGTGCACATCTACCTTGTTGCGCCAGGCCAACAGGGCTGCGTCTTTATCTACAAGGAGCACATCCACCCATTCCTGGAAGAGCACGAGAGACAGATCGATCGCTTCATCAGCGAATCGCACGAGAAGCTCAAAGCAGCTGGCTTGGACTACGCCAAACAGATCATTGAGTATGCGCGGGTTAACTTCTTGGGCATGCAGCCTAAGCGGCCGACACCCCCTCCTAGTAGGAACGTGAGCTATACCACGCAACTCTTCAACCGTTTTGCTATGCCGTCCGCACGTGATGGACTCGCTGCAGCTGGCACTACCGACATCTTTGGCATGATTGGCAAAGCTCTTCAGCAGACCACATACGGCGACTCTACTTCCAGAGACGCTCAAGCTCGCGATCTGGCAGCTTCTGGCACCTTGATTCCGCCCCACTTGGCTGGCGAAGATCGAGACGATTTTGTGAACACGCAGCGAGAGAATCTTAGAACTCTTCTCCGAGCTTTTGATACCGAAGCTTTGAACGCCGCCGACGCTACCGCATCTGGATCGCAACCACGTTCCGCCACGCCACGTCAACCATCGAGCCGAAAGTCATACCTTTCAGCCCAAGAATCAGATTACATGCATAGATCACGTTCGGAATCAGAATTTGAGGATCTCGGATATGAGCCGATGCCTGATCCAGATGCATACCGTCCACGTCCGGATGACGAGACGCCTCGTCCGCCACCATCTCGAGAGGGCACAGCAGGCTGGTCAAATTGGATCTGGGGCAACTATGGCGAGAAGGATAGTGTGGTGGATCCGAAGAAGGACTTGTAGGCCAAGGACCTGTAGACCAGGGCCAGAACCGCCACAGACTTGTCAACCGTATGGGGCCAAGACAAGGACGAGGCGTCACGCATTGACTGATGAATTCACGACTGTACGATGATTTGGGTTGGACGAGTGTGAGGCGTTACAAGGGCGAATAGACAGCATGCACGCTGGAGACTGCCGCTGCAACAGATACGGTGGCCAGATACCTACCATTACGAGATAGACGAGCATCGCGCTCGAGCCTCACAGCATACAATGGTGACAATGAGAGAAAAAGTCATCATTCAGAACTTTTCATACTGAGCAGTTGCTCAAGCTGGTCATGTCACGTCTCTAGCTATAATGATTCGTCACATGCAAGAAAACCAAAAAAAGAATGCACACTGCGCCTTTCCATGCTCCTCCCACCGACTACTCTGCGACCACCTTCGCATTTCATCTTCCATCCCTTTTCAAGCAGTATTACAACCTCGCAAAAATCTGATGCGTTCCTTGCCTCTTAGAAACGCCATTCTGTACAGTCCCGTGAAAAACGAAAAAACTTCAATCTCAGCTGAACCATTCAATGTGGAAGCCATGGACTTCTCACCTGACTCTCATGCAGCTCAGGGGGAGCAAGCTCCACCAACATCAATGGATGTGACTCCACATGCACAGACTCCACCATTTCAGGGCGAGTCTGCATTGCCCCCAGGTGAGGCAAAATCAAATCTCCTTTCACCTCCCCTGCGTCCTTCCTCTTCGGAAATAATCATAACTCGTATCCTCTTCACCAGACTGGTACTCTCCCGGCGTATCACCAGGAACATTCCCATATCTTACAGGTCCATAACCACCAGGCGTACCCGTCTGAGCATAAGGATGGTCTCCAGGAGTGCTTTGGCCCATACCCGCAGCATGACCGAAGAGTCCATCTCGACTTTCTTGCCGACTCATGTTTGGTCGTCCCATAGGAGATTCACCACGCATAGCTGGAGTCTGGTGATAGCCGGTAGGCATGGTGTAGCCGCCTTCGCCTACTCTGGTTGTAGAAGAGTCTCGCGATCCGCTATTGCTTCGGACCCAAGGTTGGGAGAGACTTCGGTTGTGGCCGTGGCCGCTCATTTCTGATTCCCAGGTTCCTGTTCTGGTGAAACCGGTCATGACACTACTTGGTGTACCGGGTCGAACGATGTCGCCGTCGCGACCGTATAGTTCTCCATCTCCGCCTGCTTCGTCTCGGAACTCTGCTCGGTTCTTGAAATGCTCGAAATCCATCTGGTTCTCGTTGACCACCTCCCAGCCCATTGGGTCAGATGCTGTAGATTTGCCAGGTTTAGCGTGATCCATGCTGTCCATATAGACGTCACTATAACCTGCGATGGTTGCCGTATCTGCGTCTTGGTTCACGCGACCAGTGTAGATTTGGCTTAGCATGTGTTTGGACTTTGAAGATACCATCGGGGTAATCAGCGGCTTGTAAAGCACGGGATGCCCGAATCTGACAGCCACCTTGTCGCCTTTGCGCTTCTTTCCATCGGCCACACCAGCATTGTATTCTGACTCGCCCATAGACTTGCCAGTCTGGTAGTAGTGAATGTGATCATCAAAAGTCTTCTTGCAATACACTTTGAACCCGATGATCAGGAAAGGGAGTGGTGCCAGAGATCCAAGCATTGCCCAGTTGACATCAGAGAAACTGTTGGCTTGCGCGGCAACAATAAGTGCAACGATGAGGTTGCCGAAGAATGCCAAAAACAAGATTCGGTTGTAGATCGAGCGCCAGAACATGCCTCCTGACTCGTACTTGGTGATGAAGACATACATGATGAGGTACTTCTTCATGAAAGAATCCATCCAGAAGTAGAGCGCAGTGACAGGCAGCACTAGAGGCTGAATGGTGGCGAACGTGACGGCTACCGTTGAGTAAAACACGAAGTAGTTGTAGTATCCGGCGTAGTCGAATCCTTGAGGCGCTGATAGTTCTATTAATCGTCGCGGTGTCGGGGACAGAAATTTCCTCGAGAAGGACCCCCAGATCAGAGTCCAAAGCTGACTGAGGTCGACGGCGGCACCTAGATTGCGCTGCAACATCCAGCAAATCCAGTAAGGAGATACAGTACAAAGACCAACCATGACCTGGTGGAATGGTTGCGAATCAGCAAAGGGCTTGCCTCCAACAAGATCGGCGACCCATGACCAGACAGACGAGAACAGCGAGAACACGATCAAATTATTGAACATGAAGAAGCTGTAGAGATTGCGAAACACATGCCGCTCTCTGCTGCTCTTGGTGATATCTCCAGCGTTGATGCAAAGTTTCCGGAAGATCGCAGGGAGATAGAAATAGAATGCGGTCGTGATTGCCGGCGCCGCAACACCCTGGACGATGGCCCACCAGGTCCTATTCCGCTGCAGGTTCTGCTGAAACGCAGGCCAAAGCTTTCCAATGTTGTTCAAATTGGAGAGAAAGACAGCGATCATAATGTTGGGCACGACCCATAAAAGGGTCAAGAGGACAATCCAGAAGCCATTGATAAGATCGGCTCGTTTCCGTTGCGAATGAAGCATTTTGAGATTCTTCCAGATAATCGCGTTCGGCTTAGGAGCGAGATGAATGAAGGCTCCTTGTGGCTTCTTCCCACGAGCTGCATATGCAACACTGTGAGCCGTTGGAATGGCCTCGTAAGATGCGAAACCGTAGGACATAGCATTACGCTTGTCCACGGACTGGCGTACTTCCTTGATTTCTCCTTCCAGCAATTTGATGCGCCCTGTCAGGTATTCAATGGCGTCCACTTTTTGTCCCTTGGGATAGCTTCCGTACGACTTGTCCTTTTTATGTGGCTTGCATGTTGGTCTTTTCGCAGGTAATCTATCCGGATTCTTCAGATACTTTGCGAGGTGCTCCTCAAGTTCGCGCACACAGTTTTCGTATTCCTCAACCAGATCTGGAAGGTCCTTGACGTTGCGTGCTATCGACGTCTTTGGCATATCGTGTGTGGCCTTGACCTCGTCTGTGATTCTGGCAATTCCCTCATCTGTGCGAAGCGCTTTCGGGATATCTGTAAGCAGCAGAGTTCTCGAAGAGAGACTCTTCTGATATTCTTCGCTGTTCAAATAATCTCTGCGCAACTTGGCAACCGCACGATAGTTCGTCCAGAGGAAATAGCAGATGACCAGATCAAACAGCCATGCTACAACCACATATGCCCAGAATCCTTGACTCCCGTACATGTATTGAGGCATCATGCGATAGAAGAATCCGACACCCTTTGCATAATCCTGGGAGGAAGAAGATATGAGGTTCACCGGAATGATGATGCCACAGCCCAAGATGGCCAGAATACTGAAAATGTTCCTCAACATGCGACATACTCGCATGAAGACTGCCGCGTCTAGGCCGACTCTATCCACCAAGTCCTGCTCTTTCGTTTTCATGATCGGAGGTAGCCAGCCGAACAGGCCTTTGCTAACGGCGGGCGGCGCATGTTTCTCGTCGGCGTACTTCGCTCTCGTGGCGTATACAACGTTGTTGTACGGTCGTAGGAAGCAGAATAGTAATGCGAGCGCTCCGGCCAAGACAACTGAAGTGACAAGACCAGCGAGGGTGGATTCTCCGGCGAGCTATAGTAATGCCTGTTAGCAACCCATGTTCATGTATAAGTACATCCCTCGCAGGAGTCTGCCGTGTATGCTTACCGCTGAAGCAAAAGGATCTTTCAGCGAGTCCAAGAAGTCGTCCGTGGTGCCGCGACGCGCCATTGGGACCGCCATGATGCCGATCAGAGTCTGCAATCAGCGTATGGCGGCCCTCGAGTGATTGCGATATAGCGAATAGGCCGCAGTTCTTTGTTCCAAGCTCGCCACGCAATGCAATGCCTGGAAAATGTAACACCCTCGGCCCAACGTTTCTCAATGGATGACGCTTGGTAACGACTGTGTCCGAATGCTGATGAAGATGCGAATAATGCAGAAACGACAAAGTAGTAAAAGAAGCAGCGAAAAGCAGACCAAGGAAAATGCCAGTGACGAAGATAGGTGAATACGAGCGTGTCGCTGCCGTGTCCGTGTCTTGGTCTTGTAAAACCCTGAAACTCAAACTGATGTCAACTGGAATGTCTTAGCGAGAGTCTGAGATAGAAAGTCCTGCTTTCCCAACAAGAAATGTTCAGTTGGGAAAGAACGAAAAAGCTCTCCACTTCTACATGAGTACTTTCCAAGTTCTTTCTTCCTACCTACTCCTTCGTCACGCAGGTACATCTCACAGGCACAAATCCTTGCATCGAGCTTTCTAGATCCACAACTCTCACCAATCCAAGGTTTCGGCCAACCATGCGACGTGACACCCTAGCGTACGCGCTTGCGCGTAGCTGAGCTATTTTCTGACAGACGCCCGTTTGATATAACCTTCGTCTTGGCCTTCTATCGGCCTTCGATTCGACGTCAACATCGTGTTTGAAGTTCGGTACTCATCCTCGTGGAAATCTCCCGAGCGGTAGCTACGCTACGTGCGTTGAAGATATCAATATTGTTACGATGCCTTCGCCGCAGTAAATACTGTGAATTCACAAGGCTAATTGTTCTCTCTCCTTTGTGTTCTCACCCACCGTGCTATGATATCGATGCGTACCAACAAGGTCTCGCAAATGACATCATGAGCGACGTTGATACGAGGTAACATAGCACTGATGAAGTCGATTCTCGAGAAGTGAATAGCGTCGGCTGTCAGCTGGTCGGCTGCGAGGTGGTGTCGGTCACGAAGCAGAACACCAATTGCTTGGTGCAGAGTGCTACCTTTCGCATTTCGCTAGGCAGTCGCAAGTGCAAAGACGGTGATGTGCAGTTGTTTGGCCGCAATTAGATCGTCTTATCCCTCGGAGCCGGGGCAGGGTTGGGCACAGTCGCGCATCGAGCAAAGCCAGCAGACTGATCTGGTGTAGAGGTGGCACAGGCACAGTGCAAAAGCTTCGATAGCAGTTGAACATCGCGACATTGCTTGATGTGGAAGTAGCAAGGTCGGTACAATGGAACAACTTGAAAGTAACAGTGAAGCGAAGAGGGCAGATTGTAAATCAGCGCATAACATATGAGAATGCATTGAAATCAGATGAAGCTCATGCTTATAGTACACACCTGCCGCAGAGATGACATCCGCTGCAGAGAAGCTGGCTCATTAGATGTCGTCTGCTAATGGTATCATTTCCCCTTTCCCTTTGAGTAACGCAGCTGTCGTTACTGCATCGCTGCCGCATCCATGATTCCGGTAACCAGTCCCAGCTTGGTTGATGAAGCGAGTCCGCTGTGAGAGCACAGCGTGATGATTGTATTCGTGTGTTAGAGAGAATAAAGCGTATAGGTGTAGCGACTGAGTCGTCTACTCCTCGTCTTCGTCCTCATCGCCGCCCTGTAAATTGTTAGTTATGGTATCAGGGTTGAGACATCCGTGGGGACGCTTACGGCAGTGTATGCGGCTTTCTCCTCCTCGTAACGCTTCTTGTCGGCAGCAGCCTTGGCCTCATATGGAGCCTTCTGCTTCTCGCCAAGGGCCTTCCACTTCTCACCGAGCATCTTTCCAACCTCGCCTAGACAGCGTCAGCAGTGTACATACTACGAAAACAACAATTGCGCCAACATACCGAACTTGATGCCTGGGTTGTCATCACGGACCTTGTCACGTTGCTCATTGGCAAAGAACATGTAGGCAGAGAGACCGCGCTTTGGCATGTTTGGGTCTGTGTAAAAGGTCAGCAGGATGGTCGAAAGTGAGGTGAGACGGTACACATACCCTTCTTCTTCTTGCCGCCATCGGCCTTTCCGGCGGCCTTCTTGCTGCCGCGGGTGGTGGTCTTCTCCTTAGGCATGGTGGCGATTTACTTGGTAAAAGTCAGCAAATGGCCAGAATGAAGTCATTATGTTGTGAGGATGTCGACGCGATCAGATATAGAGCAGGTGTGGCACGGCGCGATTGGGTGGTGATGTTTGCGCGTGTTTTGGCTGGCTTTGCTGTGATGACCGCGTCGCCAGCTCTTGTAGCTGCCGGTCGCAACAACACCAGCTCAGACGTGACGCGCAGGCTCCAGAAGTGACGTGAAGGTGATCTGAATGACTTACAGAAACGCTTTTTCGATTGAGTGAAGTGTGCTGGTGAAGGTGTGTTGTGACTGATGGCGCGATGTTAGCAATTGATCTATTACTACCACGATGAGAACATCAACAGATGTCGATTGTCCGTCGCGACAACAGGATCAAGACCAAACGCGCCTCAAAACAACGCGCAGAAACGGTTTGGAGGTTGCAAATCGCGCGTGAAGTCGCGTGGTCTTTGGTGTCTTCGAAGAAAAGTGCTTGCCAGGGTGTTCCACCAGGCTTGGGGGGAATATACGCACCAAAGGCGATTTGTATGGCGAGTTTGGTGGTGAGCGCTCAGCGTGAGAGGGAACAGCAGAAAGGTGCTTTGCAGCGAAGCTGGGGCAGAGCTCCTACCCAAATTCGCCGCACGTGCCCGCACGATTTCAGCACCTTCCCCCGCCAACAACACAAGTCGCAGCTCCCTTCATCATGGCAGCCGCACTTTCCTGCGTCACTCTACCTGGCCAGCACTCGCGTGCCAATTGCCTACAACTAAACATTACTGTGCTTTGCCCGAGAGGATGCATGCATATCACTGCGTCCAAAATTCATCGTGAAGTGACTTGTGTCGACCGCAGCGCGACTGAACGCGTGTGAAGCGCGGCTTGCTGTGCCCTGCAGGCGCAAGCCACTTTCGGACCCCTGGGTAAGCCCGGCAACCTTCAAGTTCCACGCCAAACAAGTCCAGCAACACATACGGCTCTCGCACACATCATCACGGCCTTAACATGCTGTCGCCATCTGAAGGATGCCTGGACATGAAGACTAATCTCCTCGATCGCATTCTGCAATCTCCCACGCTCGGCGGGAGGTAGTCAATCACACAATGGACCACGACGCTCTCCCGTCCGTAATTCGTGCGCGATTATGTTCCCAGGCTCAGCCGCCAGACAGGATATGCTCAGTCCTCGAGCATTTCGAACGGGTTCCGCACGACGTGAGGATTATCCGCCGCGCTCCCCTTGCGCTTCTTCGCCTTCTTCCTCGGCCGGGCCTGTTTCTGCTCTCCTTCGGATTCCGATCTTGAGAAGCTTAAAACAAGATTATGCAAGACTGCGCGCCACATGTCCTGTTCCTGTCGTCTATCTACTCCAGAACCAGCCTCGAAGAAGACCGATATAGTTGGCAAGTTGCTTAAGTGAGCGTGCAGTGTAGCAAAGGCTGCATTCCGCTCGGAATCGTCCTTTTGCTCGACAACATTCGCCAAAATCTGCTTCAGCAATCGCAGTGAGTAGAAGGCGGCCTGATACTGAGCCTGTATATGGAGTAGCTGCCATTTCCGTGGTTCCCGGTTCATGACGACTTGCACGATCTCATCAAGGCCCGGCATTGCCTGATCTTCTCTGTTGAGGTGGGAGAGCAGATGTTGCATAACCAGATAGCGCCAGTGGTGAACGTCATTCGATTGCTTCCCTAGAACAGGTATATCTTTCAACTTCGCGACATCACGCTCTAATGTCTCTGCTAAAGAAACTGACACTGCTGTAGAAAGCGGCTCGAGAAGGCTCGAAGCAACTCGCGCTCCACTGCGCTTATACTCCTGGATGCTTGATTCCAAGTTATGGACTTGCAAGAGAGCACTGTAAGCTAGCAATCGAGTTTCAGCTCCAACGTTCCAGGCACTGGCTCTCGCTGGGTCGTCCGAAATGAAAGGCAAGTACATCCTCAGGCCACCTGGTTCTCCTGATTGAACTTGATATACCAATTCAGAGGCCCGCGAGTCACGAGAGGCCAAAGCATCCTTTAAGCTGGAAGTTGTCCGGAGGTCGGTCAACATCTTCGCTTCCTGTGCAGTCTCGAACGACTTTGCAAAGTCCTGAAAATCCTCTCGAAGTTCTGGATTCGAACTCGCGGCCATTCGCACAGCTTTTTCAAGACTGCAATGATGATCCAAGGACATGTAGTAAGCCGGTTTGACGAGATCTTGGATGGTTGCGCTGTAGCGACTCACGATATCGCTAGTGTTGTAAGCCTCGCCTGTCAGTACAGTTCCCGGATCTGTCTCGCTCTCAGACAGATCTCGAAATGGTACAATGCGACAATTCTGGTTGACTCTGTACACCATCAGATCGGCATCGTCTGAGAATATTGTGACCGATCCAGTGCCGGCAGGTAGAGCTTGGGCAGCAGCTACGCAGTATGGATCTGCTTCTCCAGGCACAACAAAAGTGACGCCAGCGTAATTTGTGCGCAGCAATTCTTCAACAACCGCGAATACCAGAAACGGTGGAGGTGGCAGGCTCTTCCTACCTTGACCATTTAGCGATGAAAGACTCGACGTCGAAGCCTGTTTGAATGCTAAGAGGCGATTGATGTAGCCTTGCAAGCGGTCGATTCGAACATCTTTCTTGGATGGTGGTAAAGCCCCATCGAACAGTATTGCTTCACTGTTACAAGACATCAGTGCTAGAACGCCACTTTGACTGAATGCGATTTGGTGCGTACATTTTGAAGCCATATTGCTGGAGCCTACCAAGCCATGCTTTAGTGCTGTCGGCGCTCTCACGGTAAGTAATCGACGAGGTCAAGGCTTTGTCGCAAAGTCCATAGTAGATGTAGTGGGCCAAGCCCGGTCCATCGATGATAGCGATCGACTCTTGGTCTGACGAATCTGTGCTCCCGAGTGCAGTGCGGGTTGCGTAGTCTCTCATGCGGAGGCCGAAGCGCTGTATCCCCATATCTAATTTCGATCGCAGATTCGACGGGGCGGATTATTCGTGTTAGGATGAGTTACTATGCATGTTGAGGTCTTCCAAATTTGAAGTCGGCGTGCTTTCGAGTCCAAGCAGAAGTCAGCTTGGCGTCAGTACATCGTGATCTGAGGGATCGGTGCGCCTGCGTAAATTTTGGGCGTCGTTGACCTGAGTGGTAATATGGTATGAGAAGTGGACGATCAGTCTTGCTCGATGGTGGGAGGAAATTGTTACTCGAGCGGCGAAAATTTTTGCCGATGCACGTGGGACAGGGATTGTTTGGTCGTAGTTGCCTTATTCACGGTGTTCAGAATACCTAGATAATAGGTACAGAATCATTGACAGCAAAGTCTTCAGTCCTCGACTGTCACTCAAGCGTACTCGGCGAAGCATACACGTAGGATGCTTCACATTTTTGCTGTCCAACACGAAGTCGCTACCATTCAGTATCCTGTCCATGCCTCGCTCACTCGGTGCTCAGTCAACTGGCTCCATCTTGATCTTGATTTTCTCCTTGCCATGTCTGGATTTTGGTGGCGATGGAGCTTCTTGTGCCGTGTGGAACGAGTCGTCAGACCTCGTATCGGCCGTGTAATCATTCCAGTGAGGTGTCCTGCCAGCACGTCCTGCTTCACGCGTCTTGTGACTCGATTCCGTCGGTTCCTGCTTGATGCAACGGTTTGCGGGCGACGAGCCTGTCCAATTAGTTTGTGCTTGAGTCAATCTCGTGTAAGGTGAGGGTTTTGGCTTACCAACGTTGTGACCATGAAGCTTTCCAACCCCTTCTTTGAGACGTGTCAGGTCTTGCTCAAGATTACCGATCTGCTGATAAATCGGCGTCAGTTGATGGTTCTCGGAAAATCGTGGTCCGTGAGGCATTTGCTCTGGCTGGTGATCTCGACGGTATGGTAGTGGACGGTCCCATTGAGTGCTTCCGGTCACAGAATCGAAATAGAACCAGTCTCCAGAATTTTCACTGTAGTACGCGACCCAGCCGGGCGGTAGTGGAGTTCCATCGCGGTAGACGTAAGTCGGCGGGTGCATCGTGGAGCGCGACGGTCCATACAGTGGTGTTCCATTGGGGTACACGTAAGTCGGCGGGTCCTTTGTAGAGTGCCACGGTCCATCAATCGTGGCAGCGGCCTTGCGTGTGGCGGCGGTGGTCTTGGCCTTCTTCGCCTTGGGCTTCGCAGGCATCTCGTCGTCGTCGAACGCGTCGACTTCTTCTGATATGACCAAGCTGAAGCGTTGGCTCTTGTCGATGTTGGGTTAGGTAGTCGTGTATTGACGATATCGGGGTGCTTGAAGTTTCAAGAGCGTAAATACCTGCTCTCTTGGCAACGGTTTTGCTAGCTTGGAAGGAGCGACTTCATGGTCGACTGCACTTCACACTCTCATCTGAATGACGCCAGGTTTGCGCACGCTGTACAGTCTCGAAAGATCATCCGAACAAGACGCACGCCCACCACTCGATTCCATGGCTTCGACTTCGACTACCGCGGATCTTGAGAAGGCGCGTGACAAGCAGCTGCACCACAACAACGCAGAGGAAGGTGCTGGAGCGAACATGCAGGAGCAAGCAGCTGAACCGTCTGCAACCAGTCCGGTGGACAACGTCACTCATTCTTTGTGCAACTCAGGCGGATTACTGCAACCTGTACACCCGCTTGGCATCGAGCTCAGCATTGACACAGAACAGTCGCTGTTCCCGATGCCTCAAGTAGGCTGGCTGGACCACATTCCTACTTCAGCAGAGATCGAAAAGTGGTTGAAGCTTCCTGTCATGATATCGGATGTTATCAAGATATTGGTTGCGCTTGATGAGCGTAAAGTGGTGCCAGAGCCGGCGTGGGTCCAGAGATTGCGGAGTATCATGAATTCGGACGCTCAGCGAGAACTCGAGCTCACCTTGCAGCTCAGCAGGATGGTTTGGGAGCAGGAACATGTCAAGCGGGAAGGTCAAGGAGGAGGATAGCGATCCTATGGTCACTGTGTCTCTGAATCCTGAAGATTGTTCAAGGCAAGATTTTTCGAGCTGCTCTTTCGGCCAGAAGCATCTTCTCTCGTGATCTGGCCATATAGAGTCCAGATTTGAATGATGTGATAACGTCCAAGGCTCCTGGTACTACCCATATTGTGCATCACTGTCTTTTGCCTGCCATAGCTTCAGCCCTGAGAAGTCCTTGCCGTGACTGAATATTGTGAGAGCACGATTCATCCTCAAATCGGTCGTGGTGTCAAGTCCTGAATGATCACGTATATGGGAGGCAAATCCTGGCAGCTCGAGACACTCCGCTACTGAAAAGCATCCCCGGGCTCTCTTGTGCATATCCGGCGTATCAAGCCAACATTCCAGTGCTGCATAGAATGCATTGTCCGACGTGTCGTGGTAAAGTTCATGCGGCTCATTGGCTAATTTTAGCGGAGAGGCACGGCCGGTTCCTCACAAAGGTCAGCAACCTGCCAAGATCCGGAGACCAACCTCTCCAACGCATAACGCTCCTCCTTTACTGCGACTTCCACGACATACCGAACTCCGAAACCAGCTTTTACGTCGTCAGGAACCACCTGACGATTCGACACAGTAAACAACACCTGCCATATCACCGTCGATGGGCTACTCCGCTCCAGCCGCTACCGTCTTCACTTTCGCATTCAGCGACATTTCCGCGTCCTTCCCAGGCACCGCTGCAGGACTGTCTCGCACCGACTCGAGCTTCGCCGCATTGCTTTGGCTATCGGTCTTGAGCCCACCGTAGGGGATTCCTGAAGGTGGGCGAAAACAGAGCCAGCCAGGCGCGTCTGCAATTTTCGGCGCGCAGCCTGCGCAGCCGACATAATTACATTCTCTACATTTGAGGGGACCGAACGCACGAACACTATTCTGCGACTTCCGAATGAGCGCATCGAAGGCGTTCTACACGTGCAGCTGCCAGCGCAGCTGAGAGCTGAGTTCATAATTCTCACGACATTCTGAAGATCCATCTCAGCAGGATTTTGCAAAAGACGCAACTATGCCGGCCATGGACATCGATGTGAGCACCAGCATGCTAGAGGTACAGCGCTCTCCACCCATGAAGATCGCATCCCCACGCATCACGCCTTGTGAAACGCCCGCGGTTCCGATGCCAATCCCGAAGCTTGACCACGATGCTATCAGGGAGAAGGCAAAAAAGCGGAAGAAGAACAAGAAGCGAGGCATGCAGCCAGCTGCTCCAGCGGTCAATGTAATCAAGGGCTTCCAGACTCCTGTGACTTCAGGCGGGGAAGAATCAGATGTCTCCACTGTGAACACGCCGCGATTTGGCGCCGTCAGGGATCTACCAAGTCTTACCTCCAGCCCGGCCCTTCGACCGTCAACACCAGCTAGCGGCATTGCTACTCTGCGTCAACGTCTTGACGCCCTTGCTCTGGATAGCGATAAGCCAAGCCTGGCTAGAGTCCTCACAAACGCATCCGATGCGACGGCGACACCATCTTCGGCAGGCAGTGACGGCGATCGCACCGAAATGGAGACATATGATGTCCCGCTCGGAGAAGACTTCGTCAGCTCTGACGTTGGTGCACGCACTCCTCTCTATGCCTCCCAAGCGATTGAGGGCGGCTTACGGACCGCATCAATCCATCGCAAGATGCACGCAGACGACTTCGAGCCTCTACGTTGTCTAGGCAAAGGTGCATTTGGCACAGTCCACCTCGTGAAGCAACATGCAACTGGTCGGCTGTTTGCCCAAAAGCAGTTCAAGAAAGCAAGTCTTACTGTGCACAAGCGATTGATCGAGCAGACGCGGACCGAACGCACCATTCTGGAGTCTGTCAATCGCCACCCGTTCGTTGTCAAACTCTACTACGCCTTTCAAGATCAGGAAAAGCTCTATCTCATCCTCGAGTATGCTCAAGGAGGCGAGCTCTTCACCCATCTTGCAATGGAGCGCATGTTCAGTGAGGAGGTTGCAGCTTTCTATATGGCTGAGATGGTGCTCGCTTTGGAGCATCTGCATCAGAATGTGCGTGTCATATATCGTGATCTGAAGCCTGAGAATTGCTTGCTAGATCATGAAGGACATCTTCTACTCACCGACTTTGGCTTGTCAAAGGTCGCTGTTGAGGAGGACGACGAGAGAACCAACAGCGTCCTCGGCACGATCGACTACATGGCACCCGAGGTGGTTGAAGGCAAGGCCTACGACTTCTCTGTCGACTGGTGGGGTCTTGGAGCTATCGGTTTCGACCTTCTTACCGGCAGTCCACCTTTTGGTGGCAACAATCATGCCAAGATTCAACAGAACATCCTGAAGCAGAAGCTCCAGCTGCCGTACTTCCTTGGGCCTGATGCCAAGGATCTTCTTACTCGTCTTTTGCGCAAAGAGCCGCACAAGCGCCTCGGAGGTACCACCTCCAAAGGTATCAAGGAATTGAAGTCGCACCGCTTCTTCCGCAAGATCGACTGGAAGAAACTGGAGAAACGCGAGCTCGAGCCTGTGAGTAGCTATTTTCAGGATACACCAAGTCATGTGCTAACAAAGAATCTAGCCAATTCAGCCACTCGTCACCGATCCGGAGCTGGCGGAGAACTTCAGTGCCGACTTCACAGACTTACCGCTCAGCCCAGTTATGTCTCGCTCCAGCAAGCCATTCGACTTCAGTCCAACATCAGCTGTCTCTGAAACTAACCCATTCGGCGGTTTCAGCTTCGTAGCGAGTCGAAGTCTGCTAGAAGGCGATGATTTTATGCTCGACGGTTGACTGCATGGTAGGCGGGCGCGTTGGTCGGCGATTGTAAATTGGTGCACAACATGTATTTTGTGGTATCGTAGTAATTTACCTATACAATACCTTGTTTCAATTGCGGACCTCGTTCTTTCGTTCGTGCGGTGTTCAGTACTTTTGCTTATGATAGAAGGCCTTCTCGATGCCGAACTTCGATCTGTATCTGATCTCATATCGCGTGTCTCCAGGATGATGCCGTCAAACCGAAGATGAGGGATGTCATCGGCGAGTCAGGATCAACCTTGCTGCCAAAGAGCAGCAGCCAGGTACCTCGTACTTGCAACGATCACCTCCCCACGAAGGAATAAACACATCTTCCATTCAAGAAGTCCATCACAAATCTTTTCGAGTCTACCAAAAACTGATGAATCTTCCTTTCCTTTCTTTCCAAGCCACAGAAGTGAAGAGAAAGGACTTGCTCTCTCACACCGACCTCGGAACAACTTGCCGTCTGATGGTCCCTCAATTTCCCTCCGCAAACTGCTCCCGCCAACCATCTGACTTCGGGCCAAGGCGTTAAACCTGTTCCTTACAATCCCGTCATATGGTGCATTTGCATGTGCATGATGTTGCACTCGTCATGCGGCTATCTACATCTCGCCGACTACCACTTAAGCAGTGATCTCCAGAATACCATGCTGCACGAGCTAACCTCCGCACACGCGTGCAGCAATACTGCATCTATTCAATAGTAGACGGCGATCACCTTCTTGAAACGGAGTCAGAGGATGCCGTAGTTCACCAATAGACTCGGAAACAAATGCACAGAAGGAAGATTGGAACTGGGATGAGCAGGCACGACTGGAAGTATGGACTGGCAGGTGTTGCTAAAATTGCTCACGCGGTAGGTACTTTCCTGTGCGCCTGGCCACCACTGCTACTAGTCTCCAGACGCGTTCTTCTCTTGCATCTCGCGTCTGGTCTGCATTACATCTTCAGGGCCACCGGCGTCATTCATTTGCCTTTGGTATAGAGCATCGAAATGTATTCTACTCTTCTTTCGCTGGCGGCAGCCACTGCTGTTTTCGCGGCACCTCAACAGCACGGAGGTCAAAATCAGCACCCTTGGAATCATCCGGGTTGGCAGGGCGGTCAAAATGGATACAATCAGACGGGCGAATCGCAACAAGAAGCTCAGCAGAGGGCGGCTGCTGTCAAGGAAGCTTTTGAGTTCTCTTGGAGTGGATACTCAACGTGAGAGTGTTTCCATGCGAAGAAACACAGACACTGACACTTTGAAGATATGCGTTTCCGAACGATGAGCTACTGCCGGTTAATAACTCTTTTTCAAACACAAGGAACGGGTGGGGTGCCTCAGCAGTCGATGCACTTTCTACCGCGATCGTCATGGGAGAACAGCAGATTGTCAACCAGATCTTGGACCATGTTGCAACTATCAACTGGGCAGTGAGCTATCAGGATCAACTGGTGTCACTATTCGAAACCACAATTCGATATCTTGGAGGTCTACTCTCAGGCTACGATCTCCTGGAGGGCCCAGCCAAAAGCCTAGTGCAAGATGTGAGTTCTGGGCCTGTTACTTGCGTGGAGATCCTGCTAAAGTCCATGTAGCAAAGCAAAGTCCAAACACTTCTCCTTCAAGCTCAAAACCTCGCCAACAACCTGAGTTTCGCTTTCAACACACCGACCGGAATCCCGTACAACAACATCTATGTCAGCAACCATAGCAATGATGGGTCTCAGACCAACGGCCTTGCAACAATTGGGACACTCGTGCTCGAGTGGACAAGGCTTTCAGACCTGACCGGAAGCTCCGTATACGGACAATTGGCCCAGAAGGCAGAGGGCTACCTTCTGAATCCACTCAATCCTGAACTCGGCGAACCTTTCCCTGGCCTCCTCGGCACCAACGTCGGCATCAACAATGGATCGTTTGTAGATGCATCAGGAGGTTGGAACGGAGGTGATGACAGCTACTACGAATATTGTAAGTGATCGAAGGACCGAAGGACATAGGAATGCTCTGGACTTACTCTCAGCAGTGATTAAGATGTTCGTGTACGACTCCAATCGCTTCTCGACATACAAGGACCGCTGGGTGGTCGCAGCTGACAGCACGATTCAATACCTCGCTTCACATCCTTCTTCACGACCGGATCTCACATACCTTGCCATTTTCGATGGCCGCCAGACAGAAAACGACAGCGAGCATCTTGCGTGTTTTGATGGCGGAAACTTCATCCTCGGAGGGCTTGTTCTCAAGGAGCAAAAGTATATTGACTTTGGACTTCAGCTCGTCGACTCTTGTGAGAACACTTACAATCAGACTCTTACTGGCATCGGGCCTGAGGCATTTTCCTGGAATACTACCGATCTTGCAGCGAACTACGCCAATCAGACCGCGTTCTACAACCGCGCTGGCTTCTTCATCACCAGTGGTCAGTACATACTGCGTCCGGAAGTCATTGAATCGTTCTACTACGCCTACCGTATCACTGGAGACAGGAAGTACCAAGACTTTGCCTGGAACGCTTTTGTAGCCATCAATGCTACCTGCCGTGTTGGATCTGGCTTCTCAGATATAAATGATGTCAACGCACCAGCCGGAGGTGGCTTCGGCAACTTTCAAGAATCATTCTGGTTCGCAGAAGTGCTGAAATACTCCTACCTAATACACGCCCCGGACAATGAGTGGCAAGTGAACTACAATGGATCGAATCAGTTCGTGTTCAATACTGAGGCGCATCCGGTGAAGGTGAGTCTTGCTGAGGCTTTGTCAGTCTGCTTGTGGACATACGCTGACTTACTTTTTAGGTGTATGGAACTCCTGTTTGATGGAACTATGTTACTCGATAAGAGTTTCACGCGCTACGATAACCTAGGTACAACAGTACAATGCTCTAATGTTCAAATGTGCAGGTATCTTGACGCTTGGTTTATCTTTCGGTGCTAAGATATCTTGCTCCACTACAGTGCATCGAGCGTTGGAAGTACGTCCGCATGTCGAAAAGGGAATAGACTTTCTACAACACCACAGAGAATAGCTGTCGCTGACCATGGAAAGCAGTGATGGTCTTTGGATTTTTGCCCGGTCAGCAGGTATCCATGGTTCAACCATGGTACCAGATTTCGCAGGTGGCATCTTCATTATTGCTTGCCTTCCTCACTAACATTTATCCTCCTCGACATCGACTTCTTAGCGCGTGCAACATGGCTGCTCCACTGACGCCAGCCGTGCACGGCAGTCGACTTTTCACCAAATTACCACCGGAGATTCGCCTCATCATCCACGAATATGCTGCCCAAGGTCATCAGCAGATACCTATGGCAGGTCGAGATTGGAGACATAAATACGACCACAACAAGCGCCTCAGTGAAGCTCATCCTGATGAGGACTGCCAGACGTGCCGGTCGCGACGTGAGAACCTGGCATCGCTCCGGAGTCACACTTCATGGCTGCGAGTTTGCAAGCAGGTCCGGAGCGAGGCACTGCCCGTTTTCACTCAGCACCACATTTGGGACGTAAGCTCCCTCTGGACTCAGAGTCATCCGCACTACGAGCGGATCCATCGCCGCATGCAAAACATGGAAGTCGATACTCGGCACATTCAACACATCTCAGTTGAGGTCGACCTTGGGCTTGTGCTACTCTTCTCCTCGCGTACGCCCACCGACTGTCCTCTCCGTCATTGCAAATCCTGTTATGGTATTGAGCAGATACGGAACGCGCTTGGTAATATCCGGACGATTATGATCGCTTGGGAAAATCTTTTCGACCAGACAGTAGCGCTGAGGGTGTTGAAGGCGTTGGCGGAGCCCATTGATCGAGCGGTCCTGGAGAAGTATTTCCCTCGCCTGGAAGACATCAGATGCACGAATCTATACGGCAGCGAGCGATTCCTGAAGAAGAGGAATGGTTGGCAGACGGCCTACACGGGAAAGAGAATTCCGCTGCGTAGATGGAGATGGAAATTGCTTGTTGAAGGCGTTGGCCACAATGGTTGGCCTCCCATGACGGACAGACGGACTAGACTTACAACAGCACAGTGCATATCATGCCTTGGGCCTAGTCCTCCGAAAGAGCAGACAGGAGAAGTGGAGTCGGAGGGAAGCAGTCTTGGCTTCAGCTCGAGCACGATACCAGGCTTGTCTCAACAGATGCTCAATCTCGGGATAGCTGAGCCTTAGCCTGAAGACATCTTGGAGCCAATCCTGTTGCAGTGTATCACGATGCAGAGCAGCTGAGCTTGGATTTTGTCCCACTTGTTTCAACTATGGAATGTTGGTGTCCAAAGCTGTATGCCAAGCTTCCGCACAGCCATGTATGCAGGTGTCACCAACGATCAAGCGCCGGTAGACGAGATCGGATTGGCAGAAATGGTCCGCAGGATGATTTTCTGCCTCGTTTGGATTCGAAGTAGACCTGCTGGAATGTTGCAATGAAGGCCGACGAGGTGTTATAAAGGCCGCGAGGTAGTCTTCAGCACTCCATCCAAGATTCTTACCAATTCTCCGATATTAGATCACGGTCACTCCTCACCAGTCTGAACACATCTCCAGCATGAAGTCAGCAGTCATCCTCACCTACATTGCAGCTATGCTGGCCTCCAAAGCCGAAGCCTGCTTTCAGGTCCACAACCTAATGGTCAACGACCTCTTTGCCGGCGATACCATGAGCATCACTGTCAAAGACAACAACGTCGAAGTCTGCAAAGGAACCAAAGGAAGATACCTGGCTAGTACCGACGATGAGTTCTGTCTTGAACCAGGCGATGGATGCAGCTCCGATTATCGCGTCTGTGTCACCAACAATGGCAAAAGCGGATATGTCGAGAGTAAGTGAACTCGGTACAGTGGACGCCTGTTTCGTCTCTGACAGAGTCTGATAGATGTGAAGAATGGATATCGCGGCCAGTTGGCTCTCCAGTCCGATGGAAGCCAGACTAATACTTATGATTGCTACTGCACGGACAGCCGCTGTGGAAAATGTACCAATATTGAGAGCTGTCTGGATGACAATTTCTGGGATTGCGATTTGTATCCGTATTGCAAGTTCTGCGATTATAGGACCTTTTGCTAGAGGGACCGGAGGGCCACAGAAAATGTCATGAAATAATTTATGAGGTGCAGCTCTACAGACGGTTCGATGGATATAGATGGGAGAGAGGAGCAAGTTGCGATCGGAAGGAGGTGTTTTGCATCGGCGCCAGCTCTTTTGTCATTGACTGTGCGTCCCGCTTGAATTTTGGACTTGGCTGTTGCTCTCCCAACCTTCCAGCTACTACGCTTCCACTCGCATACTTCCCATCCTGCCTTTGACACTTTATATCTTGGCGTTTTTGGAGTCCGCTATGCAATCTCGATAGAAAAGAACAATGTCACTCTTCAGATCAGCCTTTCGTGCTGCCGCACAGTACGCGCCTCTCAAGCCCATCATCAAGCGAAGCGCTGACCATTGTCAGCAAGGACCTCGGCTATGGACTGCCAAGGAATACGCGACTTGATGGACGAACAGTGATCGATAGAAAATGCCACGCGAAAGGCCGGCATCTCAGTGTTTCAGTCATTAGACGACAATCTGCATCTCTGGAACCTCCAAATGGAAGACTAGGTCAGGATGTGCCGTTCGATCGCACCGGCGGCTCTCCAAAAGCCTACAAGACCACGTCTCTACCGGATTATTTACTGAGCCCGAGTTCTCGCTATGTGAGGAGTGCTACAACGGTTAAAATCTCTATTATACTAATGTGATCAAGCATCCAATTGCCCAGATCGACGAGAGCTCGTCATCATTGTCTCTGGTGTTCTTAGATGGATCATTGCAGATTCATGATAGTGCCGAGAATCGGAATACAAAGATGTAAGTGATTCTTGATTTGTCTGGGAAATTCGCTCACTAGGGACAGACCCGCACAATGGTTGAGGTGAGGAGGTCAGCCGTATGACCGAGTTTGTCCTATCTGACGAAAGCCTAGGGATAACTGCTCCTGCTCGCAGTGTCGAAACACAGACACTGCCCAAAGGCAGATCAACGTTCTGGAGGTAAATGGCTGAAGAAAGCATCCACAACCGATGAGCTGACCTTCTAATGCAGGGCAACATCAACTTTGACATCAGTAATGCTGAATTGAGCAATGACCACGCCGGCGTTGTAACAGTAACCTGTGAGATCACACTCTATATCGTCGTGAGTGAAGCTGACCTCTGAAAGTCGCCGATGGTCATCAAAGCCAATTCCATGTGGAATATTTATTGAATAGAAGAGGACCAAGGATGACGAAAAGCCGCTTTGGAATTACCCCGTAGGTCCATCTGCTCCTGATGCTTACCCGATGCGCTGCTCACGACTTGAAAGTATCAAGACCTGGAATGCTGATATAGCGGCCTCGCCACCTACTGTGGCCTATTCAGCCATGAATGACAAGGCAGGCATGAGCTCTTTGCTGCACAAGATCCGGACGTATGGATTCTGCATCGTGGACAACATGCCTGCTACACCAGAGGCTACAGAAGCACTCCTGGACACGATCGGGCCCATTCGTAACACACACTATGGTGCTTTCTACGACTTCACAGCGGACTTGACCATGAAGGATACAGCTTATACATCTGAATACCTCGAGCCACACACCGACAACACCTACTTCACCGAACCCGCAGGTATCCAAGCTTTACATATGCTATCCCACACCGAAGGTACTGGAGGCGAGAGCTCGTTGGTAGATGGCTTCGGCGCAGCAGTGCAATTGTTCGTGGAAGATCGCGAAGCCTACACCACGTTAAGTACGACTGGTGTCTATGCTCACGCCAGTGGCAACGAGGGCATTTCCATTCAGCCCAGCTCGGCATTCCCCGTTCTCAACCACGACCTCGAAGCCGGTCATCTGACCTCAGTGCGATGGAACAATGCAGACAGAGCTGGTATCGCGGCAGATTTCGCTGGCATCGAAAAGTGGTATGATGCTGCGGCTAAGTTCAACAAGCTTCTCAATTCACCTGAGAATGTCTACTGGTTTCAGCTCAAGCCAGGCCAGACTCTACTATTCGATAATTGGCGGGTGCTACATGGACGGAACTCCTTTACTGGCAAGCGGAGGATGTGTGGAGGATACATCAATCGTGACGACTTCATTAGCAAGTATCGGATGACGAGCATGAGCGAAGAGGACATCAGTTTCAGTACTGTGAGCGGATAGGCAATGACGACAGAGATGTGACACGCAGCGAGGCGAATGGCGACTTCAACAGGATCGGGCAGCAATGCAATGCATCTTTGACGCTTATGTTATCAAATAATCGCTATATGCCGGTATGTACGTTCCTTCATATGCATCGCTGACGAATCTGCAGCGTGGGTATCATCAATATGTCCAGTCTTCCCAAGTCCAATGCTACTGTCGCTTACCCGACAACAACCGGCCATCCACTGGAGAAGTCCAGCTTACTCCAACCAAACCAGAACGATCCGTACGCATAACCAGAGTCTGGTCGTACGTAGTGGTAGTACATTATTACACTCTTCTGATTCGGATCCCACATCACGCCTTGGCCTCCAGGCGCATAGACATGGCCGTGCGAGCTCAGAACCATCGTGCCTCCATTTCCCGTCAAGCAGTCTCGACCTTGCTGGTCTACGAAACCGCCACTTTGGCCCCCTGATCGACAGACCATAACGTGGTATTCTTCGCCAGTAGGAGCAAGCGGTTGTGAGCCCCAGGCCTGGTTGCAGCAGTTGCCCGCAGAGAAGAACAAATATACGAACCCGCCCCACTTGAACTGGTACGCGCCTTCCATATCTCCCGTCGTCATTCCTGCTGGACGAGCTTCGGTATTCTGAGCGATATGTACTGGTCCACCGGTCACCCTGAGGCCGTCCGGAGACATGGGAACTTGCCAGATGTTGGTCCAGAAAGAACCATAATTGAGCACAAGCTTATTGGAATCGAAGCCAAACAGGTTCCCATCGATCCTATTCCAACGACCATCTTGTGGAATGCCGACGCTTCCATGATCAGTCCAAGAGCCTGGGTCCATCGACTTGGATGTTGCAACACCAATGTCGGAATTCTGAGATCCCATCTTAGAAACCGAATAATAGAGCAAATAAGTGTCTCCAAGACGAAAGATGTCTGGTGCCTGAGGTTTTTTGTCAGCCTAAACGATCTATCAAGGATATCCTCGGTGCAGAAGCAATATCTGGATCTCTCGGCTTCGGGTCCAGACCCTGACAGGGATACACCTCGCTTCTCGTTCTTGTGAATAAACCCGTTTCTGTCAACAAGACCCTGAAAGCCTCGAGAAATGCAGTCATACAACTCAAAAAAACTTACCCACAAATCGTCTCGGCCTGGCAAATTTATTATGGAACCGCCTGGAATTGCAGCTCCTTTCTCTGTCCATGGTCCTGCAATGCTGGGTGCTGTTGCGACTGAGATCTTGTTGTTCGATGTGAATCGATAGTATGTCTTGGTCTCCGGGCGGTAGATCACTGCTGGATCATGGACGTCTCCCTGGCATGCTCCAGTGCAGGCGCCGACGGGTGGATATGCACGTTTTTGGATGGCATGAAGCGGATTGGCTTGGACTAAAGAAGATGCAATAATTGATAGCCGAACCAGCAGCTGTGGTATTGAGCGCATGTTGTCTCGTGGTGGGGATGTTTCCGTGAGTGTCCTTGGTGTTGTGGACTCTGACTTTTCCGGAACCGCTCGAAGAATGAGAAGAGAAGGAAACAACAGGCACTAAATACTGACCTTACCAGAAGTCAATGACATGTGCCACGATGACCGCCGCGCCTATTGTCGGAAGCCAAATCACTATGACTGAAGTGAAGTGGCTAGAGATCGGAAAGTCAGGCACATGCAACAATGAAAGTGACCCACCCCCAAGAAGACTACAGCATTTTTGTGCATGTGCTGGCTCTCAAGGCGATCAATGCATTGCCTCACCGGCTCCATGATATGAATACCAAGCCCAACCAAGACGGAACAGCGCATATAATTTTTGTCGAGGTTCAGGGCAGTGCCTCGGAGCGGACAGGTTGGAGACGCAATCCGAGAGGTGAAGAGGGATCATCGTTGAAACGCGCGACCTGAAGTGTACAGATCCAGAATTTGGCCCTGTAATGACATCTCCAATGTGAGTGGTTGGCGGTAAACTTGCTCGGATTCTCTTACACGTGGTCCCCTACACACAGCAGTCAGCAGCGTATAATGCCATCATTGTTACTTGTCCCTGTTCCACCACCACCAGGGCCTCTCGATCCTCGGGAATGCATATAGCTCGCGTGACAGGATGGGTTCTTCTTCGACATCACGATGGTGCTGCTGCGTCCATGTCAAGCGGTCGTAAGGAGGTCAGAAGACCAAGAATAGCACGAAACGAGCAAGTGCCTCCACTTTCCGGCATCGCTCGGCAGAGGCTGGCGCCTTCCGTTAAACCCTTGTTCGTAGGGCTAGCGTTACTTCAATCCTGGACTTCTCCTCCTCCTCTTCTTGACTTCACATCATGCACTCACACCGTCTCGAGAGACTTCGTCCTGCTGACCGACTATGAAGGCTGGGGTAGCAATACTGCAGAGGTGCGTCTTGCGGAGAATATCTTGGATGACAGGGCTTGCTATTCAAGATTCCCAAAGTACGGACTGCTCTTGTATACCGAGACGGTACCTTGGATGGGCTGAGCAGTGAAGTCCGCGGACTTCAAAGGCACTCTTTACGCTCGGGCAATACTCCATTTACCCTCGGGCCACCCGTTCTGTACATGCTGGAGACTTCCCGAGATCACGCAATGTTTGGCTTTCCCCCTTGGGTACTGTCAGCAGGTCAGGCTGTTGATTTCGGACCGCGGTAATGCCATCATGGATTGAGACACCCATGAGTATCGGCTCCAGCTTGAAGTAGAATGGACATGATCATGACTAGTCTGCGAGCGAATACCCATTTTACATTACACAATGTATTCCAGCGCACGCGCAAGGGCGATCCTCGCCAAGAAAACCACTTGATATCCTCGATGGCTGCGTCTTCGACACCCTGAGCTGCATGACCGTTGAGCTAGCAGCCTTCTCTCCACATTGTGATTTCAGCTTCTCGAAATCTTCTCCGCCTCATACGTTCTCATCACGACCTGAAAGATCTCTGTTGCCTTTGCCCTGAACTCCTCCCTCACATTCTCCTCACACTGCGAGAACCTATCAGGATGCCAAGACATCCTCTCCTCCTTCAAAGGTCTTCCCGCCGCGACGATGGCTTTCTCAATATCGCAGGGACAGATCCTGAGTGCTCGATTCGGTCTGTTTGCAATGCATCCGTCCTTGGCGCAGAGCTGCTCTGGAAAAGGTGGGGTTGGGAAAGTTGAGATCCGGCTGTAGTCTTTGAATGCCGATTCGACGTCTTGTCTCCAGGCTCTGTAGGTGTCCGTTTCTTGGTGTTGATCAGGTGACGAGACTTCTGTTTCTTGGCGGCGGTTGGGCTGTGTCGTTGGAGTTGCCTTCTGCTTCACGCCAGTGTGCCCTGCTGCTTGGTGGCGATGGGTTGGAACCTTCGGCGCGATCTTCTTTGGAGCGATGCTTTCTGTAGCGATGTTTTCTGGAGCGATGTTCCCCTTCGTGCGATGGCGCACTTCCTCCTCTGCCTGAAGGCGTAGTGCTTGAACCCTCGCGTTCATCTTCGCATTGTCCTCTTCCGTGATATCTCTCCGCGTCTTCCGACTGACTGGCTTAGGCGGTGAGATTTCGTTCTCGAGTTGCGTCTTCGCATTCACTGCGGCTTCGTACTCCTTCTTTTTGGCTGTAAGTTGATGGATGGCATGCTCTTGATCAATCTCTCGAAGCCTTAGCTCAAGCTTGACGGGGTGAAGGTCTGTCCAAGTTGGTGGAAGTTTCCTCCTCCGCTTCTCGTTGAGGCGCTCCCTGACCTCGAGAACATCCTCCGCGCGAGCTCGATAGTTATTCATAACCACATTGTACTCGGCATGTAGGTTTCGAACTTTCGCTTCTGCTTGTTTGAGGGCTGCTTCGAGTCCGGCACTCTCTTTGTTGTTCGGATAAGACATTGTGTTGGCGGCGCCTTTCTTTTGTCAGAAAGGGTGTCAAAGGGCTGATGAACAAAGCATTCGCCGTTGATGGTAAGCATTGCCGATGGTTGGTGATGGATTGAGTCCTTGATACAAAATTTGCGATTCGAGCTTGTGACAAGCCGTTGTTGACGTGACGGTGGCGCACGGATGCATTTTGTCGAGACCCTGATAAAGCTTTCACAAGACAAGGGATCAGTGTAAGTGAGTGACTACAAAACATGCGCAGTCCTCATCGCTTTTCCTCTCATCTTCACGAAGTACGAAACTACCATCAGCCTTCAGCATCGACTTGACCACCATAGTCAACTGCTTTCCCAACTTACATCTTTCACTAAAGCTAATCAGCATCCTCCGTCAACATGGTCTCCAGCGACGCCCAAACCGCGCTTATCCTTGTCTTCAGCATCATTGGCATGTTCGTACTCTTTGGCGTTATTCTGTGTTTCGCCGTCCGCCTCCGTGACCAGGAGTGTGAACTCGAGATGGTCGAGAGAAGGAGGGAGAGGGAGGAAGGAGAGCAACTCGATGCCGAACGTCGAACAACAACAATCATTACAACACGACGCGCGATTCGAGAACTTGATCTCGAGATGCAGCGACTTCCCGCTGCTCCAGCTCCGGTAGCGATTATCGTCACCCGCCATTCATCTTCGGACGTCACTTTCCCACGACTGTAAGCAGCTCGAGCAGAACTTCACCGGCCTGGAAGGCATGTTTTGTGGTCAGCTGCACCTCATGAGGGCTGTGGTCCATCGATGGAGGGCTTATCACAAATGAAAGCCGCCGGGGACTTCCCCAGGCCTGCTAGTTTGTGATCTGCTCTCATTCTTATTGTGCATCATTACTGAGGGATGCGTATCCACCACGGCTCGCTCCAGCGAGATAGAGTAGCCTTTGCGAATAGAAACTCATCTTTTCCACATCATTTTCCCCACATCTTTCCCGCGTATTTTTTCCAACGGTCGTGCATCTGCTTGCCTGCACTAAATATACGTCAACTCTCGTCATTCAGCTGTCCAGCTCAGCCCTTACGAAACTCGCCTTTCGAGTTTTGCTGGTGTGATGGATGCAATCGCCGGTGTCCAGCCCATAATGACTTCAATACAAAAGTCTCACACAGACCGAAAACTCCAAAGCCAAACCCCTAGTCAGAAAGACTGCAATCAGAAACCTGATCGCCCAGCTCTCTCACCCCCATCGAAATCTGCGTCTTATGATCCCAGCTCGTCAATTGCAATGGTACCGACCGTACTTCAACCTCAACTTCCCCAGCACTTTCTTCCTCTTTGAACAACCCCTCCAAAGCCTCCAAATCATCAACCCCATGGTCCCCAAACGTCACAACATGCCTACATCCCTCCTTATCATACTCACTCTCAATCCTCCCTCCCATCTCCCTAACCACCTCACTCCTCAAAATCAACTTCAAATCCTTAGGCATATTCCGATCATGTCTGCGATTCGCATCAAAGAAAATCATCCTACCCGAAATCCTCCTCCTATTAACCTCCCCAATGACTTTCAACCAAGCCATGACAATATCAGTATCACATTCATAACAATATCCCGCTTGGAAAGTGTTATGTGTGTAGAAGATTTTTAGAGCATCGGCACGGATTTGGGTGCAAGTACGGAGGAGCCCGGGTTGCCATGGTGGTTGTTTGATCCCTGTTTCCCAGAGTTCGCGGTCGGAATAGTATTCGTCTGTCCAGCCGCCGTAGGAACTGTCGCAGGGGCAGTTGATGAGGAGAGGTTTTGGGGATGTGAGGGTGAATTCCCAGATTGAGAGTTGGAGTTCTGCGGGTAGGGAGAGGAGGCGTGAAGTGAGGGCCGGGGTGGGCTAAGAAATTGCTGAGTCAGTGAATTTCCGGGGTGAGCTGTGGAGGAATTCGGGACATTCTCACCTTCTCATCTTCTGGCTTGGCATCCATTTTCTTTGGTGATTTCGGTCGGTTCTTTGTTGATGAAGATGAAAGAGTCTTGGGTATAAATGAGTAACTGCTGGAGTATGAAGAAGAGGAGAGCTACAGTGCAGCCTTGACTGTAGGCTACAGCTGACGCCACTTGCTTTCAGCTGACCAGCCAGGTACGAGTGGGGAAGAGGAGTAGAGAGGTGGACTGAACCACTGATTGCGATTCAAACTGGACCAATACACGCGCGACGAGTCTTTGGTGCCTGCAAGAGCTCAAGACTGGTATTTGAAACTTGCATTGGGGGAATGCGGTCGACAACACAGTGTTGATATGCCATACAAGCTGTGATTGGAACCTATTCAATACCTAAAATGCGCCTGATCGATAATGGTGCGCTCACTTTTCCAGCACCTCCTCTCATGCAGAGAAGGCATTCTTCTTGAGCCATTCTACCACAATTGCTGAAACCTCATCTGGTTTCTCGTACGGAGACCAATGCCCCGAATGCAATTCCTTTACCTCGAGGAAGTCATCTGTGACCAAGCCCATCTGCTGCGCAGCGCCAATGAAATCTGTCCTACAGACTGCATCGCCGTCACACCCGATGAAAAGGTAAGGTGTCGTAATATGACCATCCAGATCCTTTTCAGTCGCCAGTTGGTGATTCTCCTTCATCGCTCGATACCATGCGCACTGCGAGGTGATTCCAGAAGCTTTCTTCTCTGCCATCCACGCATCCTTGAGAGCGGCGTTCTTTGCGTAATCTTTGAGTGGAACGTCAGTGCCTGCGAAGGATTAGTGGGTGTCTCATTGAAAGGCCGGTCTGTATCGGCGACAAGGCTCAATGATCTCCCGCGATATGACGACCGCCACCACCACGAGCATCAAAGTCATGGTCTACTTACGACCTGCCGAAAGGAACTCCCTCATAGCACCATGAGAGCAGAATAGCTTTTTCATCCAGGCACCTTCATCACCATGACACGCATACCATAACGATTCGAGATTAGGGTCGATGACCTCTCCGACCTTGGGATCCGCGAAGAGTTCCCAGTAGGCGTAGCTTGGGTATCCGATCATTTTCTCCATCTGCGCGTTGAACTGCTCGAGATCAAACGGTTCCGATCGAGGAGGCATGAATGCGACATTCAAGGTTATGAGGCCAGCCATTAAGCCTTTGTGAAGTAGGTAGATACGTTGAGCGATGTAAGATCCCCTAGAATAATCAAAGTGAGAAAAACCGTGGGGTTAGCGGAAATGGCAAGGCAGGCTCACCAGTCATGGCCCAAAGGAATGATCTTTTGCTTGATCCCTTCAGCTTTGAGGATCTCCATGACATCGTCAACCTGGGAGGTGATCAATGTCAGTCATTGTCTCTTGTATGGTATGATGATGGTATCACTCCAGACGATGCTGTGAAGCACAATTGAAGTGGCAAGAACTCCGCCACATCGATAGGTCAAGGCTGACTCCTGGCCTTAGAAAACTCACCATGCCCTTGATTTGGAATGCCGCTGGGTCCGTTGGTTTAGATGTGCCTCCCGATCCAAGAAGGTCTGGAGCGACAAGTCTGCATCCTGTCTTCAATAGGTGTGGCACCACGAATTGCCACAAGTCGGCACTGTCGGGCCAGCCATGGCAGAGGACAATGACAGGCTTGGATGCGTCTGCTGTTGAAGCCGGAGAGACGTAGTAACGGTAGTGGAAGCCTCTGGTCGTGTCGACCTCTTTCTTTTCGAGTTGGTCCATATTACTGTATTGCTGTAGCTTTTGTATGTACTCCTGTGCTGTGCCGCTGTGTTATGGTGGCTCGCTTAGATCGGCAGGTGGGAGTTTAGGGACAGAAGGCAGCAAAGAAGGTGCTCACAGGTTCGACTCGGAAGTAGCTACTCTTACAGCTCGGCGTGAGGACCTGAAGTCAGGCTTACAGCCGGCGACTACCTGTTGGCACGAAGCCGTTTCCAGACGAAGTGGGGTCTGAACACGCCCTCGGCACCAAGCCCTAGCAGAGCAACGTATGATCTTTGCATACACAACTTGAAGTATGACAAGAGCATCAGTGACGCGTGGAAGGTGTATCAGAGGTGAGAAACAGGTGTAAAGCCAGGTGAGTAACGCGAGATGGTAGTCTCGGGTAGAACCAGAGACAGTGGAGCCACAATTGCCGTGCCTGGAATCTGGGCAGAACTTTCAAAGACCAGCCCGGCGGTGGCCTCTTCGAATGCCATGGACATGCTGGCAATATGAGTGACTTCTGTGCTCCGTATTTGCTAAGGCAAAGCCATTTCGGATGCGATGACAAGGAGGTTGCTAGTTAGCGGATGCTTTTGAAACAGGGCAAAGAAACGAAAAACAAGTGGTGAGCATTTTGAAGTTTGCGTCCTCAACACGCAGCCTTGCCGTTCCTCGCTCCGGTGTCTTGGTCGCTGTAAATGACCTGATAGGTCAGGACAGGAGACTTCTCGCAGTCCCGATTCGAGCATTTGGAAGGCGGCCGTTGGACTGGTGCACTGATTGATGCATAGGATGACGTCTGTAAGCCATTGGCGTTCTCCGGACCCTTCAGCCTACAGATCAGCGGCACGGCGAGTCGTATGGGTCAGATGTCTGCTGCAGTCTTGAACATCGCAAACACATCCGCGAGTCGTCGTGGTGGAAAAAGGCAGACGAATGGTTTGGCAGCGGCCAATAGCTCTGGCCTTGATTGGCCATTCATGATGCAAGGAACAGACGCTACTTCGCGGGAAGCAGATCTCCGACCCCTAGGCCTCTCACTCGATGCGATTTGGGGAAGGCTGCACCGGCTTCATTGACACTTTTCAGCCAGCGCATGAACGATCGAGGGATCATCGGCAGTGGCATTGCAGAAGCCACTACTTCCTCCTGTACAGCACACACCGCGACTGCAGCGTGAGTTGACGTTCTCTCATTATTTGCTTGAACATACCATCTCCGCGACTTTTCTACACAGCGCGCGGTATCTCACACAGAGTTTCCATTGATCCCAGTCGGCATATCGAAAATCCAGGCTCCGCAGGCTCGCGCAAGTACCGTGTGGACTGTTTGGGCATTGTCGATATCGCGCTACTGCAGGTGTCACAGCACGCAGACAGGTCACAGTAACGAGGCGGGCGAAGAGTGCAGCTGCTGCGGCCATCAGGAGTTGAGTTGCGTTGCGTTGCACAGTGTGTCGGTGTCGGGTAGCACAGCATTGAAAGCTCAGATCTATGGCGTCCATGGCAGCACAGAGACAAACCTTCATCCTCCAACAAGTTCCACACCACGACTTCTCGTTGACTGAAGGAACGAATATCCCTGCACCACCTGACTCGCCGCCACGCTCGATCAGAGAGCGGCGTCAATCGAGACCTCCTACATCAGGCGGAGGCCCTTTGACATCACACCCAACCAACGACTCATTGCCTAAACCTACAATGAATATACCTGGAGCATTCCCCCCAAGCCCACCCAGCATGGAGCACGACCACAGCAATCTCAAGCATTCGACAGAAACGACCAACACCACCAGCAACCGAGACGATACCCCACAGTCGCCCACGTCACCAACCTCGCACACATCAGAAGCAAACATGCAGTCCTCGCCGTCGCAGCGTAGACCACCAGGCGTGCGCCGTCTGTTCAGCCTCACCAGCCTGCGCCAGTCCTTCAGCAGCTCGCGCACTTCCCTCAGCTTCAACCAGAACCAGCGTCCTGACACGTCCCACGGTAGCTTCGTGCAGCGCGCTGAGTCGCCATCGATCATGTCCACCACGGCATCGACTGCAGCCGCACCTTCCTTCCTCTCGTCGAGTAAGAACCGACCGGGAACTTCAGCTAGTCTCCGCAAGAAGCGAAGCAGCAACTGGTTCAAGCGTAAGAGCGGCTTCTTCACCAACACCGATGATCTCGATGTCCTTAGCGAAGACGGCCCAGAACACAAGCGGTTTAAGGACGCCCATTCTTTGCCCGTCTTGCCAGAGATAAGTACTCTGAGCGGCGGAGAGCTTGATGGTGGCAACATTGGCTGGGACGAGCATTTGTTTGAGCGACCCAATGGCCTTTGATGGAGTCGACATCAGCACCGAATGCGTCGATCGACATGGGAGTAATGGCTAGAAGCAACGACTAAAGTTGCGTTGTATTATGAATTGATGTATGGGATTGAAACGGAATGATACCACTTCTCTGACGAGAAACAATGTCGCTATGGAGGAGCGCTGTTGTGCTGTGTGACGAGTAATGTTGGGAGGAGTCGTCGCGAGGAATAACGACTCATCGAATGTGTACCTAGGATACAGTCACACACAAGCACAGGAGGAAGATACCCCGAAGGCGATTAGCTATTGTTGAGTTCATACGAGTAAAGAAGAAAGTTACATTCATCGTTCATCGTTTGCATTCCCTTTGCATCTCAGGGAGGCTGAGTTCTCTGCCTTGGACAGCTGTCCTGGTCATTGCTCTAAGACCATGAGACCTATGTACGGTTCCGTGAGCTGCTTGTTGTTCTTGCATTGAGCCGAGAAATGATGTTTGGAAGGCACATAGATCATGCAGGCCGAACCACAGCCTCATCTATAGCATGATCGATTCGCCTTTGCAAAATCCCAGAATTCGCCCTCTTCCATGTCCAATCCAACTGTTCATCCTGCATTGAGCTGAGAATGAGGACGGGTAGGTAAATAATGAGTGGTTGAGCAGCATTGAGCTGAAAATAAGAGTCGGGTAGGTAGACTATGATGCCTCATCAACAATATGTCCACGTGCCTTTGCAAAATCCCAGAATCTGCCCTCCTCCAATTCTAATCCAAGTGATTCAGCATAACCCGCGAAATGGCGCAATAGGCTTTCGCCCCCGCCTGTACGAGTATCGTAGACTCCACCTGAAGAAAAGGGGAGCATCAATTAGCCGGAGGCCATAGTCACAGACTTGGAATACTTACAGGAATGACTACATCGGTCGAAGTCGTCGAGGTGTGTCTTTCTCTTACACCACTGGTGATGTTCGAAACGATTGATTTTCCAGGTAAAGTTCTCAATGTTCGATAGGTGCGAGACGATGTCTAGCGTGGTGAGGATAGCTTTACGACCACCAGGCCATCCTAGACTCGGGAAGAGGACGTTATCGAACTCGACTGTCTGTAGTGTTGACGAGTGAGTCGGAGAAAGTCCAGCATGGTCAAGCTGACCTCCTCGGCCGGATTGTTGAAGGCCATGCAAGCTGGGCGCTGTATTCTCGTGGTCCAGAAATCCTTCTCGGGTCGAAGATGGATCTTGAGGGCTCTCAAGTATGGCCAGTGTTTCTTCTGGCTGAAGAGTACTGGTAAGAAAGCTTGTACAGCAATATGTTTGCTTCGGGACACGCCATCCACGGAAAGCGTCAGTGACTTTAGGTGGTCTGTGTGAAATAGCAGGTTGCGACAAGATTCTTGCCATGAGGATAGCCAGAGACCGTCGGAGGGGCCGCCGTAGCGGTCGCTGTCATCGTGGAAGCTGGCGTCGAGTGCTAGATCGAGGTGGGTGAGAAGTGCGCAGACATGTTGACATGGTCGGAGTGTGTGGTGCGGCAGAGGAGCCTGGAAGCTCATTTCTCGGAGTTTGACTTCGCTCTTGTCCCACCAGCCATTGAGAAACTTCATCAGATGAGCTTCCACATAGCCAGTCTTGCTCGGAACGGGAGGCTTCTTCTGCAGATGCTTGCGAAGAGGTACTGAGCTGAACCCTGACTTGTAAGCGCTTTTGGCATATGCCAATTTGCTTACGTTCATCTTGCTCAACTTGGCGAGCAGAAGCTGGATGCTGTCAAGGTCCTCCACCGCCTGATTCCCACCGAGGACCACCAGCTCATCGATCTTCTCGCCAAAGACAGGATGATCGCAGATCTGCAAAGCTGTGTGGAGCGCTCTCCGTGATGGGTGCAGGTAGAGACATCTCAAGCGATGTGACAGGATCTCGTTGGCTACTGCTGTAAGTCGAGGGTGTACAAGTCGGCATTGCAAGATCTGGTAGATGTCGCAATCCTTTATGATCTTGAGAAGTATTTCGTCGGGAAGGTCTGTGAGAACGATTCGAGCAGAACTAAGGCCGGCGCGAGAAGGTGGCGTCTGCCCCTTCCGCTTGCGCTTGTCCCTGTTGCGGAAGACCATTTCTGATGATGTCGATGTCGATAGGTCGCGCAGGCTGTTCGCCGCCGGATGACTTGCGGCGTCCAGATATGTCGAGTCGCTGGTCTGGCGCTGGGTGAAGGTTGCAGGTTGGGGAAAGTTGTAGTTCGACAGCAAAATGGCTTGAGCCGCGGTGCAAACAGCGCTGTCGCCGGCTGATGCTGAAAATGCTCGGCTACTGAAAGATTTTGCAGATGGCCGGTGGTGATTGCGGAAGGAGCTCTGAAAATTGAGGTCAATGCTTTCAGCTTCAGTCGGCCGCACCTGCCACTTCCACTGAAGCACAATTGCATCTGAATTGAAGTACGGGTAAATGAGAGATGTCTTGCAAGTTCAGAGCGCCGGCCGCTGCTGTCTGCACTACCTACTGATAATCCAGCTGATCGGACTCGCCGTCCACAGTGAGTGAGCTTCGTGGCAAATGCCGATGGGCAGATCTAAGAAATCTGCTTGATCCTCGCTGATTCGAAGCCGACCTTCACAGACCACGCTTCCTTTAAATGGCGTACCTCGCTGGTCTCCGATTTTACAGTCATGTCATCGTTACGCTAATGATGCTTCAGGTGCCAGCTCGTAGCTTACTATGAGGCCTGACACAGTCTTGTCACCGACTCCTTCTTCTCACTCATCTGGCTCTGCCTCATGGTGCCCCACAGGTACCAGCTTGCCCACCACGAGATACTTCTCGTTGAACCGCTCCTCCCACCCTCTGAGAGCGTCCATCTCTTCTCCGCCAAGATCCTCGAGCTTATCAAGCGGGCCCTTGAGATCCTCAGTAAGCATCTCAGCGTCAAAGCTACCGCACGCAAGCCCTCGCGAAGCATCTCGGCCAGCGAAGTTCTGGTATGGACCGCCTGGGCCATAGAAGTTCCGGCCAGCGGTCACATCGAAGATCTTGCCTCTGACAGCCAGGTACACTGGCATATTGTTCGTGCCATTATATGGAATTAATTGCGGTGGGGTGAAGACTTTGAACACTGTCGGCGGCGGCGCAGCAGGGAGGACGGTGGCAGTCTTGTTCGGTCTCAGGCGGAGATAGACCAAGACCAGGAACAGCGAGAGGAGGATGAGGTTAATGGGCGTCGCGATGCTTGCACTGGCACAGAACGTGTCAGCATACGAGAACACGAGGCAATTAGAGTCGGGGGAGTTCGTACACGCCGCCGGAGGGTGGAGCTTCCATTGTTGATTGTTCTGGACTGCTGTCAGATGAAGTGTTTGGAGTGTATGAAGGACACGAAACTTACGTTCTGCCATGGCTGAAGGTATGTGATGTTTGATGTTGGCCGGGAGAAAGCAGGGCAACTGTCAACTTGAACCAACCTTCAGAAGTCAGAAGTGTTCATACGCCCGGAGAGCTTTCGGTCAGCAAGCCGTCACCCGTGCGGAGATCGGCTCAAACTTACCGCGTTCCATCACAATGCACAATTTTTCCTCCACAAGCCTGCTGGGTTGTAGCCACAGCCTTTTCACCCAGATTACGCAATGTTTAAGATTCTATCCTATACTTTTCTCTGCCTGCTTTGTCTTAAGCAGAAGATTAGGGATCTTTGTAAACTATGTCGGACACTCGGAATTTATACTGGGGTTTCATAAATAGCTGTCACTTTTGGCACGCGCGACGCTCTCCACTATCGAAACTTCTTTCCTCTATTGCACCGTCCTTGCTTTAGGAAGCGTGCATTAAAATCGATGAAATGTTTTATTCTATACTAAACTCTACTACCTCTAAATTTTAGAAGAAAGTAAGTCGATTTAGGTGCGCTATAGGATAAATCTATAAAGCTGTTCTGTCTGTCGTCGCGATTTTTGCCTAAGTCCTAGTACTTTTGCTTCCTATATAAATGTTTTCTCTCGTTTGCTAGCGCTACGTATATAAACCAGATATTAATAGATTCCTTACGACTTAGCGAGTATTTGCATATATATATCGACCTATATAGAGTGGTTTGTGTTGTATAAAACTAGATTATAGTCTCGAAAGCTGAAGTTTAAGAGGAACCTCGCGTGCCAAAAGTGACAGCTATATATGAAACCCCAGTAATCTTGCCAAGTAGCTCGGGCTTAAGCACTCGGAATATAACCAATGGAGGCTAGGAAACAACAATCGGTACGTCAAATATGACTTGGATGGCTTGATCGTTAGAATCTGTCAAAGCGGCCGAGACTTCGGGACAATGGTACTTGCCCCGATTGCGTTATAGACAGCCTTGTCGTAGGCATATCGCAGAGCGGATTAGCTGGAAGTGAGTCGCTCTACTTTACACACTCCTCGATCGCGCTCGTCGGCTGTATAGACATTGAAAGCCTCTGCGGCCGATCTGGATAGCTAAGCACTTGCGAGTGCCTGGAGCAGCAAGAAATGAGAGGGCAACGATCAATGTCCCGAAGCCTCGGGCATGTTTGGATGTGAACTACTCTACATTACACCTTTCTCGATCTCGCTCATCTGGTATAGAGCCGTAGTAGCCCCTGCTTCCGATGTGGATTGCTTGGTACTTGCAGGTGCATTGAGCACACAATTACGGGTGCCATCCATTCCGGTCGGCTCCTCGCGCGAACACCACACCTCTGTCATGCTGGTTCTCGTGGGGCACTCTCGCATTGTATTCAAGCTGCAGAAGCTGCCAGATCGCGTTGGCTTGTGGATCTGGTCCATTGCCGAGCGTGTTTTCAGCGGAGACCAAGTCGTCGAGGTCGACTGCTACACGGTTGTATGTCATGCCTGGAGGAAGAAGCGTTAGCAAGAATCGAGTGAGGTTTAAGCCATTCACCTCAATGACCAACTCAAGAGCAAACGTGGAACTGTAAGTGCTGTTTGCGACATACGGTGCATAGCATGGACTCAGCTGGAGAGGGGACTGGACCAAGGTAAGGGCTTTTACTCTTTACTTACCTAAGTTGGTACGCGGCGTGAGCGCAATCGCGGCAGTGTTGACGCCAGCGATGTTGTTGTTGATGATGTCGTTTGCAAATGCGTCTCGCCAGGCAAAATAGATCCGTATTTGCAGAGGCTGCGGCCAGCGCTCACGAATCTTGCGGAAGCATGGGGCGACTGTGAAGCCCGACATTGATCGAATCAGCCAGTAGATTCTCGGCCGTGGCAGCATGCTGTCCAGGTGATGCAGCTCTGTTTGGATCTGTAATTGCTCGGGAAGGACCCTGTAAAGGTTAGCAATACGTTAAGCGACTGGAATGAAGCATCTGACATACCACCAGGAGTCGAATGTTGGAAACGGTGCTATCGCCGACACATCGTTCAGCCAGTAGCCACTAGATCGACCAATCGGTCGAAGTTGAGGCTGTAAAGTAGGATCACCCTGCTCTTCCGCCTGAATGGCAGCCCGTAAGTCGTGCAGGACAATTTGATGGGATGCCAAGTGTTGCTGCACTTCTTGAGCCGTTCTCAGGTCACTGAAACGTCCGAAGAGCATCCATGCATCCCGATCATTACCCCAATATGCTGCGGCAGTGGGGTTCTCAGTTCGCTCCAGATGAAAGCTCGGGAGCGTAATAGAAAGTTCCTTGCCGTCATCGAAGAGGAGCTTTGCCTGATAGTTACCAGACTGGGTATTTCCATCTTCATTAAAGCCATCGAGTAGAATCGCAGCTTGGGGTGGAATATCGGGAGCTGAACTTGGATCGTCGAAGACAATTTCTTCGTGCGCCTGCATTGAGAGTCCTTGCATTTCTTGGACCAACTGCTCGTCATCTGAGAGTGTCCAGGTATCGATGACGCGAAATTTGCCAAACTGCCAGTATCTGTACTTCATGCGCTTCTGAAGCTCAACTGCAGTGATGCCTTGTACGTCGTATGCTCCTACCACGTTGGAAATCTCCAGCTCCCGCGCGAGCGGCGGGACTTTCGGAAGTGTTGGGCGCAGCAGCATTAACTCAGCATTTGGTATGATATGAGCAGCGATATCATGGTCCTCGCCCTGCGATTCTGATGGCTCTGCACTCGTTTCCTCCTGACGAGTGATATCTGCAAGCATTGAGTAGCGGGGTCCAGCATTCCGCACAAACATGTGACGATCGAAGTTCGGTATGAGGTGCAATTGAGCATCATCACTCTCGATAGCGGAGCGCTGCATATTGGTCGTGTCAGTGCCAGTCGTGTCGGCTGTGGAGCGCAGCACTGCCCAATGATTGCTGTTTGATAAGTGCATGATCCGCACCTGAGGCATACCGGAATGACCGCGAACACCAACGAGGTTGACGCTAGGTTGATCATTTGGCCAGGAGAACGAGTAGATAAGAACCTCTCTTCCATAAAGTATGGATATGACTTCGGCAAGTTCGACAGTGCCCCAGGTGCCGTCTCGCTCAATCTGGGTAAACAGTGACCCATCATTACGGTTTCTGCTTTGCTGTTCGAGATTGACGTAGTGCTGCATCAACTGCGAGGACAGGTCCAGGTCATCTGAGGCTCCCATAACATCTCGCAGATGCCTGCGAAGCTCTGAACGCATGAGTACATGCTCGGCTTCTGTGCCACGAATGGCTTCCGAAAAGGCACGGAGCATGCAGTTACCATCTCCGATAACACTGTGGAACTCGAAATCTTGCCCTCCAACGGTCAAGTTCGGGTTTAGGCGAGCCGCCTGAACCCATCGTGATTCACGAGAGGCATTCTCAGCTGCTATGCGAATTGTGCGCTCCTCTTGTGTCTCCTGTCTTGGGGTTTGCTGAGCTTGGACGTCGTCGTCGTCGTCGGATTCCTCCTCAGCAGCAGCAGAGTCGTTCATCAGGTCCTCGCCAAGCACAAGCTGTTCCAAGTAGTCGTTATGATCGACAATAACTTCTGTCGGTGGTTGACTACCGAAGAATTGCTGGTGCAGGATTGTCTGCACTGCTGGATCGGCATCATCGGCGTCTTCTTCCGGAAAGGCATCGCCGTCAAAGTCAGCGTCTGGCATTTCGACGTCGTCATTTGGCTCGCCAGTATCCAGTTGCTGGCCGTCCTCGTCGACTTCTGCTTGAGCTTCATCAGGAGGGGAAACAAAAGGTATCGACGTATTGCCATACATCCAGGTCTCCAAGATGGCTTGGAGGCGAGCATACACCTTGCGCCATCCTCTGCTGTATCCGACCGCAGCCAAAGCTGTATGGATGTAAGGTCGCCTGTCTTGAAGGACTGTAGATTCTACAGTGTCGTCGTTGACTTTGACCATTTCGTTCTGCTCATAGACCAAAGCCCGATACAGTAATGCTTCAAGGCTCGGATCATCTTCGCTGTAGGTCATTCCTGACCCTGAGCTGTTCTCATCAGGTTCCTCTTGTCGCATCAGCGCTATCTGGTTGATTTCCTTGTCAACGTGCTCCCGCTGTCCCATAACATGGTTGCGAAGGTCCTGGGCGAGACCAATGAGTGTCGTTTGGTCGGATGACGAAGCATCCGGGGTGCCTGGCCGGAGTGTTGGATCTACACCGGCATGTGAGAGATGGAATGCTCCACGCTCTCGATCGAACTTCTCAAGGTTGCTTGCAATGTCGAATTCCAACGAACTGTGCAACATGTCCACTCTTGGCCTCATATCGGAAAGGAGGGTCTGCAGCACACGCCGGTCGTCATCGTTAAGCTCCGGCGGATCGGTCGCGAGATTGCTGACAATTTCAGGAGGTACTTGGAGAACTGGGTGAGGGCATCGACCCTCGTGAGACGTGCGTGCGGCCTCATTGCTCGAAACCAGACTACATCCGATGTGTCTGCATATCCACTTTGTTGCATCAAGTACGGGTGGTGGACGGCGGCAGAATCTCCGATGCCATGTAAGCAGTTCCAGGGTGGCGAACTGCTTGTTGCATCTGTCATTCGGGCAGTTGAGGCTCCGATCCTGACAATTGTGCGCAGACCAAGCGGCCTGCGAGGAGAACGGTAGCCTGCACCGCTTGCACATGTAGAGATTCTTAACCTTCTTGCTCTTTCTGTCCGGTGGCTGCTTTCCCAAGGCGTGCTTGTCCAAGGCATTGTCTAAGACGTTTGCTGCATGATCAATCAGGTGCCGACGGTACGGCAGGAGACTGTCGAAGTATTCGCCGCATGGGCAGCGATGACCTGTCAGGAGAAGGTGACTGTGGGCATGGGCCATGTGCAAATTGACCTGCGCTTCGCTCCGATAGGTATGATTGCAGGTGCTCTCAAGACATCGATGGGTGTGGAAGCGCATAGTTGATTCTTCGAACAAGGGCTCTGGCCAATATAGTCTTCCGGTCAAGGCGCCGAGGTCGGTGGAAGTAGAGTTCGCATTATGCCAACCAACAGCTCCCTTCTTGTTATTCTCGACGGCAATGTGTACTCGCAGATGTCTGTCTAGCGTCGCTCGTGAGTTGTAGTCTACGCCACAGCCCTCATAAGCGCATCGCCATCTAGCCTAGAAGAGAAAGAGGATGTGTTAGCAAATGTCCGACCTCGCACTGGCCTGCAGAGATGATTGAAGTTCCGCTTACCGTTTCAGGCATTCCTTCAGGATGGTGCTCCTTCTTCATGTGCTCATGCATCCTTGTCTGGTCTTCTTCAGTGTCGGCAAACCTCTGCGTGCAATCCAAGAATTGACACCGGAGCTTCACATCCTCGGGGACATCGTCCTGCCATGGGTGTGTCTTTGCACGCGCCTTCATCGACTTGAGCATGTCTTCTGGAATCTTGCCATTGTCTGAATAACGGCAGTTGTTCATGTGTCCGGATAGATTGTCCGAAGCATAGAATGAAGCCGGACAGCCTCTGTATGGACATGGGAAGGGTCTCGGCCCATTGCGACGACAGTTGCTCATATGTGTACGGAGCTTCGAAAACAAATCGTGCTGCACATGGCAATTCTGGAATTTACACCAGAGGTGTTTTGGCTTTGGCTTCGTCCGTGGTCTCTTGGGTGGATGCTTGTTGTCTTGCTCGGAACTTGTGGGCGGTGGTCTCTTGGCCGAAGCATTGCCTGCGGGCGGCGGTCCCTTGTCCGAAGCGTTGCCATCTGCTGATTCTGCCAAGAACTTCCAGGTAGGATGCTGCTGTCGCCAGTAGTTGAAATCGTGCTTGCTAGTCTTGGCTTTGTACTCGCGGTTGATATGGACGTAGATATTTCCAATGGGCTTCTGGCAGGTAGGGCAGTAACCAGATTGGTTTCGCTTCTCTGCTACCTGAGGTTGTTCCTTTAGGAACGTCCATTCAGGATGCTCCTTTCGCCAGTAGTTGAAATCGTGCTTGCTAGTCTTGGCTTTGTACTGGCGGTTGATATGGTCGTAGATATTTCCAAAGGGCTTGTCGCAGGTAGGGCAGTAACCAGAGGTCCCTGATACCTTAGGTGGTTCCTTTAGGAACGTCCAGCCAGGATGCTCCTTCAACCAGTATTTGAAATCGTGCTTGTTGTTGCTGAATTTGGTTGTGTACTCGTGTTTGATATGGGCGTGCAAATTTACAATGGGCTTCTGGCAAGTAGGGCAAAATCCAGATCGGTCCCTCTGTTGAGGCGCGCCGCTGGTGTCTTTCTTGGCCAGATACACTTGAATCGTAGAGTGCTCGGCGGCGTGCAAGTCGGCCATCAAGTTGAGGTACATTCTTTCTGGCAAAGGCAAAGGAAGCTGCGCCGGTGCGCTCTCGCATGTTTCGTGCTCCATCGCCGTGTTCACTTTGGGGCCTTCGCCTTCGCCTGGTTCTTCGGACGCATTGAAGGACCACTCCGCTTGCAGAGCTGGAAGAAGGTGCGTGAAGGCGCTGGAAGCTGTTGCCCCGTACCAGTGAGTGAATCGTTCACCAACTTCCGCAACGTAAAAGCTCGCAGGAGAGTTTGGCTGAAGATTGGCGTACAACTTCGCCATCAAATCGATGTGGCGACGGTTCTCGGCGGCATAGAGTGCAGGCTGAAGTGTCTCCAGAGTGTTGGTGTAAAGCTGCAAGAGCTGTGCGTATTCAATGGTCTCGTAGCAGTCTCTCCGCACGTGGTCATGAGGATCTGCACAATCGTCCGGGCAGCTGGTCTCGACTGCATCCTCGACCTGGCGTTCAAGCTCGCAGATGGCAGGAAACACCTCCTTCTCGAAGAGGCGTTCAAGTCGGCGGCCGGTGCTGCGGCATGGTCGAAGGCTGTAGAGGTGGGACTGGTCTTTGAATAGCCAGCGCGCCTGGCAGACAGGAGTGATTTTGCGGATTTGGCAGTTGGAAAGGCTGGAGAGGGTACAGCCAACTTTCGGCTTTTTTTTCTTCGTTCCGTGTTCAGAGCACATCTTGCAGAGTGAGGTGCTATGTTGATGTTGGTGTATGCTGTGGTCGACGAAGTTGTTGGGCAGGGCAAAATTTGGAGATCTGTAGCGGGCGTTCGGCGGTCTCTCTTGTCGTTTGTCTTGTACGTTTGCTTGCTTAGACGAGCGGTTGCACGAAACAAGGACTAGTCCGAGATAGTACAAGAACGCCCAGGAGAGTGAATGTCTATTCACCCGCGGCTTCATGCATATGACAGGTCTCATACACTTGTGCGAGAATGAGAGTTAATGTTCATTCACCCGCAAGTGTTCATTGACTCGCAGCTTCCTGCAAATGAAAGGTCAAACACAGCACAAAGGGACCCTCCCTTCACCTCCATCTTTCACTTCCACGAGAATGGCAGCAAAGCAAATCTCCATTCACCCGCGGCTTCATGCATATGACAGGTCTCATACAGCAGAACGGATCACCATGTTAGTGAGAACAGGAATGCAGAGGCAATACTGTCTAGCTGCCCAGTGAGAGGGAGAAGACGACTCAGGCTGAGTTGATAAGCGATTGGCTCCCCCAGCTCGTTCTCCTACACTGTATTTCTTCACATCACGGCGATGGTGATTCTACCAACATCTCCAACGACTTCTTGCACATTGCTTGATTGAGTATTCGCGGCCGCCTGGTTTCCCAACGCCTCATGCTGGTGTCCTTTTATTGTTCCATCCTTGTGTATTATGTATTTACCCGTTGCGCAGTCTCCATCTTTGGCGGGTATCCAGCAGGCACCTGTTTCGTGGCGCCGTCTGCCGTCCGCAAGCCGATCGCGCTGTATCGTCCCGTCGTCTCGTCCGGGGGCATCGCATATTGCTAGGAGGACAAGAAGGTGGCGTTGCTGCTAGATCGTCCAGAAACAGAATCGAGAGGAGGCAACTAAGAACAACATGGAGCAGTTCTCATCACCTGCGTATGGAGATTTGTCCCGATGATAGACTGCAATCCGTAATGCTATATTCTAGAAATATGTGGACTGACGCGACACTTGAGCAAAATCGCGGTAGGATCTTCGTACCTGCACCTGCGTGTTACGGGCTGTTGTACAGAGTAATTTCACGGTGAATCCACACGACATCCGCCGAGCGCGCATTGTCGGCCTCCAATGTTTACGCAAGAACTCATAGATTTCTCCAAATCCCTCAAGCTGAATTTTGAGCACAACGCAACACATGAACATAGATGACTTGTGGTAATGGGGCAACAGAATACGCTCTTTCACTATCTCCACTCGACCTCTGGCGATGAGAGCGTATTTGGTACCAGCACGTGATGATTCATCTTGCCTGGGTTCCTGACAGCCAATCAAATGTGAAACACAACTCAGGATTCTTCCTGCTAGAGCTGCAGAGAAGTAATGACGCTAAACTTGAAGTAGTAAGTACGCTCACGTGTACGACGGAGTCTCCACTCAACCCTCATCGACGCGCCTAATTGGAGGTAGCTCTTTTAGACGAAGTGAGCTATGTTTCAACTTTTAACCTTCCAACGCTTCAGATTTGAAACATTGTAATCAAATCCTCAGCCTTTCTGCTGCATCAACGTGGCAGTCATTACTGGCTGTCTCGAGAATAGCAGTGCTGCGCTTGGACGAGATCCATACCTTTGATAGGAGGACCGGGCCTGACGTGTATCTAGAACGGACGTCTAGCTAGTAACCCCTACCACGCTGCGTCAGAACGAGCGAGGGGGACAACCAGATTGCATCAAAATATTTACAGCGACCATCCATACACTCCCCACGATGCATTCAGGAACTGACTCTTGACCACCTCCAACCCAGATTGACCCCTCGCCAGCTCATCGAACAACCGACTCGACTTCATGTGACGAGTGGATGCTCGTCCGGGATCACGCGTGATCATGTCAGATCATCGCAAGCATGGCGATAGCTCGCCGAACTATTCTATCCAGCAAGATCCCATCCAACCGACCATTCGAGGCTCTCTCGCTCCCTCCGCCTCACTGTACAGTGAAGACGATTACGAGTCGCATCTGCACGAGCCCGACATGCCTGAAGTCGCACCATTGAGACTGCAGAAGTTGCAGAAGTCTCAGCATGAACGCGGAAGATTCGTGGGATCAATTGCTGAGAGCAGCTATCACGCACATGCAGATCAACACATCAACGACCACGGACCCCAAGTCAGACAATCCAGACTGCCACTCTTCAAACAGGTCAGGTCCATCCTTCACAAGCCGCCGTCGCTGGTCACAGGCAGCGGCAACTACTCCGACATATCTCGTGAGATCAAGCCAGATGCGAACAGACCTCGAGTGGCAAAACGACCCTCTCGCAAGTCTCTCAGAGGAGCGTTCGAAGTACGTAGATTATCGCCACAGCGAAGCACAAAAGGCTCTCCCGACATTTCACCCATATCGGCGCTCGAGGATGGCGGGTGGGAGCAAACGGTTCCGCCTGGCAGCGACTGGCATAATGACATCCACGAGCCATCACCGGTCTCTGCTTTCTCTGCTCTTCCAACTTGGATCGAAGAAGACAGACATAGCAAGCCGATGCAGGTATTCGTGAATGCCGTCTCTAATTCTGAAACACGCGACTTTGCCGAAGCGAGTCCCAGCGTTAGATCGATCAAGCGGAAGCCAGCTCCGCGGTCCATCTCTCTAGCAGAAAACATCCCACCACAGCACCCGCCACCACTCCACAGCCCACCGCCATCGAGAGGAACGGATGCCGGCTCTATCTCAGAGATCGAGTACCGGAATCAAAAGAGTCACATGAGCTGGACGACTTACGGCACTGGAACGCCTATGCGACCATCTTTCGACGTGCAAAGTCGGCCTTCTGTTGGTCGACCGTCTATTGACGCACCGAGACACCTGCGCCAGGGTTCTCACGACGTTGATCAGCCACCTGTCTCGCGTTTCAGCTGGAGCACAGTGAACACAGGCATGCCTGCCCAGATGCGACCTGATTCACCACCTCCAAGTCCGCCACCTCCAGTCCCGTCGAAATACAAGAACCTCCCTGTGCAGTCTATCCTGTCACGTCACAGGCCTGTCCAGCGACTCGAACGCGAGGACTGGTCACCTCAGCCGCGGAAGTCATCTACCACTGACTCGTCGACGCCAAAGTCAGCACGATCTAAGCTCTCCCTCGCTATCGACCACGTGCGCTCCGCGTCACACGGCAGCACGACACCGAACTCTGCCAAGAAGCAATTACCGCTACCACCAGACATGATGTCGCCAGTGACGCCCCTGAGCCACCTCGAGTCGCTGCTACGCGAGGAACAGGACAAGCTTCACCAGCGTCGGAACGTGGAGCACGTCATAGTCGAGCTCGAGAAGATTCAGAAGGCCAGTCCGATGGAGGTCTCCTTCGCGCAGGTCCGTGATGCGAACAGCAAACTCCAGGAGCTGCGTATCACGCTGGAGGAAATCAAGCTGGAGGAGCGTGAAATTGGTATCAAAGTCGCGAGGGCGCGCAGAAAGGATGACGATGAGGAGAGTGGACTTTGGATCCGACGCGTTACGGGCTAGAGGCCTGCTATTGATTCTTTCATCCCTCATAACGGCCGGATGCTTTTTGGAAGATACTACTTGTTTGCTAGGGAGGTCATGCTTGTTTCAGCGAGGTGTTTGGGAGTTGCCAACGAGGCCATGAAAGTGTATCAGCACTTAAACGGCCGGAGCGTATCAGCATCTCATGATGATGCAAGAGTAATGCCAAATGCATCGATATCGTGGTTTACCTGCAGCACTTTCCATATTCTCTCCATGTGTGCACACTTTCATCGGAATGATCTTTGTCACGAGGTCCTTTTCCAGCACATATCCGACGTCACTGTCTCATCTTCCTTCTGTGCTTGCTCCTTCTCCCGAACTCGGCAGAGATATTCCTCTGCGGGCAACTGAAAATTGTGTTCGTATACGGTGTCCGCGGATTCCATAGAAGTCAGGAAAGATGTCGTTGAGCAGCAGCAAGACGCGCTTACGCGACGCGAAGGATTAATTTGCCAAGACCAGCACAGACATCAGCCAAATCGTACGACCAATCCCTGCACTTACAAAAGTCAGATATGCCGAGCGACAACAACAACATCATTGACGGCCAAGTCTACGGCGGCGAGTATAGCGGTCGTTGCTAGCAATTCAAATCCCTTCTACACACTCATTTCACCGCCTGTTTGTACCACAAAAGCCAGCGAGCTTGAGGAAGACCTCCTTTTCATATCCGGACCACCTCTCGGCAGGGCAAAGATGGATACAACACCAATGCCACCGTTTGCCAAATTCTCTTTCCTGCTGCTTCTCTTCGCTATCGTCTACGGAGTCTACATCACCCTCGAAGCCAACTTAGAAAACTTCTACATTTTCTCTCCCGAACAACTGCACAAAATCAGTCTGGATGCGATAGAACAACATGGAAACAACACCCAAGCGGTAGTCGCCAGCATCGTCACCCAATTGAAAGCCATCGACTCAGTGAGACCGTATATCAGTACCAGCGAAGAATGGATGTTCAATAATGCTGGTGGTGCGATGGGAGCAATGTATATCATTCATGCTAGTAAGTGAAAATTGTCCCTTTTCCGGCTTTATTCGATGCTGATTTATATTGTTCAGGTATCACCGAGTATCTGATCATCTTCGGTACCGCGATTGGCACAGAAGGCCACACAGGACGCCATACAGCAGATGATTACTTCCATATTCTGAAAGGCACGCAATTGGCCTTTGTGCCCGGAGAATATGAACCTGAAGTCTACCCACAAGGAAGCGTGCACCATCTCAGAAGAGGAGATGTGAAGCAGTAAGTTTTATTCCTTGCCCACTGGTGTCTAGCAAAGACTAATAGCTTTTGTCTACAGGTACAAGATGGACTCTGCTTGTTTCGCTTTGGAATATGCTCGAGGTTGGATCCCACCTATGCTTGGATTTGGTTATGCCGATACGTTTAGCAGTACCTTGGACTTCCCGACGCTTTGGACTACGACGAGGGTGACGGGAGCGCAGATGATTGGGAACTTGCTGGTTGGGAAGTTGTAGAGAAAGAAGATAGATGTACAATAGCTTTTGGCAGGTTGTACGAGTATTAGAACTGTAAAGTGATGTAATAGAAGACCATTTTGTCAATTCTGAATGCACATTATGCAAAGTGCGCCACCGCTATGCTACTATTACGAGTATTTCAAGCCATATCTACATCATTTGCACACAATGCCCGGCCGTTCAACCATATACAGAAGCTGCCGTGATACACACATAGACCTGCTAGGTGCTATTAACCTCCTCGCGGCCTGACGAACATCTAAGCTTCGCCAGGCAAATATGGAAAATACTTTTACTTTCTACTTTTACGTCCACATTCACGCTTATGGAGCGGCTCATCAGGAAACGTCCAGCCTCGCATCCGTTTCGATGTACGTTTATCTTGTTGATTGACTTTCGGCATCCAGTCGTCCCGGGGTTGATGATGTCTTCTGGTCATGGCACTGGGACCACCGACATCCAATCTCCAATGGAACTGACCTGGAAAGGGTTGCTCTTTGGCGAGCATGTGAAGGTAGAAGAGGGCCAAGCCTGTTGTCATTTTGAGGCTACCGTCGTCATTGGTGCCAGAAGCTGAGATCTGGATTGGGGCGGCGACTTCAAGGTAGCCGAAGTAGGGGACGTTGTCATCACTGGTCGGACCGCCAGAGCGGACGCAAACGAGCTCGATTTCTGTCATGATGAAGCCATATCTTGTGCCGTGTTCGCGCATGTGTTTGTGGAGATGAGCCAAGTGTTCCAGGTATCGGATTTTCTCGATTGGAGATCCATTGCGGTAGCCTGAATTCCATTGATCGTAAGATTTGACAATGCCTACGACACGGCCTCGTCCGTCACCGTAGATGGTCTTCTCGCCATCGGACTGGTAGTTGGCGACGAACTCTGGTTGCTGTCGGGGGCCAGAACCTGAGCAGAGCGCACGCATGGCAATGTGCTTTTCGCCTTGCGCGACCTTGAGTGCTGCATTGACCTTGACGGCATGATGTTGTGCGCAGATCTCGGCAAGCTGGCTTGGTAATTCAGGAGCAAGGTTGACCTTGACAGGCGTAGGCAGTGAGTTGACTGACACGTCAATCTTGAGAAGATCAAGCAGACCAGGGATTGAAGACAGGGTGTCAATGTTGAAGTCCGACCAGGAGCGAAGATTGCGAACATCAAACCAGAAGTGATTGACTTGAGCTTTGTTAGCATCATTGATGCGTTGGATAAGAGATGGAGTTGGGTTTGGCGCAGTCAAGTACTCAAGTACCGTCGAAGTCTCAGTCACGAATTCTTCGGCAATCTCAGGCTCAAGCGAGAGCCTAGACGGATTCGCAGGTGGACTAGCAGTTCTTCGGCCATTCGGATACGATTGCATCTGGCCACCAGGCATGGCGATGGGAGCTAAGTGGCTCATGGCGCTGGGCGTCCGGGACATTGGCCTTGAAGCTGGTTGTGGTGTTGGACTATGTCGGTAGGTAGGGTAGCCATAGCGACTGAGCATCGAAGCATCGATGCTGCTCGAGGAAATGTTCCGAGTGTGAGTGCGGACAGCAGAGCTTGAGACTGAGCGCATATTGGTCATCGATGGCCGACTGATGCCAAGATGATCATATGGGGCTGCCACAGGTATTGATGCTGCGGAAGCCACTCGTGCATGACCGTAAGGACTGATGGACCGACGATCGGTATTTGGCCGGGCGGGTAGGACTGGACCAAATTGCATTGAGAAGACATTGCTGGGTAACGATGCTGTCCTGCTGTGGCCATGGTAATGAGCTGAAGGACTGATGCTTGGTTCAAAGACCTGATCTTGGTCTCGGAGTTTTGGTAGAAGGCGTGATCCGTTCTCCCGTATTCTCATAGGAGACCTGGGAGGTGTGGTGGCCGCCGTGAGGACAGTCTGTGGTGACCAATCTTGATGTGGGAAGTAAGAGCATTCCGTGCTTGCGCTGCCACCAGGGCATTGCATGTCGTCATAGCCACTGATCTCGATTTCTGCTGGAGGTGTGACATGTCTGAAATCCATGGTGTATATTTAGTCGACTGCCAGAGCCGAATGTAAAGGTGTATGTGATTAGACACTAGTATTGAAACTTGGCATGGATGGGAGACCAGCTCCAGATGGATGTCGTAAGCAATGATAGACAAAGAAAAGACGACAAGCAAAGAGACTCGTGGAGCTCGTCACAAGCTTTCGCAGCGTAAGAGAGGCCGTTGGTCGTTCCTGTCAGAGAACAGAAAGTGGTATGCGCTGAGGATATAGGGCTTCTATATGCGTCCCGGACGCAGAGAGCGAATCCATACAGTGTAGCACCACAGCATACTAGGGTCGGTAGTAACGTAGCGTCATTCTGAACTCTGAAACGAACCTTTGAGCAGTGCAGCGGGCAACCGTGCTCTTGCTAGAGGCATACCATGATCGATTCTGGCATCGCACGGCAGTCCAGTAGGAGGCTAAAGCCCGGATCGAGGTCTTTGAAACGGTTCGGGGCGTTCATACCATCAGTCTGAGTTTCACGAGACCACGGTCTGGTGGGCCATCCAGATCGCAAGACCGAGATATTCCTTTGGCGGTGGGATGAGGCTTGACAGCGAGTGGCTGTTTCTAACTTTGGCCCTTGAGCAAACGCCTATGCAGGCGGTTAGCAAGATGAAACACTTTCTAGCTGTTCGGCCACGGTATATGCATCATTTGCAGAAGGTCCACTTGGTAGATGTATCAATGCATGTTGTTGTAGTAGGCGCGTAAGGTCGAGCGCGTAACTTCACTCGCTTCAGCACAGACCCAGATGCGGCCCGTCTTCTCGCTTGGCGCGTCTACTGGTTCTCATTGGTCGAAGATTGCCGATGCGTTGAACTCTGACCAGCCCTGAATGCAACCAAAAGCTCAAACAGCTTGCAAGTGTTTCAGAAACTGCATGGCATCGTGAGTCACTGCCAGACTTCATGCTAGAACGATGTAGACATCAAGAGAACTACAAGATGCGCGTCTTCTGCCTGCATCACGACCAGCCACCTCCAAATCTTCTCGACGCGACGCAGGACGCGATCTAAGACGCGACCGAGGCCACATTCGCTTCGCGGGTACTTCGCCAGATCATCTGATGCTATAGAAGACTGGAAATTGTCTCTGTAGACGCGCGCGAACTGGGACAATGGAGGCTGTGTAGAGCCTGGACCTAGCCTTGCATTTCTTTTGCCGGTACTGAGCTCTTGCAGAGCATGCCATGGCTTCGTCTCTCCGATTCATGGTCTTGAATGTCAAGGCAATCCACATACAAGCGCCTACATGGTTATTCTCGTCACAGTGGTATAGACTAGCGAGACTGGCGCAAGTTAACCACTTCGAGGCCATGTTTCACAGCAAGCCGGGACTTTTCCAGATGACCCACGACCAACGAAAAAGATTGGAGGGCACATGCCTCGCAGCAGGTATCAGAGTGAGCGATACTCGAACTTGAGTCAGGTAACGCTCAAGCGGTAAGGCAACATTCATCATCAACTGATCAGTTCATGGCCACGTTCTCAGCCTGGGTCCAGATTGATCCATGAAGAAAATCATGTGGTTGGTAGAGCCAAGACAAGGGATCCTTGTGGGAGAGCACGAGGCCATGAAGTCGATCGTTGCAATGCCATTGGATATCCAGATATCTTGCGAGATCACTTCGATCTGTTGCTGGGAGTCCATTGACCGGGAGAGGAGTGCTTCCATCTGATCACCGTCAGGCTCTGAGCTTTTGGCTTTTCTGAAGCTCTGACCATTGGTTGTTATCATCAACACAGTAACGTGAACTAGTTCGCTGACGGGCTTATAAAGGCTGGGAACAAGCTGCTCAGCTGCCGAGTGAATGCATTTACCTGGCCATCTTTTGCTGTCAATATGTTCATGCTACTGATAGGACGACCAGCTCTTGTCTGGCACATGGAAGCTGCGAAGGTAACCGCGTGTAGTCATCGTTGCCGAAGCCATCCAACAAGTTTCCCGCGCTTGTTCTTCACTTTCCTTTCACCATACATTGCCCTGACGAACTCGACATCCTCGGCAGTTAAATACGGCTTCTGCCCCCTATCCTGAAGAACTCTGACAATCTCGATCGCCATCCTCCTGGCTATTTCGCCATTGTCATGCTCTGCCACCGATCTCATATGCCAAACCTGGAACACTTCTGGAATCATCATCACGTTGGGATCTCGAGGATTCGATTCCAAGAAAAGAGCCGGGTCCAAGCAGACTCTGACTTCGCCAAGTAAGAACAGCTTACATTGCGGCACGATCGTCTTTCCGACTGTAAGCATCCAGTGATGCAGTTTCTTCTCGATCTCTGGCTCTCGGAGTGGTAGGTTGAGATGAATCTCCAGAGTTCGGCCCTCAATCCAGAAAGCGAGGTACTCTGAGCGGATCTGTTGACAAGTATTTGCGAAGGCTGGTATTTGGCTACAAGCTGCGATGATGCAATTTCGACTGGTGCGGCCTCTGTGGTCGTTGAGAGCTGTCAGCTCGTAGATATCGTTGCGCAGCTCCGCAGGAAGGTCAAAGAAGCCAGTCTTGATCTTTTGAGGTATTTGAGGTGGAGTGCGCTGGGTTAAAGCCTTGTCTGGTCTCTGTTCTTCCACCTTCTGCTGTTCTGCGGCCAGGATCATTGTGCTGTTCCAAAGATTTGTCAGTGGATTGGCTCAGTGAAGACGATTGTCGCCAGTAGCTCTGTTGCTTGGATCGCAGGCTGAAATAGAGAAATTGACTGCCTTGATGAGGCCAGATCACAAGATTCTGTTCTCGGTTGCCTGAGAGGATTTACCAGCCATTTGCGCAGGATCACCATGAGACTAAACTCAAAATGGGTCCGCCATTTGGCAGTCTCATGCGTGTATTGAAATTGTAGCCTACTGAGGCATCACTGGAGTGTCATGGCTCTGGCCAATTCGCGAGAGCAAGGCAGCTAGGATTCGGAGGAAGGTCGAAAGGGAGAAAGATGACTTTCAACATTGTAGGTTCTGAAAGGGAACAGTAAGCCACGGAGGAACCACAGTCGCGACCAATCGCAGAAGTCACAGTGAGACATTTGGATGGCGGGCAGATGTAGACATAAAGTGCTGGGAAAAAGGAAGACCACCGCAAGTGGCTATCAGCCCTCGGATCCGATGTCTCGGCGCCGCAGCCGCGGCCTTGTCTCCGCCAGGTCGGTCATACAAGAAGCAGCGGCTGAGGCGGTCCATCGCAACCGCTGCCAATTCATCACCAAAGCACATTGCTCAGCTCATTATCCCCACCGCCATGCTTAGACATCAAATTATTTGATACATCGGAACAGACGGGCCCATGGTTCTGCTTGCGTTGCTGTCCAATGCGATGCCTCGGCCAGATCGGGATGTTGCCGCCAGAAAGACGTTACTTCTCAAATTGATGTCATGGCGTCGTCGATTGTCGTCGCCGTTTGCTCTAGATCTCTATTTCCCTCGAATACTGTAGGTGATTGCTCGCTATAAGGAGTTCATCGTAAGATTCTTTTGGTCCACTACTGTCAAGAGTCTTGCTTGCTACACAGCTTATTGGGACAGAATTTGCGGAACCATTGCGGAAAGGAGCGATCGTCCAGATTCATCAGCAGCTTCCCAAACAAATCGAATCCAGGCATTTGGTGCACATTAATCAACGTGCACCACGTTGCAGCCCTTCGGCGTATCGTAGCGGACCCGAGCACCGGGAGCTCCATCAACGAAACCCCATATTTGACCATCGACGAGTCCGGAAATTTCTTCTACCATCCTGGCCGGCCGCGACCCACACCACTTACGACTAAAGCCGACCAAAAGGAACAGGACAGAACGCTGAGTTGCATTGTCACCAGCAACAAAATCTCCCCTCCTTCGCAGCTACAATGGATGTAGAAAAGTCCAAAGATGAGTTATCCAGGCATCGATCGTCCGAGTCCGACATGGATCTACGACAACCAAAAGAAGAGATCGAAACTCCAGAACGAGCTCCATCACCCGAGCCCGAACTAGACGAACATGATCAAGCTGCTCAGCAAGCCACACTGTCCAAGACGAAGTCTCTCGAGAAGAGAGTCTCATTACCACGAGAAGTCCTCGTCGTCGGCCTCATAGCGTTGGCACAATTCACAACGCAAATAGGCCTGGGCCAGACATTATCCATCCTTCACATCATAGGCGATCATTTTGGGGTAACTGATCCAGGAATTCTCAGCTGGCTCATCGCAGGTTACTCCTTGACGGTCGGCACATTCATCCTCTTCACTGGACGCTTGGGCGATTTATTTGGCTGGAAGAGGATGCTAGTCATTGGCTATGTCTGGTATGCGGTCTGGTCAATGGTAGCCGGATTATCTTGGTATTCGAATCACGTTCTTTTCGTCTTCGCCAGGGTGTTTCAAGGAATCGGACCAGCAATTTGTCTCCCGAATGGACTGGCCCTGCTGGGAGGACTGTACGAACCCGGACAAAGGAAGAACATGGCATTCGCTATTTTTGGTGCTTGCGCGCCTGGAGGCAGTATTGTCGGTTCTGCGATGGCTGGAGTCTTTGCTCTAGCTTGGTGGCCTTGGACATTCTTTTCGTTTGCCATCACACTTTTGGTGATTGCGATTGTGGCGCAAACCACGATTCCAGATCCACAAGATCACAAGCCTGGTCTTGGTGGTAAGAAGTTCTGGGGTGCTGTTTGGGAGCTCGACTTGCTCGGCGCTGCAGTTGGAATCACTGCATTGGTTCTCTTCAACTTTTCCTGGAATCAAGCGCCGATTGTAGGCTGGGACAAGGCGTATATCATCGTCACACTCATTCTCGGCGTATTGCTGGTGCCAGCCTTCTTCTGGATCGAGATCAAAGTCGCTCATAATCCCTTGTTGCCCATGGAAGTTTTCACCTCCAGCAATGCTTTCGTCCTGGCATGTGTTTCCTGCGGGTGGGCGAACTTTGGAATCTGGGTCTTCTACCTCTGGCAGCTGCTCGAGGTATTGCGCGGTAGCTCACCACTTCTGGCATCCGCATATTTGTCGCCTCTCACCATCTCTGGTGCCGTTGCTGCAGTCGCCACAGGCCTCTTGCTCCACAAAATGCGGCCGGCTTGGGTCATGATCATAGCAGTAAGTGCAAAGTGGTCAACCAGCAAACATGACCGATCTAACACAATCCAGCTCTGCTCCTTCATGATTGGCTCCATCCTCATCGCAACAGTTCCTCCCAACCAAATCTACTGGGGACAAATCTTTGTCTGCACCCTCATCGCTCCATTCGGTAAGTACTCTCACCAATATACCGAATCCCTCGCACGCAAATACTGATACGTATGCTCTTCCCTCCAGGCATGGACATGTCGTTCCCGTCTGCGACACTTGTAATTTCGGATTCTGTTGATAAAGCGCATCAAGGCGTTGCCGCCAGCCTTGTGAATACGATTGTGAGTCTCTTTCCAATCCTCCTCCCCAAAATTCATGGATATCGGTCTTCCCTTCATCGGATTCAAAGCACTTCTCCGCCAAGATCTCCCACTATCCGATCTCATGGCTTCTGGCATCGAAAATGGTGGGAGACGAGGTGGCTCGATACTGTGTCTTCGTGCATGACTAGGATCGAAATTGATTGGGCAAGGAAGTTGTTCATCGATGTCGGAAAGAATGCTTCTACGCCAGGCAGTTTTGTCTTCGTTTGTTCGTGCTCGTTGTAACATTGCTAATGATGGAATGAATGTGTAGGTGAACTATTCGATTTCTCTTGGACTTGGTTTCGCTGGAACTGTGGAAGTAAATGTCAATCATGGAGGTCTGACCTACGCAGATACCTTGCATGGTTACAGGAGTGCTCTATACATGGGTATTGGGTTGGCAGGCCTCGGAATTGCCTTGGCTGTTGTGTTTTTGGCAAAGAGTTATCACGACGACAGGAAGAAGCCGAGAAAGCACCAGCATAGTTCAGAAGATGTTGAGGCATAGTTGATTTCGAACTGTTTCAGAAGCATAGATACCCCCAATTGCTAGCATCGTTGATCAACGTGGAATCCACGACTTTCTGTCTGACTCCAACAAAATTTTGATGAAGTCGAGCTGCAGAGTTCAGAGTGACAGAACTCAATCCCATGCATAAATGCAAAGACCATTTCCAGGCATCGCATACACCTCGCACATCTCCTGACAAGGCTGACTTTTCAGGCATCTAATTTCGGATTCACAAGGCAGCTCTGCAGAACTCTCAACAAGGCTCTATCGTGTTTCCGAAGGTACGAAGAGGTACGGTACCTGATGTTACTCTAGGATCTTGCTTCGACACAACCTCAGTCATGACTAGGTTCAATTGCATAAGAGAAATGACGCCAAGATATTTCCAATACTGAGAAAAGAAGCCCATGGTCCCATAATATTCACAATATTGTGCGCAGCAGATCTGCCATAGAGAAGACGCGTCGACCGAGCGTGGATCAATGGTCCTTGAAAGGGCTTCCAAAACCACACTTGCACCCGTTGAGGTATCCAAAGCTACATACTCCTCCACCAGGGATAATGTCCCTCGGTCGACAATCTATAGCAAATGAATTAGCGCTTGTCCAGCTTTCATGATGAAAGCAACTTACCAGATTGATTGCAATCGATGAAGCCATATATTGCGCAGAATCGTGGCACAGGGTCCGGGAACGGCGGTCGGCAGCAGAATGGGTCGCCGGGAGCACAACCGAATCTGAAAGGGCAAGGTCGTGGGAATGGGTTTGGACCATTGCAGCAATTGGGGTTCCAAACTGGACACCCCCAGCCTGGGCATGGCAGGAAGGGTCCCGGGACGCGACAGCACCATCCGTCACAGCCATCGAACGGACACGGATCGTCGTGCACTGGAATTGGCGAAGGACAGATAAATGGATCGACACATGCAGGTCCGGGTCCGAACCCGTCGATTGGGCCAGTAAATGGGACAACGATGTCTTTCTTATTTCCACCATTGTCCGCTTGTTTGCCGTCTGTCTGCTGTTGCTTTTGAGCTTCATGTGCAGCATCGGCGCCTTGCTGGACATCCGCTGCTTGGGCTTTGTTGTCTTCTCGAGCCACGAGTATCGAGTCTCCCTGTTGATCGATCAGCCTGGATCAGATAAGTACGCAGTTCGTTCCGAGCACGTACGGGATGCGGTGTATTGGCCACCACGCCTGTGACGATCAATCCCACAACATAGGTACTGAGGAGCTTCATTTTTGCTGTTTAAGTATTCGATGAACGAGAGTAAAGAACTGAGATGTGAAGCCAGCGACACGTGGTGGTTGCGGAGGAAAGTCAGAGGACTTCGATTGCTTCTGGCGACGATAGCATATTAAGAAAGCGGTTGGAATTGCAATGCCATATTGACATATCGTGTACCTGGTTGCTTCCTGGGGTAGTTCTGGGCCCAGTGGTCTGGTATGTGGTGAAATTATCAAGGTAGCTCGGAGTATATCGAGATAGGTTGGCACTCTAACGTGGCTATCTTAAGCGGAGAAGGCCTGTAGATGCGAAAAGCAACTTCTTCACGGCCGCGTTTCGTGCATAAAACAATTAGTTGATGTTCACTCATAGTAAAAGTGCGCGCGCAGTCAGAGTGTCACTAAGGAGCAATTGTGCACATGCTGATAGTGCCAGATTTGCCTCGAAAGAGGACTTGCCGAAACGAGTGATTGAGAGCCAGATTGTTGGGTGTGAATACGAGGCTCGGTCTCGGCGCGAACACTTCATATGTTTCTACAAGCTTTTGATGCTTGCGTGGGCGAAGCTTTCTGACCGCTTGCTTGTTCTGGAATCTGTGCTCGGAACCCGAATCGCATCATTTACACATCGGAAGTGACGACGGAGTCTGTCGATGAGTATGGTCGACCGAGCTTCTAGCACTCGATCGGGTGCATAGTTGTAGTGTGGTTCCGATGCTTGTCTTTGGATCTCAGTGCTTGGCTGATTTTCAAAGTCCTCTTCTCACCAGGAAGTTGAAAGGAACGAATTGTCCGAGCAACGATTTGCCAAATGTCAACAGCTAGCTGGGCGAACATTCTAAACCTTGGCTGTCGTGCGGCGAAGGAGTCCAAATGTGCAAGTCGAAAGACACAAGGAGCCCTCACAAGTTGCAAGCGTGTGATTTGCCTTCTGATAAAGCTGCCTGCTATGCAAAGCTGCACTCAAAGAGCCAACAGGAGTCATCCAAAGAAGTTGGCGTCTCATATAATGAATCTGCCGCGATTGAGTGGTGGTTGTGTAAGATATCTATTTTTGATCCTTGCAACAGCTCTTGAGCTATCGGTCGACTCGTGGTAATAGCATGCGGGTGAGTTCCTTGGAGTCGGAGCCTCGCCGACCAACTCAGAATCTCGGTCGAGGAGAGAAATGATCTTCTTGCATCACAGATAACCTGAAAGCCATGCTGTTTAGGGTATCATTCCCCGGGAGCTGATGCGAAGCCCAGAAGAATATGGTATACCTCTGGTTTGCAGCACAACATACGGACATTGAGGATATACTTCGTAAGACAGATGCAGGGGAGAGGATCGTTACTCAGGCTCACAACGTGTCATGCTAGGATGAGCGACGTATATCGCTCAGCATCTCCATAACCCAAAGATAGTCATGAGCGCCAGCAAGCGTACAGGCGTGTGAAACGCCCCGATCTTACTCAAACTCTTTGATGTCTTCAACTGCCGCTTGTTGAGGATGTCAAGCTTCCGTCTTTTGGGGAACCACGGGCACTTGAGCTTGGCGACTTTGGAACTGAGGGCGTCTCGATCAAGTTGAAAGTGACTTGATAGTCAAGCGATTCCTCGGAATCCATGGGTAGGAGGCTTGGATCGGCTGTCGGAAATGGCATACTCATGCCCTTTCGAAAGATCCGCCCAGATACGTGGTTTACCCAGCGAACCCAACGCCAATGAGATCTCGCTCTGAAATACTGCTCCGCGACAAAGAGTGGGAAGAAGCTGCACATCTCTCCAATAGCGCCATTCAATGGCTCGACAAAGCACGGGATCGAGCGGCATAGGTCGACGATGTAAGTGAGCAGCTCTTTCTCGCTTACAAAGTTGTCACTTTCAGGAGCCCAGTCGTGTACCAAGGCTCGCCGCTGCTTGTGAAGAGACCTAGTAGCATCTCGCAGTAGATACATGCGAAGCCAGTGGGACGAATGCAAGTGGCCGGTCATGAAAGATGGGAATCGAAAAGCGCGGGTCATCGTCCGATCCGTGACGAGGTCTGCGTATGGCGTGAAGTGCTTCACATCAACCAAGGTGAACCATGACTGGTCACTCGCTGCGCTTTGAGTATGAAGATTGACGAGGCACTCTTTCATTTCGACTTCCAACTCTCCAAGATCCACAAGCAGGGCGTCTATCTTGGCGAGCAAATCGACATCCTCAGGCTTAAGGGAATCATGCCGTTCAAGTAATCCAGGTAGTCGATTTCCTAGGCGGTAAGATTCACTGTAATCGTCCAAGACAGCAGCCTTAGCCTTCACATGCCGCCACACGTCTGTGGTATACACGTCTTCCTTTCTCAGAAGCAGCGACATGGCCATTGAACTGCTTGTGGACTGATAGAAGAGGTGAAGCGCAAGTGGACTTGCTAGAATGGAGTCTGGGCCACGAGCCTCTATGAGCTTCTGCATGCCCTGCTGATGGCCAATCCAGGTTTGGCCTCGCAATCGAAATTCAGTGTAGAACTCTGCCATCGATAGCAATGTTGCCGCAGCCAAAACGGTGTCATTGTGTACAGTTTTGGGATTTGAGATGGCAAAAGCAAGGCTTCGCAGTGCTTTGGTGTATGATTCGATTGCTTTGTGCAGAATCCGCTTCTCCTGTCGAGTACTTCCGACTTGGACCAGGCTGACGGCATCCAGAGCATGGTACAGGTGAGGAGGACAGTCTATTGTCGTCACTAACATGCTCATATACTCGAAATGAGAGAGCCAAAGACCGCGCTCATGGGGAAGGATATTGTGCGGCAGGTAAAGCTGCATGAATGAATGGTAGAGAGCCACGCGATTTGCAGCTGGAGATCGAATCGTTGCGAGAGGCATTGTGGTCGCCGGCAGTTGCTTTGCATGTGCTACTTGGCGTTGCTTCCGAGGGATGGCGCCCGCAGTAACGTCCGCCCACGTGAAGGCAGTGGCGACTGGCAGTTGATTTTGCCCAGCATGATCAAAGCCAGTCTTGCCTGGCCGCCGGTGATGGTCATTTCCCCGTTTTCCTTTCACCTGGATTCGTAACAAAGTCTCCGATGTCTGGTCCCGAAATTCAACGCCTCCTGCCACTGCTGTCTTGTATCCTGGGCAGAGTACGCCGTGGGTGGCGCATCGCTGACATCCCGGACGCTCCTCGGAGCATCTGATCTTTCTCTGTCTACACCGGAAGCAGCCAGTCGACCTCAATGGCATCCCCGAACAGATTATTGAAGCGACAAGAAGTAAAGCAGGGCATTGAACACGATGTTGCCACGAAGGCAAGTGTGGTGTTGCTGCCCATGTTTGGCGCGGCGACGCGGTGTAAATTTGGACCGAGCTCCGACTTGAGATTCTCGACAAGCGATTTCCAAGTTCGTTCCAAGGTGGAGAGTCTTGAATGAAAACGTCCACATGCAGTTCACAACCACACTGTGAAACGATGACTTCAACATTGTGCGATTGTGAGCCGCGATACGTCCCGTCTCGAGCGACTCACCAGCCATGTCCACCTCTACACGTAAACGTTATCGTCTGCATCCCTACCATCGTCGTCACCCCGTTCGTAAGGTTGGTCTTCACATCATCGCGAAGGCTGTCTGATGCCACAGTTGCAGGAAAACTCCGTTCTTCGATCTGCTCAGATATCAAGTTTTCAGCACCGCCCTGCGATACTGCATTTGCAGGTGTGAATTTCTGGACCTGCTCGATGGTCTTAGGCGTAGACATCGCCAGACGACGATGAGCTTCGGTACCATGTCTCAGCAACGGTGTGATAGCGACTCCTGAACCCGCCGACGACTATTTGGACGATACTTCAGAAGAGGCAACTCACCGGCCAAAGTCTTACGATTCATGCGAACGACTACTTCCTACGCGGCAAGCTTCACCTGGCACTGCGACATGCCTGCATTTGCGAAGCCATTGCACTATTTCTGCTCCCAGTCTACCCTAATCCCACCAACCTTCTCCAAAGTGTCGACATCTTGACTCTTCGAATCTTCGACCACTCGGCTTGAGCCAGGCATGCTATGTTCTAGCTGATTCCTTCGTCTATCCAGCGTCCCAGGGAAGTATGGTAAGCTCGCTAACACCGTAAGACATGGCTGCGAACAGGCGAAGCTGTACCCAAGAATTGAAGGGTAGGAGGCTAGGGGAAGAGAGTAGTATCGCTGGATAGCTAACTGTGTGTCGCATGACTCCCGAATGAGCCGCGGGATGTTGTGGTCGCAATAACGGTAAAAGGCGACGCGCAGTATTCGGCTCTTCGAGTCAGGTCCAGGCACGAGACCGAGATGCCGTGGTGGACGAGAGACATGGCGCAAACGGTGGTCCGCATGTCGACGCGTTGCTGACGAAAGCGGATGTGGCCAGTCGATGTCTCGGTCGTCGCAGAGCTACCACTATAAGGCAACAACGAGGCTGTCAAGTCTCCTGCATATGAAGCTGTCAACTCTGGCACAGCATGACGCCAATTCTAGCCTCCGAAAGCCTCTCATCAAGTTTTTGAGTGAGGTTCCTGAGCTGAAACGTGGTTACCCTTGTGATGGCCAGCTTTCGGTTCCCGGTGACGCTACATTTTGGTAGGGCTGGGTGGCTGGTGGTCCAGCCATTTTCAACTTGCTTGCACAGCTGCAGCATACCACACGCCTACTTATCACAATCCGCACGACCTGTGCATTCTTGTCTCCTACCGTTTTCAAGTCGTTACACTGCTTCTACATTTTTGCTGTTGTCGTTGTGTTCGTACCTGGGTTCGTGGCACCTCCTGCCATTGGCCTCACGCACGAGCCTCTCATCACGGCTTGTGGAGACAGGGCGATCGCAGTCAGGAACACTCCCATTCGGGCAGTCGATTCGTGTCTTAGCGAACGGCAGTGGACCGTCAGCAAACCCCTTCATCACAATTTTCTGGTCTCAGGAGAGTGTCGAATATATACAAGAGACGACGTGCCTCAGACGGCGTCGCAACCACCCATCTGCCGGACCAACTGGGAAGCGAGTCAGCTCTCGTGCAGGCATTCATCACCGCCTTGGCGAGTTACGAGTATCATCTCCTCCAACGACGCCTCCGACAACCACTCCACGCCTCAGCACAGTCGCAAGTGGAGTTTCGTGCAAGTTTGGTCTACACCGTGGCTCCTGCTTTCATGAAGTGGCGGTTCGCTCTTGCACATTCCTGGTAACCAGCTTCGAGAAGTCGGCACACCGACGAAACCGGCCGTCTCAATCCCTTGCACGATCCTGGGCCTCTGCTCTGGGTCCACCTCAACTCACACCGACATGGGGGCACCACTACGATATGGTCACCACGACCCCTTTCAAGGAAGCAGCTCCACCTATTCTACTGCATACCACGGCGCGGAAGGCAACCTCGAATCACCACCACCAGCTGTCCGTATTAACAACCACGACTTCGAAGACGTACGACTGAACGATCACTCGAGAACCTCGCCTGTGCGTGAAGGCCTCGGCTCCAGGTTCCTCACCTCCCTGTCGAATGCGCAGCCAACCGCAGCGGCCATCCAACGATCCGGATCTATTCTTCATACCAGGGCGAGATCCTGGGCTGCCTATGTTCCAAAATTGAACACGAGCAGCACGTCGTCACCTGGAAAGCAGGAATCGCTATCGCAACCCAAGGCACGTCCGCAGAGCAAGATCTTTGGCGATCTCTTTAACGGAGAGTCGGCGCCTGTGCAATTGGGTGTACCGACATCGCCGACGAAGGAGAAGGAGGAGACAGAGTTCGTGATGGAATATCAGTCAGGCCAGTTCACAGAGCGGCCAACCCTTGGTCGCGTGCGCAGAGATTCTGCAGTCAAGACGCCGACGCCGGCACCAACGACTACCACTAATAGGAAGACCTCGTGGTTTACCCGCAAGCCTACACTACCTGCACCTGCGCCGGCCGCAGCGAAAGCAGAAGACGAGATGCTCGCCCTCAATATCAACGCTGGTCTCTTTCCCCACGGCCCCGCGGATCCCCTGTCGCCGCACGCGTTCAACGATCTTCTCTTGAACGCGACCAACCTACTCCAACGCATGCAGGCAGCATATAAGGAGAAGGTTGATTATATCGCCAGCATACAGCCGGAGATTGATGCACAGAAGGAAGAAGTAGAAGAGGCTAGGACGCGTTCTGACCACCTGAAGATGCAGCTGGAAGACATAGGACGTAAGGCAGAAGAGCAGCGACAGGTGAACGAAGAGCTTCTTATCCAGCTCTCCCAAGAGAAAGTCAAAGTACAGGAAGCACAAGAGCAAGCCAAGACAATCCGGCTGGTGCGACGCGACACAACAGAGACGGAATGCGACACCGACAGCGATGCGATTGAACGTAGACGGAAACGCAAATCCGGCGGCAGTGCTAGTGACTCTGGATTCGAGTCTGACGCCGATACGTCGAGCGTCTTCAGCTCGAACATTGAGACACCAACTTCTGCTCAATATCAACAGCAACCGAGATTGGTTGTGACGCTCGATCACCAGAACCAACCTCAAGTACGATACGCGAGCTCGAGGGATAGTAGGATCAGCCAACAATCCACAGCTTACTCTGCCAATAAGCACAGCGACAGTGCCTTGGCTGCTTGGACGACCGTAGAGCGGTTACGGAACGAGAATCGGGATCTGAGGACCCAGATGGAAGAAATGCAATGTAACTTGCAAGGTTGCATTGATCTCGTGAGTGGTGGTGTTGCAAGAATTTGAACAAATCGTGGCGCAGCTGGTGATGATGCCGCTGGAGTTGTGAGACTGAATTTGAAACTGATATGATACCCGCTTGCATGGATAGGATATGTATAGAGGTTAGGGAGCATGAAGCCTGGGATTTAGGCTGTATAGATCGGTATGGGAGCGGGAAGCACGCTATCATTGCTTGGAAGGAGTGTATACTGCTTGCAGTACATATGAACAATCATTCTTGTGACTACGCTGCCTCTCAATCATGTCCTCCCTATCAATGCACGAGAGCGAAGTATTCGAGCTCGTTATGGTCTGCATGCGTCTCTCCTCGCGATCTTGATGAAGCCATCTTCCTCCTCAACACCACGTTCCAGCTCCAGCTGATCTGCTGCTTTTGAAACTGAAGGACCGCCTTTCTTATCCTCGGCATCACCATCGACGTGGAGTTGATAGTCTCTGGTTGATGCGCGCCTCTCAGCATCATACTCGGACAATCTCGATTGCATCGGCGAAATGTTGCTCACTTTCTGTTTTTCGTGCTTGAGCTTTGCAATCCGACTGGGCTGTAGAAGGCTCTGGGTCCTTGCACGAGGCCGAAGCAGATCAGTGGTCGTGTTCGCATCTCTTCCTGACTGTTGGAGCTTTGCAATTCGGCTTGGCCGTGGAAGGCTTCGAGTCCTTGTACGATGCCGAAGCACATCAGCGTCCGTGTTGGCACCTCTTCCTGACTGTTCGGGCTTTGTAAGGCGAGGCGGTTCCATACGGCGTGGAAATGGAAATGCTTTGAGGTTCGTTGAGCGAAGAGTCATGAAATCTGGCTCGTCCTTGTTGATAATAAGCCTGTGCTCATGTGCCGTTTCGATTGTGCATCCCGGATAACAAGGAAACGAGATCCGTGGTTCTCTTGGCTCAAACGAGTCCTGGGATGGCTTTTGTTTGGAGGAAGGACTGTAATGGATATCATCCGGCTTGACTTTTTGCGAGTCCAATTCCTTCTCTATTTCTGCAGGGCGATAATCATGTTCAATCCCATCAGTCCTGGATGGTTCCATAAAGTCTAGTCTAGTCTGATAGTGAACAGATAATTGAGTTCGTCTCTCAGCTAATTACTTTTCAATCTTTGCAGCCGAGATCCAGTCCAGATCTGGGTTATCTTTGACCATGGCGTAGATAATCGCGGTAGTGGATAGCGTGTACTCAGAAAGACCACATGATTGTCGTGTTTCCAGTTCAGACATCACTTGCCGGTCCAGAAAGTACATAGCCCTCTCCATAGACTGACGATGAGTCCGGTCGGACTTGCAGACGCTGTCGATGTAGTCGGAACACTGGGTTGCTATCAGGGCGAAGGAAGTCCATGCCCAAGCGATTCTTTGACAGATGAAATCTAATTTCGACCAGACTCCAAGTAAGATATCTTTCGTTGCGATTTTCGCGCCGGTCTTGAGTCCATTTCGCGCAAATGCTCTGGGGTACACAATCACGAGTCGAATGATGACCATCGACAAGAGCATAAATCCGGTCACCGACAAGAAAAGTGATACGAAGCTCTCTGAGCCCTGACCGGCGTTGCATATGGCGGTTGAGTTCGCATCGTCTTGGGCAAGACAAGGCGACACTTCAGTAGGCAGTCCGAAGTACCGTTGGAACTTGAGCGATGCGATGTCCATTGCACTTGCGTTTAAGCTGCGTATGACAAGCATTCGTACGATGTTGGATCTGATGCTGTTTTCAGGAATTCCTCTCCGTGTCACTTCCCTTTCGTATACGATCTCCTCATTGGAAAGATTGCGCTGCTGCTGAAGATACACTCGCCGGTTCCAAATAGTGTCGAGAGTCAGAGCCAGTAATGAGAGTGAGGTGAAGTTGAGAAGATCCAAGCTCGCGAGGCAGTCCAAAGAGGGGACGAATCTCGTTAGGTCCCATTGGAGAACCAGGTGGTTCATAAGCCAGAAAAGCAGAACACACTGGGAGCAGACCATAATCGTTATCAGGATCCAGATAATGCGTAGGTTGCTAAAGCACGGCTTGAAGAGGGCGTTCACCTTTCTGTGCACTGTTGGCCCAGCGAGCATGTAGAGACCAAACAACAATTGTCCAATGAACGCCCCGATCACGATAGCTGCGATGTATTCCCATACCTCGTCAGATTCATCTTTCGGGCGAGAGCTCGAAGCGTCGGCCATCGCAAGTCTACGTTGGTCCGAGTTTCCAAAAGAGTTGTGGAGCAGAGCCGCAGCGACTTTGTCGTCTGTGATTTGGAGTGGATGTCGCGTAGTGAAGGAACGTTGCCACCGAGAAGTATGAGCGTCGTAAAGCTGCCAGATGTTCTTTTCGTAATGTGCGTCCTGGAAATTGGTAGACCAATAAATCTTATATAGCTGAGCTGGTCCGTACCCGCGAAGATGTAGTGTAAGCAGGAAAGACTGTACCAACCATAACCTTGCCAAATATATGAAGAAGCTGTAAATGATCAGTTGTCAGCTCCTCTTCAGACCATCCTCACTTGATAGCACATTCAACTCCAAGTACCTGCAGCAATCCTTGCAACTGGAATCGACCACGGACATTCACACAAATGGCGTCCTCTCTGAGCGGTGTCATGGCCATCTTTTTCGACTCAGCCTTCAACACCTTCCTGTTCTTCGGCAACGTTGGTCTCAGCTACAAGACCTTCGGCTTCCTTTCTCGCCTGATTTTCAAGCCACAGCGGTACATTCCACCTCCGAAAGGACAGTATCAGGATGGCCTGGAGGAAGACTTCAAATGGCTATGGTCTCATCGCGACACCCTCCTGCACGGCGCTTCCATGATCGGGTATGTGGCTGCACACGACAATCCGTATCTGAAAAAGGGACCGGAGTGGCTATGTCAGCTCTATGCCACACTCTCGGTGGGTGGAATATTGGTCGGACTTTATGGCGTAAAGCTAGCATGGAGACTCATGACCAATTTCGATCTCTGGAAGCGCTCTTCCACATCCATCGTACGCTTCGTGCACGGATGCCTTCGGAACATCGACTCGACACCACACGAGCAGACGCGGACTTCAACGCGGAAGGGAGGGGATTGCTGAACTTCGCGCACGAGTCCGAGTTCACTTCGGCGTCATGGTCGCTTGGTCGCTGCCGGTTTCCACTTGATAAGACAGAGGCTGTGCCATAGCAGAAGAGAGAGCTGCTGGAATCCTGCTGGTGGAGAATCGCTAATTCACTTCCCGGTGGATGATATGCCCAGTTTGCTGTCATCGTTCCATGTCGTCGTGTGAGAACCGGATGGGGGAGAACCACTCAACTCACTATGCAGTTTGCTGAGCCTTGGAAGATGATTCAGAATCTGTGGTAGATAACTCAGTATGGTACCAATGAAAAGTTTGCCAAGGAATCTCTCGTTGCTTCCATCCGTGACTTTCCGTCCGTGACTTCCATCTTGCCAATGTGACTGCCTTCTACTTTTGAAACTTTGGGCGGGAGGTAGGCGGCAAGTGCCAGTAGAGGTGGAAGGTACCAAGTCGCGCAACATCAATGACCTAGGAACGTTCGGTAGATATGTGGGAGATAGTTCAGCATCAGCATCAATGGTACCCTCACGAATTCGCTGGAGCAGCTTACCATCTTCCAAAGCAACAGGCAGCAGCTTGATATTTCTAGCTCTCTCTCTCTTCGCACTTTTCTCCCTCGCCCAGCACTTATCTTTCCAAGCTGGTCAATTCCAGCCTTGCCTCCACTAGTTAGAGTTTCACCAAGAGTGGATTTCGCTGCAGACGCTCAATACTCACATGGAGTCGTCCATCACCCCATGCTACACTGTAGCTCAGAGCGTCATGGCAAGCTTCGTCTACCCAACCATCGATGCCTTCCTATTTTTCGGCATCACGGCTCTCACCTACAAGATCTTTGGCAATATCTGTCGCCTCATACGCAAACCCCGCCGATTTATCGCAGGGCCGGATCGTTTTTCTCCCACAGAAGATTTCAGATGGCTGGCATGCGAACATGGTCATAACTTCCTGCATGGCTCATTCATGATACTGTATCTTGGATGGATGATTATCATCTCGACAGACAACGAAATCTGTAAGGACCAACTATTCTCGCTGTGCCAGCTCAAAGTGTCAGCCAGGGTGACCGGAATGTTGGTCGGGCTATACGGTGTAAAAGTGGTGTTGCAGGTCGCCACAAACTTCTGGAGTCGACTCTGCAGATCGAACATCCGTGCCAGGAAACAAGACGCCGAGCATGCCATGCCGACAACATCAACGATGCAGGAGTCGAAGGCGGTGCCCGAACCGCCCAGAAAGTGAGAGCTCTGCAAACTTCACTGCCTCACAGGATTCCACGTCCCGGAGTGTCATTCAGGTTCGAGCTCGAACAGCACCGCTCGGGATGAGGTGGAGGGTTGATAAATTTGGAAGGCGGGAAGGTGGTGATCGCGGGACTTCATCTCACTACGGGGGACTTCAGGACTAGACGAAAGGTCAGCCCAAGTCGGAACGAATCGACTCACCATATCAGGTTAACAGTCATAACCTGCAGGTCGCCTTGTATGGGCCTGCTGTGTTTGGAATTCGATAGAGGAATGCTCAACGCACATCGCTATTTTCACCAAAACCCAGCGGCATGCCATGTCGTCCTCAACCGGAACGGCCTCATACTCCACTGTCCGACCATCTGATACGAGAATCTGTTGTGCAACAGACGACGTCAAGTCGTTGGTTCCTCCTACACATGTGACTCGGCCCCAGCCACCAACGCTCAAATGCGCCAAGGAGAGTCATGGTGGACTGTGCGCCCAGCTTGTTAAATTGCAGTCCATCTCCCCTCTTCTCGCTATCTCACCAACATTCGCTTCCTCTCGTCACAACACGCGCAACACGCGTCGCTGCACTCATCTTCTCGCCGCGGTCCTTTCTTTGCACGTCCAATCTACTATGCACATTACTCTTCGCGTTGTATTATCCGACTCTCCCTCATACACTCACTGACCCACCTCCGACCTCCACCTGGCAGCTTCGATGGCTCACGAGACGTCGCGAGCCATCCCTTTGACGCACTCCGCAGACGACACCGCGTTGGCTCCTCTGCGGACTGCCTCCACAATTTGGTTGCGGGACGGCTTGACAAAGTCGGTTCCTTGCACACCTGTTTGAACATCGGCGTCAGTCGAGCGTTCACGATTTTCAAGTCTCGCGAAGTCGAGCAAGTTTGACGCAAAGGACAGTTGACGGTGCGTCCGGACTCTCCTTGCGGTCTGAAGTCTCGCGAAGCCGAGCATGAAGTCTCGCAGAAGCGAGCAAGAAGTCTCGCGAAGTCGAGCAAGAAGCCTCGCAGAAGTGAGCAAGAAGCCTCGCGAAGTCGAGCATGAAGTCTCGCAGAAGCGAGCAAGAAGTCTCGTGAAGTCGAGCATGAAGTCTCGCGCAGTCGAGCAAGTTTGACGCAGGACAGTTGAAGACTCTCCTCGCGATCTGAAGTCTCGCGAAGCCGAGCAAACCTGATGCAGGACAGTTGACGGTGACTCCGGACTGCTCCTTGCGATCCCAAACCCCGCGGTCGTTGAGTCGTCAAATTCTCAGGCTGGACAGTCGGCGGTCGTCCGAACTGTGCTCCTTGCGGATTTTGAGCTCAAGATTGCCGAGCATCATCGTCTGTTCCAGAGATCTCCAGCTTAGCTGGATCATGCACGCCTTCTCTGAGGGCTCACCGCGTCTCATCTCAGACCATGCGTTCGACCACAGCAGAATACAGGTTGTCCTGGGCGGCTGGCACGGACGCGTGCGCGTCGAGAATGATCAAGGCTTTCGTCACATTGCGACGGCAATGTGCAACCACGACGGTGGTATGCCTAGGTCATTGGTCGACACAGCTGCGGTGTTAGGACAACGCTTGTCTTTCTGGCTGAGCGTCAACCCGTCTGACAGACTACGAGTTGCCAAGCAGGTCGAAGTCCGAAGACGGATGCTCCGTGTTGCCTGCACGTTACCCAAGGCACATATGTCGACAGCATCATGCAGCTGTCAAGAACAGATTCAAACGAACCAGCTACGGAAGCCGAGGCAAAACGCGAGACGTCGAGAGGCAACAAAGAATGTGAGCGAAGACGCACACTGTCTACAGCATTCGGCCCAAACCAGGACGCAGACGTGCCCGGCAACGTACACTTGGTACAAAAGTCCCCAGCGATTCAGACCACACAAACGAGCTTGCCGCCTGAGTGAAGGGCTGAGGCACAGCATCGTTGGCTTTATCACTGGGAGTATGTTTCAATGTCGAGTTACCCAGCTGTCAAACAAGTACGCACAGACGAGCGGTTCCAGCCCGACGCGGCAGATCGAAACGCCCAAGCCACGAAGGCTGAAGAAAGGCACGATTACGAACCAAGCAGGCCGAAGTAGGCCGAAGTCTCAAGCTACTGGCGCTGAGGGGATCTCAAAGAATTCAGACATCCAGCTGTTAGTTCAGACTCGGAAAGAACCTCCAAGCCAGATTGACTGTTCCCGTCGTCCGAAGTTCTCACTACGGCTCTGGCCTCCACACCAGCATGTCCGGGTGAGCTTCGGGGCCCAAGAATGCTCCACGTTCTATGTCTCTTCGGAGAAGGAGTGGATGCGCCGGCATACTAAGGACGATGAGTGTGCAGCAGTAATCTGGTAGTCCATTGTTCAAATATATCGAAGGCGCAGGCTGTTTGACGTCAGCTGTGCCCCTTCGATGTGAACAAGGGCTACATGCTACAAAGCTGATGTCACAGATTGTCTGGTCTGCCAAGACCAAGAATTGTCGGGTTCCCACACCCAGAATGTTTCAAGTACGCAGCTCTCAACGCTGATGGACGATATGCTGCATCGTCGGGGTTCTCATTACGGCTCCTGTCACCACGCAGGCATGTCCGGGTGAGTTTCGGATGCCCTAGAACGCGCCATGCTGAACGGCCTTCTCCAGACAGAGCCGCTCTTTCGAGCACATGTCTCACGGGAAGGTTGGAGTGTGCGCACTGGCAAACTTTCCGACGATGTATATGGCGGACCGCTAGGATCCGCTGTATGGTGGTCTGCCAAGACCATTGAGCAATCGATCACGGTTACGAAGTAACAGCTGACGATGAGTCCAAAGAGTACGATCAATCCTATGATGGAACGATCTTCAAGCTTCGACCATGATGGACCCTTCTCTCGGTATTCTGTCCAGGTATCTACGTAAACTCTTCGTGGAGGGGGACACTCCCGTCTTCGTGGAGGGGCACCTGGATTTTGTGCCATGCAGAAGACCATTTTGGGCAAGCTCGGCTTCGAATATGGTGGCGTCCATGGCACTTGCAAGATTGGGAATTTTCTTCTTCATGGAGAGATTTTCTGGTCCTTGTGCTTGGGACTGACGACATCATGTTCAAAGTCTGCATGACAACTTGTTCAATGTCTACACGACAACTTGTTCAAAGTCGACACGACTGCACGTTCAAAGTCTACATGACAACTTGTCCAATGTCTGCTTGCTTCGAATGTGGTGGCGCCTCTGCCTGATGTTCTGGTTGGGAACCGCTCTTCACGGAACGATTCTTGATTGGTCTATTGGGACTGACACCATCACGTTCAGGCACGACCAGCTTCGGCTGCGGTGATGTTCTTTTGCTCGACATGCGATCATGGGTTGCGCAGCGTTACTGCTGATCGACTTGATGGGTGCGGTCGGGTCAGAGACTCCACCAAAGCCAAGCTCACCGGCTCGGCATTGGTTTCAGGACGACTGCTTGCGTCTCACGACAATTGCGTGTGTCTCGCGGCTGCTGCAATCGTCTCCGGACCTTTGTACTCGTCGCACGACCACGCAGGCGTTCACAGACTATCGCGATCGTCTCGAGACCAATGCTTGCCTCCATCCCAGGCGATCTGATGGCACTTTCCAATCGGACTGACTCAACGGCTCTGCTGGCGAGTTTGTTCGAAAGGGGAGAGCTTGAAGATTGTTCTGTCAGGGCGATCTGATGGCGCTTCTCAGTCGGACGGACTCAAAAGCTCTGCTCGTGAGGTCGTCCGAAAGCGGAATGCTGGACGACTGTCCTGTCATCACAGGCAAATTGATGGCGCTCTTCGATCGGACGGACTCAACGGCTCTGCTCGCGAGGTCGTTCGAAAGGGGGGATGCTTGAAGATTTTTCTGTTGTTCTTAGATAGATATTCCAGGTTGAACGGGTCTTCGGGACCGCAAGAGGTGGGCATCAGATGTTCTGGTTCGCCAGGGCGCTGGAGCCCAATTGACAACGCAATATATGAAAACTTTTTAAACCAATATATATGTAAATGTGTAAGAAGTTCGGTACGCATGCCTTCACTAACACCCCCCACAACCAAACGGCGACCCCTCGCTATTCCATTCATGATCATGTACCACAAAATATGGCCCTCCGTATAACCTCAAATGCTCTTTGATTGTTCGATCAAGAAGTTCGTCGTCGAGCTTCTTGTTGCTGATATTTGTCTCGCTTCCTCCGCACGATATCCACCTTTCTGGAGATTCGGACCAGGTGTCGAGGATGTTTCGGATGGTTGTTTCGTGGGACATTCTGACTTGAGTCCAGGACGAGTCTAATGCGTGTCGAATGTAGATTGTGTAGGAGTGTTGAGGTGGAAACATGTGGAGGTTTTCGTTGGGTTGAGTTTTGATGCACCACGACATTGTGTTTGGCTTTTTCTTTTCACCGAATGTTAAGGATGAGCCAGTTTGTGATCTGAACTGAGCTGACCTGACCTTGGGGCTGGGAGACACGATCATTTACTCCTTACTGCATCATGGCGGAGATGTCGAGTCTTATCTGGCTGCGTAAAGAGGTCAAGCCATGTTCACAACGGAGACTTACCATATTCCTCATGGGAACAGCAAGCACATGAGCTGTAGATTGCCCTGGTGAATAGACATTTTGGATTTTGGCAACAAGAAATCAGATTCGCAGGAGACGCCCTCCACCCTTAAATCATTTCAAATCTACCTACTCCTGCACATCTAACCACTACATCCGCTGCACATACCCCTCACCATGCCGATACTGATACAAAGCAAACCTCAAATCCCCTTCCTCAGCAATTATCAATCGACTCCTCAGCCTACTCAACGGCACTTTAGTCATCTCATCCTCAAGCATAATCTCTCCTCCAGAATAAACAAGTGCTAACCGAGTATTGTTCGGATCTTCGGACATGGTGTCAATTAGATCAGAGACAGTCACGTCTGGAACGTTGGCCCAGTACCAGATCGGTTCACGTTGACGGCGTACGTAGATACGATGCCATCGTCGAGGGAGGAGGATGGGACTGTTGGAGTACAGTGGGTAGCCTGGATGGCGGTGGGGAGTGCGTGCTAGGCTGAGTCTTACGCTGGCGGAGTGTGGGAAGGGGAGTTCTCGGTTGGCGTCTTGCCAGTCGTCGTAGACGGTGCGTCTCTGGGCGGAGTGATCCATGGAGTATGGACGGTTCATTGCAAGCTCTTTGGTGGATGGGGTACGCTGCGAACTTATGCGAGCGGAGTCAAGATCAAGATCTCTGGACTATCTCGATTTCATCGCGATGAGTCCTGATGCGATTCGCGATCTGCGTCATGAAATGTATCGTTCAGGAAAGGCTTGCCAGGTGATGTAGCAGCTCTTGTCTACGGGTATGATATGTACAGCTTTTTGAAGCCGCTTTGAGCAAGAGACCATCTCCTTTCCTCAAACCTAGTTCCTGCCTTCAATGAAACCCTGAATGAAGTTCTTCGGTAACCGCGCCTTAGGCTCTTCCTCTGCGCGGAAGTATTTCAATACGTGTGTGAGCTGCTTCCAAAAGTTGAGTGTCTCCTGTTTGTGGTCAGCTCCGTTTGTGTCTTGTCCACGCAGCGCGACTGGTATCATGGCCGCCCTCGCTCCTTCCCTTGTATGCCACAGCTACGCACCTGAAATTCCTGGTGGCTGTTGAAGAGTAACACGTCCACCGTCTTCAATTGGCTGACATATCGATGCCGCTCGTATTCTTGTCGTATCTTGGTTCGTATGGCGCTCACTGGCATGTTGAGGGAGTACATGGTCTGGACTTCTGGTGCCTGTATGACGTCCTCCTGTTAGCCAATGTTTCATTCTGGGTGTCCCCATTGTTTCCAATGCCCTGAATGCCTTCTTCCACCTCTTGCCTTAACCAGCAGTATTCCGTGCGCATTGTGCCTGCCAGATAAGATCCGGCTCAATGCCACTCTCCGCCGTTACTCTTCCGGATTGCCCACCTTCCGCGCAGCTCTCGAACATCTCCACGTCTCTGTATATCTCTTCGCAGCAGGGAGGATCAACGTACCGCCCTCAGCCAGTCGCGGTAGCTGGCAAGCACTCTGGTCTTCGCATCGGTCCACGTCGCGGCTGCTCTCCTGTCAGTTTGGGTTCGAATGCCTCGCGTTCAGGTGCTTGGCGTACACGAGCGCGTCCGCTGGGCGAGATATGTCGGGTTGATGACCATTTTGCCTGTCTGTCGTGCGCTACATTCACATTCGTTGCATGCCAATGTCTACGAGTGAGCTCCGACATCCAGAGCGCCGCCGATGCGGGTAGAGCCGCAGAGCGAGCTTATTTGAACGCTTTCAATTGGGCAGGATTTGATTGGCGCTAACTGATGTATGCTTGGCAGCGGCCTCCTTCCTTGCCTTCCGCCTTAAGTGAGGAAGGTACTTCCTTCTTCCTCTCACTCCACTTTCGTTCTTTGCTTGCTCTAGGAGGTACCAAACGAAAACACCAAAACCTGTACAGCTTCCTGAGATGCTTTCAAGGTTCATTTTCACTCCAAGGGTACGTAGAGAGCCAGTGTGTACAATCTGCATTGATGAGACAACTAATAATACTCCAAAATAATCAAAAAATTGCGCTACCCTTTACACGGTTGATTCCCACTCAATTCTGGAATACAAAGTCCCATCTGCGGTGAATCGTTGTTGCTGAAGTCCGATTCCGGCTTCGAGCTCTGTCTGGCCAGCGGCTCGAACGTCCCAGTGCAATCCTTCTCAAATCCATACGGGGCGCACACAAATTGCTCTTCCAGCTTTGTTGGGCATGGCTTGCCCTTTCTGGGATCACATCGTACTTGGCAGGTAACGGTAACTGCGGCACACTGGCCGTTTGTACCACAGCTTTGAGAAGTGCTTGTACAAGAGGTGATCCCGTTGATGTTCGGGCCTAGCTCACCAGTTATATCTGGCTGACCGGTTGTATCGCCGGACTGAAATGCGTTGCTTTCTGTCTCGAGGGGGAAGAGATTGCCGGGACCAAGGTTGGAATGCTCGACTTCAACTTCTGGCGCGCCCCTCTTCGCGAAGATAGCCAGGTCTGTGTTGGAATCGTCGGTGGTCTCGCCTGTGGGTAGGGCCGCTGCCAATGAGTTTGCAGCGGATAGAGCTGCAACGAGTGAAGTTGGCTTCATCATGAGAAGTGATGCCGAAGGAAGAAGATCAAAACAGTCGAGCCGAGTATCAGAGAAGAGTGAGAATAGTGCCAGCAGGTGTGGCAAATCGCTTTAAATGCATGAACGCTCTGAGCAGCAGCCAGGATATTTGTGCTTTGAGCGGCTGTGTCTCGACACCTGGCAGCCATGAAGAGGCCCCGAAGGTGGAAACAACTGATGTCGAAGGCAGACATGCTTGCATGCGATACGGTCGAGGCATTGCTCTTCACGGTCAACTCCCTGTGTTCTTGGCAACATCTGTCGCATCTTACATCTTCAGCCAAACAGCACATCGGAAGAGTTACACAACATTCTCACAGACGCGTTGACAGAGGGTGCCGGTTCCTAATGTGGTATAGACCAGCGCCCACATGGGCGGCTTGAGGGCGGCCCTTCTCCATACCAAGCCTCGGACGCTGCACATTTCATGATTACAGCCACTTTCAACCCATGCTGCATTCCAAAATACGAGGCCGCCGTACTATTCCGAGCTCTGGGGATCCGACCACTCATTATTCATCGTACGTTATTGCACAGCCATAATACCAGTGTTCCTGTTCAAATGCTTTCTACTGCACAGATTTCGATGCGCGCTCAGTGATAGCTGCTTCCAAGCGCTGCTCGCCTTCCTTTCCCTCGGGTTCTGCTCATTACTTCCAACAACGAGTTAACCAAAAGGCATCCTTCTAATATACAACGGGGAGCGGCATATTATGCCGAATGCGGGATCTGCACCTTGCCTTGGATAAGACATCAGTTCCTACCTACCTTTACAAGCTCGAGTCCCCACTGGGTTGGGAACACAGTACCCCCTCTGCGGTGAATCTCCAGTAACATTCTTCGGGGCTCCAAAGACCCGGTCGTTGGCGAAACTTGAGGCCTCCTTCGAACTTGAACGTTTCGCCGACAGGAATGTCCCTCCAGCGCATGTATCATGACCAGTCATTCGTGGCGCACATACTTGGATTGTTTCCTTCTTCGTTGGGCAGGGCCCGCCACGCCTGCGATTGCAGCCTACCTGGCAAGTGACGGTGGTGTTCGTACAGATACCGCTCACATTGCAGTCTAGGCTAGAGCGACAAGTCTTGATATCAAAGGTGCTTGGTCCGATTTCGCCGTCTATCTTGCCGGGCAAAGGTGTGTACCAGTCTTTGAAGGCAGAGAGACCGTTGTGAACGTACGTTGAGATTTCGGACATGCTTCTCCTCCTCCGGGAGGCAGTGACATTCTTAGACGTGTCTTGATAGCCACCGACACATATAGACTGATCTTTGTAGATTGCATCTGATACGTCTTGCCAAAGCTGAGTGTAATTGTCGAAGTTTGCCAGCGTCCAGTAGATCCGACAGTTGGCCGGCAAGTAAAGCACTTGATTTGGAACTCCGTCCACGTTGTTTTGTGGCCGTATCTGGTCTCGGAGATTGACGGTTGCATAGGTAATCGACATTCCGGTGTCGTTAAGGTACGCTGAATTATTCGCACCATTTATGATACCAGCGATAGTGAAGTCAAGGTCGATCTGATCACTGCTGTACATCACAGCGCCCCTAGAGCCGCTAGCTACTTGCATAGGTGTCGAATCTGCTCCGCCGCCGACTACAACGGTTCGTATTCCGATCGACTGGGTTGCTATCTCGACAAATAAGGAGCACGAAGAAGCACATTGACCGTCTGTAAGGATGACTATGTCGCCCGCGTCCCAGGGATCTTGCTGACCAGGATTACCGATGGGTGTAGGATCAAAGCCTAGGGCGTCGAAGGCATATACCGCGCTTGACAAGTTGTACTCTTCGACTCTTGAGAATGTATCGCCATTGAAAGTCAGCGGACCGCGGAGTTGCTGCCAAGAGGTAAAATTTTGCTGGGTGTCGAAGTCAATGAGAGTTGTGGCTACCCATTCGTTACCAACAAAGATATCGTAAAGGTCATTTTCCAAGATTATCTGTTGTTCCTGGTCGAAGTAGTCTGTCAAACTCTGTCCGAGATAATCTCCAAGTGGATGAGAACGCCTCCGACTAGGCGTTGCCGGTGGTGACTTGGAGGGAAAGAATTAGCTGACAAGCTCAAAGGCTAGAGATACGTCCCCACCTCGGTTCTGTTGCAGATCAATGATAATTCGCTTAGCATTTCGAGCGGTAGCATTGCTGATGAAATCCTTTATGGCTTGCTCGAAAGTGTCATCATCGTAGTAAGAAGATGCGAAGCTTGGAATGCTGATAATGGCAGTGGAGATATCGCTCAGATAGTAGCCTGTCACAGAGCCAGGAGCGTCGAGTCCCAGGTTGTCCTGTTGAGAGATGGTAGCCTCCGGATATGCAGTGGTGACACCATGCCACGGGTTAGTTGGTGTGTTATCGCGCCTGCTCCGGCGTGCCGTCTGCTCGTCGCCCTCGCCCGAAGTGCTGTAAGATTCATATGTCTGGTCATAGTTTGCAGGGAGTAAACCTAGCACGAAGAAGTTGTAAAAGTCGCCTCCAGTCTCAAGTGGTCCAGTGAAGGAAGGGGGATCGTAATAGGCTACCCAAGGAACCGTGTAATTGGTACCATTCTGATATATCGCTGAAATATTGTTACTTCCTGGATAGAAGGTACCACCATAGGAGAAAGTGCCTCGATACCCATTGATCAACTTTGCTGGGGTCCTCATGAGATTGTTCCAGTCCGCGTGCTGGTCGACTGAGTCGAATGACTGGAGAGCAGCGTATTGCTCCAGGAATTTGATGACAGGAACGCCGTTCATGGTGTTTATAGGATTAGGAACTACACCGTTCTCGGTGTAGTGTTTAATGTCATCTGGGAGTGCAACGTAAGCAGATGATGAAACACAGATAAGGCAGGACTAACACCAGAAGTAGACTTTGGGCACTTCCCTCCCGTCCTTGGACACTGACACGATCTGGAAAGGTCTATCGCGACATCAGCTAGAAATTAAGGTGAAGGAGAGACCAGACTCACGCTGCGAAAGAGAATTGGGGGAGAGCGCCGGCCCACAAATCAAGATGTTCGTCGTGTGCTCCCCTGATGAGTTGGTAGATGTCGGCGTCAAAGACATACTGGTTGTGGTAGTGGTCGGCATCGATCCGGTGCTGTATTCTTTCAAGCTCGGCAAAGATGTCGTGCCTGGGCTGTTGATATTCCTGAGGTGGGTTCTTGAGGAAGGCCGAAGTGCTGTGGAACTGAAGGGTTTGATTATACCAGGCGACAAAACGAGTGGCAACTGCACGATTGAATGGCACGCTTGTCAGACATTCCATAGCCAAAGCGGCTTCGAACCAAGAAAAGCCATGGTAAAGATTCTGATTATTGATCTGGCCGCAAGCCGTGGACTGTGGTTGTGGCGGTTCTGTGTTGAGATCATCGCTGACACCGCGTGTAGTCTGGGCAGCTGTAAATGTATGCCAAAGGAACAGCGCTGCAGACAGCGAAGGGGCCTTCATTACTGCGAGGGGATAGTACTGCTAAGATGGAGAATGAGCACTTGCCAAATGCACAAGTCGAGGCTGATATGAGGGTAGCAGGAAGGCACAAGTAGGAGTACCGGCAGCGGTCGCACAAGCTTTCATTTGCGTCAAGCGCCTCGGCGGCAGCGACCACTTGCATGCTGTGACAGGCTGTACATTGACACCGGTCGGCCATGATCTTGTTGGGAGGATGTTGAACAATGATGGTCAGAGGATGTGGAGGTTGCAGGCGTCCAAGCGCGAAAATGCGTTTGCCTTCGTTTGAGGTTCAGCCCAGTTGATCATGTCCGCCATCTATCGAATTCCTAGGCGCGTCCAGGCACTCTGTTGGAAGGGTTGCACGGCAGCACAATTACATAGACATAGATGCAGTGTCATGCACCCGCCGAAGAAGGTCACCCTGGGCTCTGGCTTGGAGAGGCACCTAATGCGGTATAGACTGGCGCCCATGTAGTATCGAGCCAATAGCAGTGTAGCACGTAAACTCAAATTTAGAAGGAAACAGGGCAACTTGGGGGCCGCACTCCTCCAATTCAAGATGCCTTCCACATGATCAGGCCACCGTGCTGTTTCGGACTCTGGATCCCGAACCTATCATCAACGAACATGAGCCATGCATCAATACGGCGGAAGGCCTCGCCGGACGTGCGGCAGGACTTTTTCAGTAAGATTATTGCGCAGGCAAGGCTGAGCTTCTCGGACACACATTCGTCGACTTATAGCTCGCCCTCTCTCAGCTTTACCTGCGACATAAGCATGCGTCAAGGCGTGGAGTGCGATGCGATGCTTGTGACAATACTTCGACCCGGGTGAATGCTAGACGCGAGATACAGCTCCATTCTTTGATCTTCGTGCCTCGAAAAGAGAGAAGGAGAAAAACCGAAGGCACCATGTTTGCTCATCCGATCGACAGGAAACTGAAGAAAGATCACGATGCTAGTTCCAAGGAAGCGCTCCGCAGGCTCCGAAGATGCAGTCTGTTTGTTTTGAGTTGTGTGCGAATGCAACAGACAACTCAAGAGGCGGCAACCGAGCATGGCACTCAAGGATTTCGCCATCAAATTCTCTCAAACCAAGAAGGAATCCGGCAAGCAGAAACAACACAAGGTGCCCCATTGATGACTCTGCCTTCAGACCTCTCCGCAGTACTCTCTATTCTGTCCGAGGATAACTTTCGAGCTGTAGAGGAAAGCTTAGTCCGCGGCTACTGTGAATTGCGGGAGTGGTTTTACGAAGCGCCTGCGTTTCGGCATTGGGAGACCGGAAGACCATGGTACTTGCATTGCTATGGAGAGCCACGCTGTGGAAAGGTAAGTCTGTCGAGCCAGGGGCGAATATCTGGCGAACACTGATCCGACCTTAAAGTCAACCTTCGCTGCTGCTGTGGCTCAGAGACTACGGAAAAAGTACCGTGGCGACAATCAGTGTCTAGTTCTGTCACTCTTCCTCGGTCACGTTAATCATAAAGCACGCTATGCCGCTTCCCATATAATGCTGGCTGGTATTTTGCAACAAATGATCGAGAGCAAATTGGACAAGCAATGTCCCCTTGCTGCACACGAAATGCTGAGTTTCCCTTCGCCGGAGACTGTACAACATTGTATCTTGAAAGAGATGGCCAATCTATCAAAGGTCTTCCTTGTGGTGGATGGTCTCAATGATATTCCACCGCATGACTCTGCTCAGGCACTCGAGTATCTCATGGGCCTTTTGAGGCTTTCTTTGCGAACGCCATGCGGACTTCATCTCATGCTTGTTCAAGTTCCAGGGAGTATTGAGAGACGTAAACAAATCGTTTGCGACGTTGGTCGAGAGAGGGAGCCTTTGTGCGACGACGAGTGTACTGAAATTCATTGGAAGTGCGAAGATTGTGAATTCTTCGCTTGCCAGGCCTGCTACGAACAACATCATCATTGCTCGAACTCGTAAGTGTAATCGGAGAAATGATAGTAGCCCTTTGCTAATGGAACCATCATGTGAACAGGCGTCACATACTGACAGAACCGTACGAAAGAACCGACGTGGAGCTTCACTGTGTACTCAAGAAATACATCGACAGGAAGCTCCGCGATCACTGTCTTCGGACTCAGATTGGGAGACTTATCAATGGCGCAAAGGGCATTGTACCTCACGTCAGAGACGAAATCACTAGCAAAGCCAGAGGTATCTTTCTCATTGTCAAGCTCTGTCTCGACTTCATCACAGAACAGCAATCCCTTGCAGATATCCTCGACGTACTAGATAGGTAAGGTCAACCGCTTCATTGAGCTTCATTGCATTTCACACTGACATCGTGCTTTCAAGATTGCCGTCTTATCAACGCTTGTACTTTGACAGCTTGATACATGAAATCAAGACGCAAGTGAACGAAGACATCACATTTGCGCTTACTGCAATGACGCTTGTTACAGCCTATGGGAACGGTAGCAGACCCTTACTGGCCATGAACTTCGATGAGCTCAGGGCAGCAACGATGTTCAAGACGAAGGCCCAGAATACTACTTTCACAAAAGCACGTTTCCTGAATTGCACAAAGGGGATGTTGACAATTGTCAACGAGCTACCCGAGGTCGTGGTGACCTTCCACGAAAGCGCCAACATCTACCTTTCGGAAGAGTGTCAAGACTTGGCGGAGTATTCAGTAGACTTGACCACCGTTTGCTTACAAGCTATCATGGGATCGCCAATGAACAGAATTGCTATTAAGACCAACGAGCCAAGAGTTCTGCTACAGCAGCTCGAGGAAACCCCGTTAATGGGCTATGCTTACCGAACCTGGGCAATACATGCACAACGAGCTGCTTCCCGGGACGCTATGGACACTGTCTGGAAATTCCTGAACCAAGATTACAAGAGAGAAACATACGGGAGGCAGATGATGTTTCTAGCATGTAACAATCCTGGAGACAAAGAGCTGTGGACTGGCGGTGGGCCTCTCCATGTAGCTGCCTGGTTTGGTTTGGACTCAATTCTCGGACAGTATCAGGAGATGCAGAGCAGAGAGCACATTTTCGATGTGGATGCTCAAGAAGCGATAAAACAAAGGACTGCGCTTCACCTGGCGTGTATCCGGAAGAACTCGCACATGATTCTGCCTCTTCTGCAGATGGGCGCCAGTCTTACGATGCAAGATTGTGAGGGAAGGACTGCGCTCTGGGAAGCAGTTGATCGTACCGACGTCGATGCTGTTGAAGCACTGTTCAAAGGCCCGCACAAGGCTGGGGAGATGCAAAAGGCTGTGAATGCGAGGAATCCCTGGATTGGTAACCAGACAATCTTGATGCTTGCTGTGCAGAAACCGAAGTCCGCCGAACGAGAGAAGCTACTCGATGCGCTCCTTCAACGAAGTGATCTGGACCTGAATCTTCAAGACGATACTGGCAGAACTGCCCTGCATATTGCTGCCAGCATGGGTAACTATGCATCCCTGCTACAACTCACAGCTTCTAGCAAGCACAGCTATTTGGAAAGCATTGATCTAGATATGCGGGATGTGTTTGGACGCACTTCAGCTATTGTGGCTTTGTCTTCTCGCTACATCGAAGACGATGAAGTCGACCAGTTTGTCGAATTCCTTCGACGCATTGGGAATCGCGACGATTTTCACGTTGACGCTGTGGATGTCAATGGGCGATCACTTCTCCATCACGCTGTCACCGACGAGAGATTCCAACCTATAGCCAAATACTTACTGGAGGCGGGAGCTGATGTGAACAAGCCAGATGTGTATCAAAGGACGCCGTTGCATTGCGCTGCAGTTTTTCGTGACGAATTGGGAGATGACGGCATAATGCGCTTACTTATCGAAGCGCGAGCAGACCTCAAAGCGAAGGATAGAGAGGGCATGAGACCCTATGATTTGGCCTCAGAAATGAAAGCTCCCTGGAAGACAGAGCTTCTGTCAGAGGGTCAAGTCACACACCAGAACCTTCCGCTCATAAGATGGGACGATGTACTCAATGATGCCCGTGCCTTCTTCAGCAAGGTCAAGGAGCTCTCGGACGAGATGGTAAATCAGACGAGCCCTGTGGGTTTTCACCTACTGCACTGGGCGATTCTGGAGCGCGACCCAGAGCTGGCGGAGCTTGTACTGCAAGATGCCCGCATACATGCTAATGTCAACGCACGAGATCACCGTTTCCAGACTGCCTTACACCTGGCAATCGAGAACACGAGGTATGGGAAGGAGTGGAGCCTGAAAGATCTCAAGGTCGTGGAGCTGCTACTTGATCATGAAGCCGATGTGAATATGGTGGACGGTTCTGGAAAGACCCCATTAAACTACGCGATCGGTTTGCTACCAGACGTACGCAGAGCGGATCACAATTTCGACCTTCCGATTGCATTGATTAAGAAAGGCGCTCGTCTAATCTTGTCTGAAGGACTGAAACAAGAACTTCTGAATTTTGCCATTCGGAACCAAGATATGCAAGCTGTGGACATCCTTCTCAGAGGAGGTGCCAGTAGAATTCTCTACCGTAGGCCGGCTTTACTACCTTCGGAGACGGCGGAGGTATACAAGGCGAGCAAAGAGATGGTGGACTTGTTGCAATTTCACGAGAACGATACTCTGGAACGAGTGGCAAAGGCGGTGGTCTGACACTACGACGATGCTTTGGTCGATTTCGATTTCTCTGCGCGTTCATTATGTAGCTGGTCTAATATACACAGGATGAGGCAAAGAAAGAAATGCTAGGGATGCGAGGCATATGTCCCGTAAATTTACTGGAGGTTTGTTTTGGCACACCTCAGCCAGTCGATCATCGTAGATGGACAAGATCCTACACAATCCAATCCCTGCAGCACAAGGCATCCAATGATTTATGCAGTCACTATCGTAGGCGAAAATCGCAAGCTGAACCGGACGGGCGCCGCCACTTCAGCCCAGACTTATGGACCTCCTTAAGTCCTCTTCTCCCTCCGTCTTGCTTTGGTAACTTGGGCCATCTCAGTTCTTTTTGGCCACTTTTGACACAATTTGAGCTATGACGATCTGCGAATACTGCATCGAGAAGCTATTCAGAGAGTGGCACAGTGCAGACAAGCAGCACCACACAGACGCTGCAGCATGGCAGGATTCAATTAAACAATGTACTATTTGCAGCAGCCTCTTAGACACCGTTGGAGATGCCATCATCAAAAGCATGGGGAGCCAGGTTCCGAAGACATTGGATACATTTGGCATGCTGGGAGCCCTACCGATTTACGACGTGACTCGGCAAGAATCCGCGGCCAGGGATCAATATCTACTAATCTTCCGACCGAACGAAGAAAATGTTAAGAAGATGATCCTTGCTATCCCGTTCAAAACGATACAAGTTCTTGCTCTGCCTGTGAGGAAGTTTCAGGTCTACGCAACGAGCTACGACAATGCTGACATCCCCCGGCTGTCAAACGAGACATTTCTTGATGCCAGAGAGAACAAGCGAAATACGAGAACATTGAATCAGATCAAAGACTGGATTGTCCAGTGCGACAATAATCCCAAGAATCACAAGCATTGCGGGCATTTCAACAGCATCGGAAAAGAAATGAGCTTTGTGCCCACCAGATTGATCGAGGTGAGAAAGCAAGGGGACGATGATGTTCGACTTGTTGAGACACATGGAAACAGCGATTATCGAAGATATGCATCGCTGAGGTACAAATTCTCTCTCAAACGCAAGTGGAAACGGCTCACCTAGTCATCATAGCCATTGTTGGGGCGGATTCATTGCGGCATGCACAAAAGACGACAACTACGAGAAGTACAAGGATCACATTCCAGTCGACAAACTTCCTCGAAACTTCCTAGAGGCCATCAAACTCTGTCGTATTCTGGGCATCGAGTATATCTGGATAGATTCTCTCTGCATTATTCAAAATCAGCAAAAGGAAAAGGACACCGATTTCAGCAAAGAAGTGCCCCGAATGCACGAAGTGTACGGAAGCTCGTATCTGAATATAGCAGCTGCAAGTGCTTGTAACAGCAACGAAGGACTATTCCGGAAGAGACGAATCAATCTTCTGTCTCCCTCGATCGTTCCGTGCGTATGGCAAGGCCGCAATCGGTATTGTAAAGTCATTCAAGAAGACTTCTGGAGTGGCGAACTTCTCGAAGAGCCTCTGTACAGGCGTGCATGGGTTACGCAAGAGCGTATGCTCGCTCCACGAACGATACACTTCGGAACAAAGCAGCTCTTTTGGCAGTGTCTTACCATGAACGCCTGCGAGACAATGCCTAAGGGCATCCCGTCGGTCGTTCACAGTGCTGGGCAGCAAGAACTCAAATGGCGTCGTCTTCTGCAGAAAAGCCGGTTGGAAAAAGGTGAACAATGCAGTGATAAAGATAAACGGACCAGTAAGATAAGCCAGGATGACAGGATCGAACTCCAAGAGGTCTGGAGAGATGCCGTGAGGAATTACACGAGCTGCAATATCACCAAGACGATCGACAAACTCCCTGCCTTCGCTGGTCTTGCACAGGTCATGTATGATTGCTGCGAGGAAGATTATGTCGCTGGTCTGTGGAGGCAAGGTGAGCAGCTGGTGCTACAAATGGCATGGAGAGTCAAAGATTGCAGGACCGGAGACGGGAAGCCATCGAGGAGACAACGACCAGACGAGTATCGAGCTCCGACATGGGCATGGCCATCTGTCGTTGAAGGTGTGATCGAAATCCCGAGAAGAATAAGAATTGATGAAGATACAACAATCAGCTTGGAGTTGACCGGAGAGCCCCAGTTGGAGTTGAACGAAAAGAACTCAACGGCGCCTGGGCGAGAGTTCATGGCACTGGAAGGTGGCTGGCTAAACGCTACGGGATCACTGTACGAAGTCCCCTTCTCCGACACGCATGATCCGGAGACTACCTGCTGGTGCTGGTATTTGCCAGGTATTCCAGATAACGAGAGACCTTGGGTATACATGTATCCCGATGAGCCTCTCCTAATGTCTGAGCAAGCGTTTCCTTGGACATATGATGGAAGAAAATCCTTGGAGATCAAGAAAGCAGGAGAGGCTTCGAGTGCTCACGAGAAAGCTGGCACTCCTGATGTCCCCCTCGGAGAAGAGCTCGCCAATGTCAATGACGGAGGAGAGACTGCTAATTCTACCGATGGAGAGAAGGCTGATTCCGATCAGCAAGCCAGGAATTTCACCATTTTGCCACTTTTCTTTAAGAAGGATTTCATGGACGATGAGGAGTATTACTCCGGCCGGGCACTGGCAGTCCAGGAGGTGGAAGATCCAGCGGGATATAAGTGCACACCGCAAGACAAAGACAAGCATGCTATGTTTACTCGTATTGGTCTTGTTGAGTTTCGAAAAGTCCACGAATCTCTCTGGAGGCGTTTTCAGGGAGTGCCGTACCCTGTCAACCATGAAGGAGAAGGAAGAGTTGCTCTGACTTTGCTTTGAGCGTTCTCGCTCTGGATGGACCCCATTGTGTAAAAGACTGGATGAAGACTATGGTATTGTCGAAACGAAGGTTTTTTTGTGAGCATCCGCCGCGTTGAGGGGAAGGTTTCTCCGAGCCGTAGACAGTTCATTCGAACGCTTTTAATTGGGCAACGATCGATGGGCGCTAGCTCATGTCTGCTCGTCCGTCGACTTCCGTACACTTTCACTCCTCACCCGTTCCAAATTTTCTTTGCTTCCATCACAATAACAACAACTCCAACCATACACCGTCCATATGGTCCTTCCCGCTCCTGAAGAGTCTGGTTTCTCCAAGCCGTGCATACCGCCCGTTTTTGAGCGCTTTCAATTGGGCAAAGATTGATGGGCGCTAACTGATGTCTGCTTGGCCACGCGTTCCAAGGTTCTTTTCTGCTCATCAACAACAACATCACCTCTGTGCCCCGTACAACGACCTGTCGGTGTCGCCTGACACCGCTCCCAAATTTCAACAGGATCTCGTATTAATATGCATCACGCGACTTGTGTCGGTTGCTGCCGCACGTGTCCTTTAGCCGTCTGGAACCCTCGCTAATGCCCTATACTCGCTGGGACAGGCGTTTCATACATATTGTCCACACGGCCAACCTTTCTATCTCGAGCCGACTCTTTCGGACTTCTCGCAACTGCAAAAATGAAACCCGGGCAATGGTTATTCAAATAGCCAAGCTTCCGCTTTGCGGATTTCTTCGTAAGTTGTGCTTCTCCAAAAGTTCTGACCCAAGTCTCTCGTTCTTCTCAAAATGGCATTGCGTGCCGCTTCTTTTCTTACCTCTGCTGCTGCGCTGGTCGCTGCAGCTGATCCTTCGCTCAAGCTGAAGACTTATGTCGACGCCATAACGCTTGAGGCGAGCTTCAATCCAGTCAAGGAGGCATACTGGACTGGACTACCACACCATCGGCGCACTCCATTTGCGGTCTCTCCAGACGGCAAGATTGGATACATTGCCTATCTGGATGCTAGTGGCAGCGGCGTGCACATTCAGCACGTCGACCCTTCTACTTTCACAGCTACTGGAACCGCTGTGACTGTCGACGCCGTCCAGGAAGCTGGAGGACTCGTTGCTCACGATGATGGATTCGCTCTTCTTGGAAATGAGCCGATTGCGACTACAGTATCAAATGCGCCGCCCAGTGGTACTCCTGTTCCTGCCATCTATCGCTATACCAATGGCGAGCAGACATTCAAAACCTTTGTTGCTGGTCCTGGGGTTCATGAGGATGCTGGTCTCTCCATGGCACCCGATATGAACGGAGATCTTGTCTGGTCGGACGAAGCTGAGCTTTATGGGGCGTATTTCGTGGTTACAGACTACACTGGCGATGCAGAGGGCCACTATGGTGATAGTATCCAGTACGTCAACAGCAACGGTACTCTCGAGACCATTGATGGTGCATCTAGCTCATGGGGCTGCTCCCATAACACCGGTATTGCCTTTGAAGCTGCAGATGCGGCACCTTTTGCCAGCATATGCGCCGAAGATCAGGGAGCTATTTGGCTGAATACCAACGGCCAAGGTATGTACAACACTGGTGTCAAGATATCGAATGAGAACACCACCAATGGTGCAGGCGGCGAAGCAATGGGCGGCATGTCTGGTTCATACTCTGGTCTCGCAAGGTTCACCAACTCGACATCGTACATCTTTGCGTGGGTCTCACGCGGAGCTGTCGATCTTGTTGAGAACACTTGGATGGGCGATGGCTATACTTCCTGCCAGAACCGCACCAATGGTCGTCGCGTCGCAATCGCTCTATTCTCTGACAAGGAAACGAAGGTCTCTGCTCAGGCGTCCTCGGAAGTAGGCGCCACAGATGGTGACAGCCAAGTGAACTGGATCAATGCTGAAGGTCCAGACTCCAGCAACGCTCATGTCGCGGTGTTCGATGACCAGTACGCCTTGGTCACATGGGAGCAAATCGACACGCCTTCCTGTGACTTCATCGCGATGGGCTGCAGCGGCACATTCAGCGGCTCTTACTTCCAGCTCGTGGACAGCTCCGGGTCCAAGGTCGGTGAACCGATTACAAGCAACAACACCTATGTGGCTGGTGACATGGTCACGATGAATGATGGCAGCATTTGCTGGCCATACGTCAACATGGAATGGAGTTTGGATGCACCATCCGGCTGGGGCGATTCTTCGGTAGCCAATGTTACCAAGATGAGCTTCGCTTGTATGAGCCTCGTGTGAGACAGGGTGTGGCCGGAAGGACTTCTGAGGTAGTAGACAAGGTGTCTAGCTTCTCCTGTACAAAATAAGCAAGTCCCAGAGATGTATGTATATCACCGGTCAAGCCGCATCGTTCATCGTATGTACAGTACGACATTTGCCAAGTTTCAAATCTCACCTCGCAGCATGATCGCCAGGTAGGCCTCAATAGCCAAATAGCTGAAGGGACCTAAGACCGAGATCTCAACGACGTTCGACCTGATAACACATCGATTTCCTACTGGATCAGCCACAGTTCGGTCAGCTTTCCTCCCTTGCACAGATCCGCCTGGGCAGTCAAGGATTATTTTTCTAGAACGATGACAGAACAACCCTATCCAACAACCACACTCTGCATACGGCGCAGCTTTCTTGTTAGCTGAGCCAAGATTACCAAGAGCATACCGGTATGCTACCCACAGGCTACGAATAATTCACTGCTTATGAAGAGGCCTGTGCTGCGATAACAACCATCTCGGACCGACACACAAGATGACTTCACTCCATGAGCATCCGCCTACGACGCTCCAATGCCACCTTCGCTGTTGCATAGTGCTCGCGTGCCTGATATGAGGCTGACATTCTCGCGCCATCCGTGGCGACAGCTTACCGTTTTGCCACGTAGAAATCAAGCCTATGCAAGACATACAGCTACAAATTAATGCTCCACCTTTGCGCTTCAGCTGAGAATAAGAGCGTGTACACCGCATCGTAGCATATCTTCGCTTGACATAATACGACAGTCACGACATTTGATGCATCCTACTCAGCTCGCGTGATTGATCGTTCCAGAAGTCCCAGGAAATAACAATGGGGAAAGTCCAACCACATCGAGCAGGTATCAAGAAAGGGCCAAGTTGCCGAGAGACTTGGCTACGCATGCACGTTCGCGTGGTCCGAGGGGCCGATGAACGCGTGAGATGCGAGGAAGACGCGGAGAGCATCCAGCGCGTGCGAAATGAGTGATGCGATGGACTTGTGATTTCGTGAGGTAGATGTGGTTTGAGAATTGGCTTAGCATGGATCGTAATGAAGTGACTCGTGTGGCGAAAGCGAACAGAATGTATCAATGGTTGAAATGCTATATTCCGAACTTATGCATCAAGCCTCGAGCACCGTTGCTAGCTTCTCATGTACAGTGCTCAGAAGAACTTGTCTAGAGTTCTACGCCATGCAGGCCAGGCTGCACGCTTGGCTTTAAGTTTCTCCCATTGTTCCATGTCGATCTCACGACGACCAGAGTCGATGTCGATGTCGGACGTCTTCAACCATGCCGCTCTCTTCCAGAAGTATCCGACAGCGTAGAACAGGATGACAACGAAGAAGGCGAGGTAGGAGTTGAAGAATGCTTCAGCGTCCTTTGGAGCCACGGCAGTGTAGAACTAAGTCAATGGATTAGCGAGATGATTTCGTATAGAAAGGAGTCCTTATGGGCTTACCTGAGCAATCAACACCAGAATGACAAGGATAAGTCCAACCCAAGATCCGTACACGCCAAACATGGCCTGGAATGGGAGCTCGTCAACAGTATGGCCGTGGTATTTCCAAGCAGATCTGAACCGGATGTGGGCGAGACAGATGCTGCCCCAGGTGAAGAGAGCTGCAAGACCGGAGAGCGCGAGGAGCCAGCTGAAGACCACGGCACCCGAACTGGCAAGGGAGATGTATGCAATTGGAGAGAATGCAATGATGAAGATAGTTGCCCAAAGTGGACGTCCAGCTTTGTCGATGTATCCGAAGAACTTTGGAGCATATCCTTGTTCAGCCAGCGCACACAGAGTTCTGGAGCCACCATAGACACCAGAAAGGCCAATAGAGATGACTGCCAACATGATGACAACGTTGACGAAAGTGCCGAAAGCTGGGATACCGGCATCCTCTGCGACAATGACGAATGGCGATGCGGAAACGTTGATGTAGTCTCCACCGAGCAGGCGACTGTCGTTGTATGGAACCAAGAGACCGACGAAGAACAGTCCAAGGACGTAGAAGAGGGTGATACGCCAGAACACCTGCTTGATAGCAGATGGAAGTTGCTTTTGGGGATTCTCGGACTCAGCGGCAGCCAAACCGACCAGCTCGGTTCCAGAGAAAGCGAAGGCAGCAGTCACGAAGACACCGCAAAACCCTCTAAACCCGTCGTTGAAAGCTCCAGGATTGTACCATAGGCGGGCTCCCCAATATTCTCCATATAAGCCATTGCTTGGTCCACCGCCGCAGGCGAAGATCACACCCATGAACATGAAAACTGGCTCTAAGTCAGTGCGGCTACTAAATGAAATGCCGTTTCGTCTGTGAACATACCGATGATGGTTGTTAGCTTGAGCAGGGCCACCCAGAATTCTTCTTCAGCATATCCGAGGACACCGAACAAGCTGATCACAACAATAATGACCAAGAAGACCGAAATCCAGATTGCTACGTTCGGAGCTTGCTCGGGATTGTCTATCCAGAAATAGTTGACTGTCAAGGCTGCGACAACCAATTCAAGCGGGAGCACGACTGCCCATTGCAAGACGTAGTTCCAGCCCATGGCGAAGCCCCACGCAGGATCAATGAAGCGGACCGAGAAAGTGTAGAAACCACCAGAGATAGGATACAAGTAGGCGAGCTCTCCGAGAGCGTAGACGACGTTGAACATCATCTATATCACTATCAGTACAGTTCGAGTTTTCGACGAGGGTCTGCTACTCACTATACCGATAATGCCGAAGCAGAGGAGTAAAGAGGCAGGGCCACCAGTACGCAGAGCGCCTCCGGAACCCACGAACAAACCTAATTTCCAGAAAGCACCCGGTCAGCGTATGTCGCAGACACAAGAATTCGCGTCATGTTTTTCAATCTCACCCGCTCCAATAGAACCTCCAATGGCGATCATGTTCAGATGACGGGCTTTCAAGGTCTTGTTCAACCCATTGTGCTTGTCGGCAGACGAGCGCTCTCTGAATGAATCTGGAGACAGACCCAAGCGGGTCAGGAAAGGAAGTTTAGGTCCATTTTCGTAGACGACATGACCATCGTGGCTGACATCGGATGCTGAGGTATCGACCGTCGGCGGGAAGGCTTTCTCGGTATCGGCCATGATATGCGTAGTCCGGACGAGGGACTGTAACGCTGTGAAAAGGAAACGCGACAACGATAGCAGACCGCCACAGAGGCACCCGTAGCTCTGGTACTTATACAATCCATGAGTATCTCGCAGCGTACCGGTAACGCCAGCCGCTACTGCAAGCGGGCCAAATGCCAGACCCTTGCGCCGTCTTTGTGCCCAGACGGTGAACGAGCAGAAATTCTTGGTGCCAATGTCTTGGACTGCCAAGTCCGCCACGAGAAGACACACCACGAGGGCATGGAATGGGCAGCGAACCAATGTGCGGCGCACATCACTTATCGCGGCTTATCTCGTTTCGAGACCATCATCCTCGCTGGGATAGATGTCCGTGATCCTTTGTATTTGGGGCTGTTCTTTCGAACGACGTTGTCTGCATCGAAGACGACTAATCTCGGCCTTGGTATTTTGGCGTTGCACTCGCCGATGGAAAGCGGCTGCAACGTGAAGAAATTAGCTGATGAGAACACGCGGAAGCATCGTGGTCACGACATGAACGCCTGGAGTAGTGCACGGGAGCACAGATGCATGTGCTGCTGTTACCTAATGGGTGGCATTGGAGTGGTAATGAGGAGAAAGAAAGATGGAGACAGAGACCAAGAAAGAAAGGTCGAACGTGGAGACGGGAGGCGGCCAAAGCCTGCCGAGAATCCTTGCTCCTAGCCACCTTTTGCTCCCAGATACTACTGCACATCTCGCGGGTACGTACACTTGCATTGCAGTCTTGGTAGATTGTTGGTATCTCCAAGCTCGCAAATCACATTGTCTCCTCCAACATCGCATGGCTTGTCCACCCCATGGCTCGAATGTAGATCTTGCAGCTCTCGAGCAGACGCCCCTTTACGCCGCCTGTCCCTCTCGACGATTCGTTGGACATAGTATACACATCCTGCCCTTTGAAGGCGCCCATACAAGTATCGAACTCGAGCGGCTTGACCATGCGCCAGATCTTGACAATGTCGTCCGGGTGAAGCGGAATGCGATTCGGAATGCTACAGCGCCGGTCAGCTGGTACGATCTAGAGATAAGAGGCTTGGCTTTGTCGACAATAGAGGGATCATCGCAGACATGAGCTGCAGGAACACAGACACTCCAACTCACCTCCAGAAAAAGGTGAAGCTGATCACACCTTCTTTTCCTGGCACAGGATTCGTTGCACTTGGGCTGGTGAAGATGGTATCTGCGATGAACAGAGTCCTCTCCCAGTGCAGAAGCAGGCTGCCTGGGAAGTGTCCTCCAGCCAGAATCGCTGTGGCTCCAGAACCAGGCAAGATGTCGGTATACGTGTCCGTCAGGAAGCGAATATCTGCGCCAGGAGAATCGACACGTTCAAGCCAGCTTTTGTCTGGCTCCCCAATGTAGACTGGACACTGGAAGGTGCGGGACCATTCGGACCAGGTGCTATAGTAATGAGGATGGCTTATGACGATGCACGCGAGACCTCCTAGGGAAACAATCTTGTCGACTGTGTCTTGGTCGAGATACGTGATCAGATCCCAAAGGATGTTGCCGGCTGGGGTCTGAATCAATTCGGCGCGCTCTCCAATTGCGAACTGGCAACAGTCAGGCTGTGTTGCATTCATAGGAGCAACATGGTCATCATACCGATGGGTAAGTCTTGATACTCCAGACTTTGGGATTCTGCTTATCTTGCCACCATTCGTTCTTATGTCCCTGCTCCTTCAATTTCCGCAAAGTTGTGAAGACTTGACCTTCGGCAGGCACATATTGGCGAGGGTCGTCACAGATTTTGCATTCGTCCTTTCCGGATTCTTCTGTCATAGGATACTGAGTACCACATTCATTGCAGACGAGCAGGTCGTCTGATATCCTGAGAGACATAATGACCAAACTTCACTTTCACTTCGGTGTTGTGTCAAAGCACCGTGATGGGCATTGGCATTTTACAGAGCTAATATTCTGGTAGTACCTGGCCACAATTACCACACTTCAGTACAACACTTTCAAAGGGCGTGGATACCAAAGCCAAATCGACATGCTTTACAAAGACGTCGCAAGTATTCCGCTCACATCAAGAGCAACTTCCAGTGCTTCCCCGCCAATCCTTCCGCGAGTACCTGAGTATCACGCACGGCTACAACTTCCAACTTCGTCACTTGCGCTCCTTACTGAATCTGCTTCTGTTCAAACAAAGTTTGATGTACGGTATGGCATGTGATGCGAACAGGTTTCGCGTTAGACTTCAAAGGACGGATACGTGGAAGATGTCGACAAGGCTGCTTGCTAACATCAACACAGTTCACAGAGACTCAAACGACATCAAACTTGGTAGTCTTGCTCATAGAGACATTGGATTCGACGAGAGAAATACGCAAAGACTGGATAAAGACACTGCCATCGAAAGAATAGTGTTGTCGAATCAACCCCCGCCTTGCCCTCCCCCAAAAAGACATGTCGACAAGTGGGAATCAGTTACGCACGTCAACAATCCCTGGGTTGGGACTTTCCCTGCTAATTGGTTCTAAAAGCGCATAGCATCTCTGGACCTTTCTGGCTGTTGATGCTCTCATATGAGATGATTGCTGGGCCATGGTCGTCGGTAGATATCTCCGAAGCAACGTATCGGCTCCAGTCGGACCCATCGAAAGTCGACCACCAAAGTATGCCGTCATTGCCTCGAGCAACACAGTATAGAAAGTCCTGGAATACGCAAAGCGAAGGCGCCGCGCTTGAATAGACGTCACCTCCATGCATCTGCTTATATTCAGTCCAAGAATTCCTGGAATTTCTCGTCCACCACAGACGGCCATCATTGCCTCGAGCAACGCAATAAAGGACGTCTCTGTACACGGCCAACGCAGGCGAGGCACTGGCGTACATTTTGCCGTTGCCCATCGGTTTGTAGTGATGCCAGGAGTGAGAGCTACCGTATGTGGTGATCCACAAAAGGCCCTCATTGCCTCTGGCAACGCAATAGAGCTGGTCTCGCCAAACAGCAAGAGCCGGACCAGAAGATGTCAGCATGCCGTGCATTACATTATCCTTAGTCCAGGTGGAGCCATTGAATCTGGTGTACCAAAGTGAATCGTCGCCGCCCGCACCGCGGTGCACTACATATAACTGGCCTTTGTATTCGCAAGCTGCGACATCTTCCTCGGTCCGACAATTCGGCACCTCTACACTATCTCCCCATCCGCGGATTGGATCGTACTTGATGTACCAGATCCCGGTATCACCAGCGCCACGATGCAGCAGAAGAAGATCATTCTTATACTGCGCAAAGGCGGGCCGTGCTTTGGTGTAATTGGAACCAGTAAACTTATAATCCTTGGACCAGCGGCCTTCAGAGAAGACTGCCCAGGCCATCTTATCGTCGGGAATGTTTGCAGCCCGGATTGGGGCGAGCATGAGCGGCATGGGCCAAGGGGAAGCAAGGACCAGACCTCCATCGCCTGCTATAATTTCGCATGCCACCGCACGCACAGCCAGTGCTGAAGCAATACCGACGGCAAGGGTCCCAGCCATTGCTGTGCCGGTGACAAAGGGCGCAGACAGAAAAGGCGCCGCAGCAGCCACTAGGGTGCCTGGATTGTTGAGACGTTTGACGGCGGCCGCATTAAAATTGAGTTCGAATCCCCACCAGTACGCCTCGCCACGTACCTCTGCCATGGTGTCTTGTGGCTGCTTGATGCTTTGGAATGGAAAGATACTAGAGAGCTTTCTTCGGGTGTGACGTCTATAGCGAGTTGGAGGGCTACAGATTTCTATATATATGGTATCTGCTTCGCTATGAGACTTGGTGTCTACAGCTACAACTACAGCCAGGTAGCAGGCCAGGGTGAATACAAATCACATTCAATGGATTGCTACGCTACTGAAAATACGAAGGTGAAGTAACTCACATGTGCGACATCGTGTGCAGTCAACGATCGCTAATGCTAGATAGCAGGTAGCAACCTTGTCATACGAAAGGTTATTCATTGTTGCAGTAGCCATTGAGTATTCGACCAGACCGGTGCGTGAGGTGTGTTCTCCATTTCCGGTAACAGCACTTTGATGCTAGCTATTTCTGACGGACTATTGTGTGTCTTGGCTCTCATCTCAACAAGTTGGCAAAGCCAGGGACAAGTTGGAGACAGCCCTGCATGGTGCATTTTTGCTCTGACCGGAATTCGCTTTCCCCAGCAGCTGAGATGCCTGGCCAGACTTCACATCAACGACTTATCAGCAGTTCTGGATCGCTGCAACCAAGAAACCTCTCAAGCATCTGAACGAAGGCCTGAAGGCATCCTAACTTAGGCCTCCAACGACGATACGAGCCCAAATGACCGAGGTGTCCTCGGAAGTCATTGTGATCAGAGTTGGATAGAACAGATCGAGCCTAGAGGATATCCTCGCATCGCAGAAAGTACTGTCGAGATCTGACGAACGAAAGAAGTGAAGAGAACCATTTTCTGACAATCTAACAAGCTTCATGAGATTCTGAAGTCTTCCATCACAAGGCTTCCCAAGATACGTTCACCAACCTCATCGTCGACACCGGTATAACTCCCACCTCAACCGCAAATAGCTCCAACCGATACCCAAGACCGCAATAGGCAAGCAAATTGTCTGTAAAGACGCCCGAAGTGGAGCCCACCGGACTTTATCGAACATGAGCCAACCAACAGTGCCATCTAGTCGATGAAGGAAGCGCTTCATGATGGTGTCTTCGGGCCCTGAGCCATTTGTGCGCTCTATGAATTCACTGAAAGTGTACTCTTTTCGTGTGATGGTGTGCCGGAGTAGCATTGTTCGACGCCCTTGAGCATCTCGTGTGGTTCGCCAGAGAGGTTCAGCATTCGTAACGTAATCTTCCGCTTCAGAGATATTTGAGATTTGGATGTCGTCTTTGGTTTGAGCTGTCATGTTGAATAGGTTCCTAGGATTTTGGTGCTGGGCTTCAACTCTGGTAACAGATCCATGGCTCTTATGGTTGTGCCAAAGTTGCCCACTGCCAAGAGTGGGTCCACAGCTGAAGCAGGACGCTATTTTCGTTGCTTCTGCCGACCTTCATCCGACATAGCCTTGCGCGAGGCGAAGGATTCTCCGCTTTCAGCTTTGACACGCTATGATCCGTGGAATCGAATGGCTAATTTTCGTGCTTTCACCAGCTATGACACTACTTTGACTAGAGATCTAACAAACATAGCACCATCCAACCTCTACAGCAGTACTTGCCAGCCACGACTTTACCTCGAACGATCTCCATACTCAGCCCTAGGACCGCTCCATACTTGCAAGACTCCCTAGATACCGCAAGGGTATGCGCTCTTGTAAAAGACTTGGCAACCAGCTTTGCATCCCATGCTACTTTCAAGTCAGTCGTCTGATTGCATCATGAAGATCATTGAGAAAGAGAACTCACGATGCCATGTTGAGTCCCATGCTCAATCGACTGTTTGGACAGAAGTTGCTCATAGTAGCCAACGCTCTGCAAGAAACGCAGCAAGCCGAGAATCCATCGCGAGCAACTAGCTCACCGCTCTCGTTCTCGAGCTCCTCAGAAATTTCAGAGATGATCTCTGATACAGGAGATTCTTCGCGAGCAACGATCTCTTCAATCTTCTCCTCAATCTCTTCAACCTCATTGATGATAGCAGGAGTCATTGGAGGGTACGATCTACGCTTCATGCCTTTTGTGTAGCAGGTACTTGTAGGGCAGCATCCTCGATCAAGCACGTATTCGTGGCATTTTGTCACGCAGTAGTTTCTCACTGCTTGATCAGGGATTCCTTCGCCTTGGAGACAACCTTGTTGGCAGCTGTTGAAGACATCGTTGTGGTTGAAGCCTGCGCAGTCTTGGCAGCCTGTCCAGCCAATATCGGCTCTGGCAAGGGAGCAGATGGCTGCGATGAGGAGAGTGAAAGTGATCTTCATCTACAATTCTCCGTGAGTAAATGTACTGTGTGATGTGGGGCCTGAGTTGGGTACCTTGGAGGGAGTTGAGATGGTGGAGTTGATGCTGGTGAGAATGGGTGAAGTGAAATGGTGCTCTTGAGACTGGGAGTACAATGGGAGAGATGATGCTGCTGATGATGCTGCGACTCAGTACTGCTAACGAGCAAGATCTATATACTGCTTCGGACTCTCAGATGACAGACTGAACTGCTAGGCCCAACACTATCCGCATTGACAGAGTCTCTGTTGCTATTCTTTTCTCTACTGGGGTTGGCTTCGCATTACACACACAAATCATGTTCACACCAGGAAGACCGTCCTTCGTCACATAGCCTACAACACCAGTGTCTCCAGAAATGGCCCGGAGTCGAGACGATGCAAACAGAAGAGCAAAAATTATCCAACAACGCCTTGGCATCAATCCTACCGACAAGCATCGGAAAAGTCATAATCCAGCCTCAGCCTTGGTGGCGCTATTCTGTCAAATTGTGCAGCCCTAGAGTCCAAGACTTGGACATGTTCCTTCAATCCTTCGAGGCTACGCTGTAGCCGGATCAATATCGGGTTGATCATCAGGCTTGGCACAGCCGCACGTTCACGAAGTCTAGCAAGGAAGAACTCCACAGCCAAGACCTATACCATTCTATCTTAGTTTGGACAAGATGCGACCTCTCCGTGAAGTGGATCTCGCTGGCTGCTATTGTAGGATCGAAACTCGTGCTATCGCTTCATTTTCGTGCAAGACCATGTTGATGTTCTGGAATAGCAATCAATGCCTCATACCAACGGTGTTGCTCAAGATCCACTTTAATTCGAGGGCAGGCCAAGTCGTTCAACATTGACGTGAATGAGTGTATTGGAGGCTAGATATATATAGGTGTCTGAAAGTCGCCTTCTCTTCTCATCATCATCAGCATCAACAGCAACATCAAATACTAATTCACATCGACTCAACCCACAACAGATTTTTACCTACCTCAAAGGTCTATCCACAAAACAGTCACCATGAGGACCACCGCCATCACCACTCTCATGCTCGCAGCCGCAGCCAGCATCGTCACCGCCGCTGACTGCGTTGTGAACAAGCACGGAACATACACCTACACAGTAAGACACTCGCCTTCCACTTTCCTAGCATTCTGCTAACACGTACCAGATCACCGCACCGCAACCGATCCCCGACGTCTCAGGCGTCTGCGGCGGTCTCTGGGACAATCTAAAACACTGGAGTCAGTGCTCCGCATCCGAAACAAGCTGTGGTGTGATTGGACAATATAATGATTTGCAATGGAAGTTCACCGTCCCAAGCATCTGCAACCATGGCATGGTCGAGAGCACCTGGTGGGAGGCTACGGAGAACGCTTATGGAGATTTGCAGTGTGATTAGAGAAGATGTAGTTGACACCAATTGATCTAAAGCTTAAATCGTGACTTGTTCGAATTGACCCAGTCCGCGTAAGTGGTAGCAGGCCTGCCCAGGATTTTCGAGATGTTGTCAACGCCTTCGTTGTGGTTGGTGTATGCGGATTTGAACCATTCACTTTTCTTTTCCTCGGTACCGAGCTTTACAACCACTCTGTGCCCGGACTGGTCTGGAGTTGCCTCTGGTTCACTGCCTTGTGGAACCACTTCTGCATCTTTCCCAAGAGCCTTCAGGACTACCTGAATGGCATTCTTTTGTTTCATCAAACGAGGTCCGTACAAATAGCAGATATGCTGTCCGTTTTGCTGTCCAGTGGCAAGAACTTTCCCTCCTACTTCCCCCATGTCGACAGGTGTGATGAAGTCGTACTCAGTGTCTGGATTCTCAAGCTGTACCTCACCAGAATCAATCCCGGTTCGCCAGCGCAGCGTGTTAGTGGCGAAAGCTCCAGCCCGAAGTGCCACATATTGGCTGTGCCCAAAGATCTCCTCCAGATTCATTTCAATCCGCGCATGGATGTATGGGATCCCATCGGTAGGCGGTATCTTTTCAAGATCACCCTTTATGGTGAAACTGCTCAAGAATACAATGAATGTTATGCCACTGTCCTTCAATGCCTGAATCGAGGCTCTCATGTGGTCCGGAGTGGAGGCCCTGTACATGAAAGCACATGTAGACTGAGTCTGCCTTACGGCTGACACAATTGATGATGGTTGCGTCAGATCTGCCTGGATTCTTTCGAAGCCGCCTCGAGCCTCATGGGAGGAATCCAAATTTGGGATAGGCTTGCGAATATCCCGCATCGCAAGAAACACTTTTGCTCCATGTTCTTGGGCTGTTCGTGCTACTATGGAGCCAACGTTGCCTGTAGGGCCGAAGACAATTGCGCGTAATGCCATGGGTATAGTTCCGAATGCGATAATGCCATGTTAAGTGACAAGGCAATGTCATTTATATCGAATTCATATTGCATGGTGTCTCGGTTTCTGAGCCGGACGATGTGCGCTCTCCGGACATTACCATTTTCAGCGGCCGAATCTTCGCTTGGTCAGCATCTCTAGGACTGGAGGTGGACTGAAAAGTATAATGTGGAATCATCACGTGGGAACAGCGCGATCATCACTACCATCTGGCTGCTTGTCTGCTCAAGACGGCAAACGGGATATCTCGAGAGACATGTCCCAATGAGATTTCAAGAACGTACGCGTAGCATTTGTGGTCTTGGACACGCGGAGCGGACGAGCAAGGTGTCGAGCGGACTTTCCCCTCTTGTTATCATGACTTCATGACCACCTCATACATGCGACCGACTGACATTATAGTCTCCAAGCTCTTTTGCAATACGACCGCTGGCGCTGTAGTAGTACCCAGTCAATTGGTGCCGGGCAACCTGCTCGAAGCTTGAGAGTTTCGGTGGAGTTCAAGGATCAATGCGCGAATATCCAGGCAGTCTGAAAGGCGGCACACTACTTGCGCTGCTGAATTCTTAGTCGTCAATGGCAAGAATGTTTGGGTACAGTATAGCCTGCGTTCGTGTCGGCGAGATGTTGGTTGACACGGACAAGAGCCCTGGGCTGAAGACGGGATGAAAGTAAACATGGTTAGGTAATCAATGGTCTGTGCACAGTGAAGTAGAACACCTGCAGCAACTGCACGTCTCTTCAGCCCACCTTAGACATCAAACATCGCCCGCAGGATACCGAAGCACTGCACATTGCATGATGTTCATATCCACAAAAAACGCATTGGTCCATGATGGCCGTCTATAGCCAGGTCTTTGGAAACGGACATTTTCTCCTGAGTGCCTGAGGCTGCTATTAAAAGTCATGACCGAGCAGCAGCCTTCATCGGAAACGCAGCAGCATACTATCGACAGCACTGTGACGGCCTGCCCTCGTTGCGTAGAAATGGCTGGACATGGCTCACGCAGAAATCAACTCGACGGCGAAAAGCGGCGCTCCCGCGGACCAATTTGTTCACTCACCGCTACGGCACCCTGACACCCAAATCCGACTATTGCGCTCAGTGCAGACCTCGCAATGCGACGCACAAGAAGGTTTCTTGAAGTTCGCTCTACAGGCTTTTGATATTAGCGAGGCTCCTCAATACGTTGCAATCTCTTACACCTGGGCATCTACAGCAAGTCCTCGAGAAATCCGCGTGGAAGATCGCCCCCTGCTCATCGGTCACAGTTGCCATCATGCTCTGCAGCAAGTCACGGACAGGCAACGTGCCGAAGGACTTGAAACCTACATCTGGGTTGATGGAATCTGCATTGACCAGGACCAGCTCGATGAGAAAGCGGCGCAGGTCAGTCTTATGGGCGATATATATGCCAATGCTATCTCGGTATATGCCTGCATTGGCCAACACGAAAATGACAGCGAGTGGGTTCTGTCCGTGTTTGAAGATCTAGTCGCGGCTTGTGATGCAGATGCCGCCGTGCAAGAGGCCCTGAAAGAAGAGAATCCTCAAAGCACTATCAAATCCACAATTGCGGCCGTGACCTGGCCGGTCTTGGAATCTATAATGCAGAATAATCTGTTGCCTAGCAATGAGGAAACCATATCGGATACATGCGTGCGATTTGCCTTCGCATCTCGCTCACTAGGACAAAGGGACTACTGGTATCGCATTTGGATTGTTCAAGAGCTGTGGCTGTCATCGAGTGTGATGATACTCTGTGGAGACAGCGCTATGGGTCTTGATTGCCTGGGCCGAGCTATGGAATACCTACCCTGGTCCGAGATGCTGCCGTTCATGCGTGGTAGAACTCATGACACGGGAAAGAAAGATGGCAGGTGGCCTAGCACAAATCTCTCGCATATAACCAAGTTTCTCCCCCAGATCTCGACTGTATACAACCTGACTGCACCGAGGCCGAAGGATAGACCAATATGTGAACTGCTCCGTATTTTCAGTTATTGGGAATGCACCAACTTCCGGGACAACATCTATGGTATGTTGAGCATTAGCAGCTGGACGAATGGCAGACCCCGCCCAGATTACAGGCTGAATAAGACCGAGCTTCTCATTCAATTCATCGATCATGCTCGCGACGGACCAATGGCCCCATGGAACTTGATTCCAGCGTTGAGGCAACTCATTGGAATGGTCGTTGTCCGCACAGAAGATGTCTGGTGTCATACCCAGTCACTTCTCAACACTTCTGAAAACTGCGGTGGTGATAAGACCCAAGAGTCAAATGGCGTCGAGACATGCCTTGGCGATGCAGTGCGTATTCAACCTCACGCTTTGACGCCCTGCAATGCTTGTCTGGTAGGAACAGACGATGCTGGTAACCTGACCGCAGAGCTGTTTAAGATGGGCAGAGTTCCGGAAAAGTTCCAATTTGATACATCGCCTGAAGGTAGCCAGAATCTATTCGTGCGCAAACAAGTTGCTGGATACGTTCATGGAGATGTGAAGCAAGGAGACTTCCTTATCCGACCTGACAGAGAGAGTTATGTATGGCTTGCAGCCAAGAAACTCAGCAAGACAGCAAACGAGGAACCTAAGTGCAACATAACGGGCTTCGCGATCGTATACCCGGCCTATCAAATGCCACACAGAGATCCTGATGGAGAAAGCCACTATCAGCTCGTTGTCCACCTAGATGTCGTTGATCTGATTGTGAGCATGGTTTACGACAAAGCTTACTGCGATGGCGAGCTGACCTCAAATGAAACAATGAGCCTCTTCGGTAGAAAAATGTCGCCACAGTCCTGTGCGGTGCTAGAGCAAAGACCGTATGAGGAATGGCATGACGCTGAATGGGAGGACAGTGTGCTGCGAGACAACTTCTGGATAGGGGGAGCGAATGCTTAGTGACTACTTCTGGCTCACCGTGGACAGCTTCAACGCTGGGAGTACAGTCGCAGCGTCGACCACACCGCCACCTCCTACTGCTATCTTCATTGAGAAGTGACAATGCCTCGAAATCTAGGTCATCCAAGTACTATGTACACGACCTGGGAAGACACGAAAGAAGATGAGAAGGCTATCGGTTCAGTCACTGCATTCCAAACTCCCTGTTGCGAACGTCTCTACATCGGCACCCCTTCAAGCATGACAGAAAGAAGCCTAGAAGACTGGATCTCCTCCGCTCGCGCCATCAACTCCTGAACATCCCAATTGGCCCAAAGATACTTGCCCTTGGCGAACTTGGCTTCCTCAGAAGCAAGCCATACCGCAAAATGGCCGGGAAGATTGACTACCAAGTATCAGCACGATCCATTCCATGTTCGACTACGGTTCACTCACCATCATCCTGTCCCTGCACCTTTACATTCTGAGTCGCCTCAGTCTTGATAACTCCAGGTTGAATTGAGACAACATGCCAGCTCGGGTTCTCCGCCTGAACATAATCCACCAGTTTCAAGCTAGCTGCTTTGCTCGCGGCGTGAGCGCTGACTCCAGCCATAGGCAGCATATGCACAAGTCCAGTCGAAACATTAATCAACGTGGGATCTTCAGCGGCGTGCGGAGCGAAGGTGTAGATCGCGTTCAAAGTTGATCGGACATTCATGTTCATGAGGCTCATGACGTCTTCTTCGCCGGAATCCAGGACAAATTTTGGCGTCGGTGTCGCGCCAGCATTGCTGACAAGGATATCGATCTTTCCACCTTGTCTAGCAACGATGCGATCCATGGCTTGTGCTAGCAGCTTCCGGTTGGTGAGATCCACGGCTTCGTAAGACAGTTTGGTGTTGATGACGTTCGAGGCCTTCGAGATCTCTTCGACAGCCGACTTCAGTCGATCTTCTCGACGACCGATGATTGTCACCGAAGAGGCGTCCGCTTGAGCGAAGGCTTTGGCGATTGCTTTTCCTATGCCAGTGCCGCCGCCTGTGACTACGACATTCTTCCCCTTCGCAGACAGTTCGGGACGCAAAGGCGAGATTGCGTCGTATGGCTCGCTGTGCCAGGTGTTCGTGAAGGAGGGAAACTTGTGCTGGATGACTTCTGAGGCCATGATTCTTCTGGTATGCTGTGGACTTTGTGGTCGATTATGGAGTTCGACCAGCTGGTCTATATACTGGATGTCCAGCAAAGCATTTCATAAGGCCCATGACCTTCACTGTACGCTCATCTCAGGACCATCATTGAGATTCTGGACGTCGCGGTCGTAAGTTTCGTCCGAACAGTCGTCGATACAACCTTTAGTCAGACGCTCTTCCAGCGACACATGATCTGCCTTTGTTCGTTTGCTTCCCAATCATGAAGATCAGGCAGTGTGTACGGCACGAACTGGTTCTATTCCTGAACACGGTAGTACCTGATCCTTTGAAACCACTTTCGGATAGCTCTGCTCTTGGTCTACGCAGAGCACAAATTAGAGTTTCGGAGAGAAGCTCATGATTCCAAAGTCGGGCTGTAAGGCCACCAAAACATTACGAACATGGACTGCACCCTACATGACCTCTATTCTGACATTCTGTGATAAGTCAGCAAAATAAGGATGGCATACGTCCGGCTCTGTTAGGGTGATACCTTCGTCCGAAGACGAAATGATTGACAGAGCAGCGGGTCTTCCCGCCTTCTCTCGAGATTGAGCATGAATTTCTCTTGCTAAAGAATCTAGGGTAAAGAGAATAAGTTTCAAAGTGCTCATCAAACTGACGAAGACGATGTTGGTCGAAGAAACACTCAAATACGTTGATCTTGAAATCTAGCCAAAGCATGTCTTCAACGACGAACTATACTGACTACTGATAATATCGCTTATGGCTCAAAACCTCCACCGGTTGCTCCGCGCTAGGCGTACCAATCGCAACATAACCATAATCACCACCGGGTGAAACATCACCCATCTGTATCTTCGTCTCTCTTAGCCTTCTAGCCTTCTCCTGTCCATCCTCCATAGAAGGCCCTTGCTCAACATGGACGTACGGACTATGCCGAAGTGAATTCACAAAATCGTCAAGAACATCAGGTCCCTTCCTCGTCGCATCGAGATAGGCTGTAAGAAGACCTGCCAAGAAGAGCAAAAACGACACCGTGAGCAGAATTCCCAGGTAGGCTTTGTGGCATCTCAACACTATTGTCTCGATGTAGAAGCTCCCTTGCGATGTGGCGAGCGCCCCGTCAGTCTTGGAGTTGGAGACGGCTCCAGCGTCGTTTGGATCTGGATAGTAGCTGATGCCTCCGACTATCGTGTACGGTGCTACTGAAGCCAACCAGTAGGTATTCAGCAGCTGTGTCATACGAGTCGAGAAGAGCTCATTTCCGATATCGTGGAGAGGTTGAGGATAGAGACCATTGCCATTACCATTGTTCGCGTAGTAGTGTGGTGTGACGGTGTCATGGAAGTAAGCCTCCAGTGGCACTTGATTGTGAGGGCCTTTGAATGCATTCTGCGAGAATGTAGAGTTGACAAAGTCGGCAAACCATTGACCTGGGATCGAACTGGCATAAATTGTCAGATCGTCGTTGGCGTATTCGGTTGGTGATGTGTAGTCCGAGGTCTGGATTCCATCGAAGATAGTGAGGACCGGGTCCGGGTGCGGCTTTTTAGATTTTCGTAGTTTGGAAACGGTGCAGTTTAGCTCGTTCATGCAGTAGGCTTGTACTTCCAAGTATGTTGTCGTGAGAGTACACCAAGCTTCGCTGAGATCCGCGTTCCATGTGTTCTGGACGGAACCATCTATACCCATCCACGATTCGAGGCCGATGCGTCGTGCTTGGGTACTGTTGACATCATGCGAGCTATAGATATCGTCAGCTGTATAATTTTGTGCGGGCGTGGAGCCTCTTACCTGTCGTATGCAATGGTAAGTCCGTTCTCATTCGAGACCATCTCACCAACAACACTCGCATTCCAGTTCGTCTTGTTTGCAGTGATTACTGTATCATAGTCGACCACAGAAGGCTGGATTGCAGACTTCTTGACCGAGCAGTTCGCGTAGAGATACGATGTCTCGAAGTTAAAAAGGCCTTGTGTTGACACAATATCAGGACCGAACAAATCCGCCTTGATCCGGTCAAGCTTAGCCTCTGTGGAGTTTGAAGACGCAGTCGTTGTAGCGTTGCCGCCTCTGGTGATGGGAACTCCCAGAAGTGAGGAGTACAAGAGCTGAGGAGACTCTGTTTGCACATCCAGTGCATCGGCCACAGCAGCCACAACGCCGTTGATATTGGGGTCCATTGTAGTAATCCAGCCCTCCGAATCCTTGAAACGATCCGCCAAATCCTCAATGAGCGGGATCTGAAGATTAGAATAGATGTCCTGTGAACCATTCTTGGAAGAGACTGGACTTGACAAAGCAGAGTTGAAGTCCACATTGATAGAGTCTATGGCGTTCCCATCTTGCACCATGGAGGACGAGCTAAGTAGGTCGAGATAGTGGAAAGGCGTGTTTATCTCCGTGAAATTGCTCTGCTTAGAAACAACGCGAAGCGAAGTCTGACCACCGATGGGGTTGAAAACCCACATCAGAACCAGCAGAGGAACCAGAAAAGTCGTAGTCCTAAGTTTGATCGGAGTCATGACTGATGACACCAGCGAACGGCTTCCGAGCAAGTGCTGAACCAGTCCTACAGTCGTGCCTCGTTCTAGTTTCCAATTGGCAGCAGCTTTGAGGAATTTTGCCATGATCAAGGTGAAGATTATGGGAAAGAGTGTAGGATTCTAGCTCCACAGTTAGAAGAGAAATCGGCATTGAGACAGCAAGGAAGAGCGTCTTACGAATGCGGCCATTTTGAGGATTGCCATATTCCTGAAAGAGCTTGCAAGTGTGCCATCTCTTGTATACGCCAGAATACCAAAGACGATAAAATACAGCGGTAAAAGCGAGATTAAGACATCAATCACCGCTAAGCCATAGTGAATCTTGTGTCCTGGTCGAAGTTCTGGATCTTCTGATGCTACTGGTTCTTCTGTAGCGACTGCATATCCTTTCTCGGCGTCGATTTCCAGTTGCTGCTGATGTTCCACCTCATCGCTGGAGTTCGTGACTATTCGAGGCATGTTGTCTGGTTGAACATTGAAAATGCGAGGATGGAAACTGTGCGACCTGGAACACCTAGGTATATCTGCAGCTCAGCCAGCCACACGCTGCGCTATTCTCCGACATGCACCTCAGAACGGCCCCGCCGAGTACATGCTGGTAAAACATGAGAGGTGAGGTTAACGGTATGCATCCAGCCAATAAGTAAGGTTTGGTGGCGGATTCTGGCCGCAGCCATCCACACTCTAGACCTGAACTAAGTTAGCCGATGGCTTTCCTGTCCCAAATCAGGCCAAGATCTATCAGATTCGTTATCTTAAGCGAAACGGCAGCTGTAAATGTGAGCTTCAACAGCCAAGTCTTTTGAGACATTCTACATAACTTCGATCACCTACGACTTATAAGTCCACTTCATCAAATCCCTTTCCACAATCTCATCCTTCATAGCTTCCAACTCCTCCATATCCTGCGGCCCAAACACGAATCTGCACGCCAACCTATCACTTATCAGCACAAAACTCATCTCCTAAATAGAAAGCAGAAACTCACCATTCTCTCCTCACCCTCGTCAACCAAACCATCGTATCAGCAGCCAACTCCGCAGTCTCAGTCAAAATAAAGTGCATACTCTCCGGCATATTCAAAGCCGTTTCAGTCGCAGTACTGCAGGGATGAATAGTGAATGATAAAAGTCCCTAATAACCAAAAATAAGCATTCGATCAAAACACTCCATGATCTGTCTTTCTTTCTCACCTGACTTCCATACTCCGCCATCAAAAAATCATGTAATCGAATCTGAGCCATTTTGGTAGATTGGTAGGCACTTCCTCCAGGACTAGACATCTCAAATATCAGCAACGAACCCCCAGAAACCACGCGCAATATACTTACATAGTAGCAAAAGCCCCCGCACTCGAAACCGTCAACACAGTCTTCAACGTTCCCTTAAGAAGCAAAGGCAAAACCGCTCTCGTCACAAGATACGTTCCCTTGATATTAACTTCCCAAGTCCTCCACCAGTCCTCGATAACTGTCTCAGCCAAAGGATACCATTTCTCCAAGCGACTAGCATTATTGATGAGGATATCCAGACTTCCGAATTCCTGAGACACTTTTTCCGCAGCTAGCTTGACGGATTCCGCATCACAGATATCTGTGGATAATCGCAGGATTTTTGGAGGATTTCGACCAGCGTCTTTTGCCGCGTTGAGGACCTCGTTTGCTGCGGCATCGAGGTTGGAACGGGCGAGTAAGGCGATGGATGAGGCACCGGCGCGTGCGAAGGACTTGGCTGTGGCTAGACCGATGCCTTTTGATGCACCTGTGATGAGGACTTTGATGTTGGAAGGGTTGGCTTTCAATGGGTTGATGAAGGGATATGTGTCTTGATGTTTGGTTGGGACGAGTCTGAGGCCGAAGGGGTTGTCACTTGCGTGGGTTGCTTCATGAGACATGATCACAGCCACGGCGAATTGTAAAGGCGAGGTGTAGAGCACAGCTTTGGTCAATGATGGCGGAAGTTACGAGAGAAGAATCAGATCTCGCTTGGTATCGTGCGAGCTGATGAGATGCCTAACAACGAAGTCGTTCATGTTGTGTACACGATATCATTGTTGCCTACAACCTGTTCCATGGCGGACTCTCATTTCCCCGAGTGTTTGGACCAAAACACCGAAGGGTTGGAAATGCGGCGCTTCGCTCTTGATCAGATCGTAGTATCCGGCATTGTAGAGGTGTCTTCTACTGCTTGCCCTAAGATATCATCCAGATCCAAAGGTCGCAATTCCTGTCCGTGCTGAACGGTATAGCGTTTTCCATGATTCCAAACGCCTCGTAAAAACGTGGCTGTAGCATTCAACGAACAATGCGGTTAATAAGCAAGTGGTGATGGGACTGTACCAAATCCTGTAGAGAGAAATGTCCGAAGGATCATCTCCGGATATAGCATTTTCGAGTGGTCCGGTCTGCGAGCACGTGACACTACCACAGCCTGAGGTCACTGCATCCACTGCCAACTGTGTCAGTGATGACTTAGCGAAAGCCAAGCGATGCGAGTAAGTAGCCTGATAGCCTGAGCAGCGTTGCAAACTATCACAAATCTGTCATGTCTAGCAGCCCGCCGTGTGGAATATAAAGGAGCATGTCTTCGCCCTTGACATTAAGAGCATCGCAGAACCACTTCAACTCCAAAAGACGCAACTCACCTTTACATCCGAAATACCAAAGCAAAAAGCTACCTCAACATCATGGCAACTCAAAAAGCTTGGCGTTTGCACTCCTACGGTGGTCCAGAATGCCTACAACTGGACGATGTTCCAGTTCCAACTCCAGGACCAGGACAGGCTCTCGTTGCAGTGAGCAAAGTCGGTATGAATCCGTTCGACTGGAAGATTCGCGAGGGCTATGTGAAGGAGCACATGCCTCTCCAGCTGCCGAAAACTCTGGGCGTCGACTTTGTTGGCACAATTGTGAGCCTCGGCGACACCTCATCCCGTTTGAAAGTTGGGGACCGAGTCATGACGATGTCGACCAGTCTGGGAGCGTACGCTGAGCACATTGTCGTGGACGAGAAAATTCTGGCTCTTGTGCCATCTTCTTTGGACGACACCGGAGCTGCAACATTGCCAATCCCTGCTCTCTCGGCGTGGCAAGCTTTGTACACCGCTGGGGAGGTGCACGCTGGCATGAAAATCTTGATCCACGGAGCTTCTGGGCTTGTCGGAGCTTTCGCCGTACAATTTGCAAAGGCAAAAGGCGCAACAGTGATCGCCACTGCCTCTGCGAAGAACCGAGAGTTCGTCATGTCGTTGGGCGCGGATGAATTCATCGACTATCAGACGCAGAAGTTCGAAGAGCTTGTCAAGGACGTTGACCTGGTCTTGGACTTCGTCTTGATCGGCGGTAGCATGAACACCACGGATCGGTCATGGCAAGTCCTGAAGCCAAACGGCACCATCGTCAGTCTGGCTGATCCAAGCATCTTGGGTAAAACTCCTGCCGGCTACAAAGGTTTCTTTCCCACCATCGAGCCGGATGTCAAGGTCATGGAGGAAGTCGCCCAGCAATTGGCGGATGGGAAGCTGAAATCAAAAGTCGCGCAGACCTTTCGTCGCAGTGAGCTCGTTGATGCGATGGAGATCAATAAGGCTGGTGGAAAGACGGGAAGGCTGATTGTAGACTTCAAGCGTGCCTAGATGATCACTGTCTGTGATGCCAAGTGTGTTTTGTAGTCAGATAATCAGCAGATATTGGAGAACACGAGTACCTGGCTTTTTCGCATGCGGTTCCATTGTATAACACGCTTCCTAGTGTTGGCTCTTCCCACATGTTAGGCAGTATTCCGTGTGATTGGAAGGCCTTCCGAACCTCTACGCCTGGAGTATGTTTGGCGCTTCAGAACCGCATTCAAGGCCAGCTCAATGCCCTATGTTGTCTTCCCGGCTCGTAAATCTCTTGGACAAGAATAGTCTGCCTACGTAGTGTTCGATACCACGCGTCTTTTCCCCCTCCAACCAGGCGAGCCGTAGTAGATGTGAAGGGATGTTCGGAAGGGAGGCATCCGGCGCACGAGCACCCGGTATGACAGTCTCCCGGTGGTCTCCCTGCGGCTGCGCGGGTGAAGTTTCGGCGGTGTTGGAGACAGACTCTGTGTGAACTGGAACAGGCTACTGCCATGTAGAATTTACGCGAATATACGCAGCGAGATGCGTACGAAGCAAGAACGACCGCGAAGTTGAGTTTGAGGCTGGCGATCCGCGGTCTTGGCGTCCGGTTCACCCTTCTCTGTCGGCAGCACTTGCAACGACCAACTTCCCAAACATCACCATCATCAACACTCGGTGGACTATCAATCGCGACTTCCTGGTTGTGTGAGCTTTACATACACTCACGTTGGAGCTTTACTCAGGAGTTATCACCGTTTGGCAGCAATGCCGCGCCAACGAGATGACGCGCAGCCAGCACTTCCATCTACACGTCGACGCTATTCGAGCAGAACACGGACGAACATGTGCAAGTTGTGACATCCTCTACGAGGACTGGTACTTCGTAGCACCTTTCTTGTATTCGCCGTTTCACTGTCTTCTACGGAATAGACCGATCCGCTTGTTCAAGATCTGAGATTGACATGCTCTCCCCTGACGAGGTTCAAGCTTGTGTCAATGCAAGGATATATGGTTGTACGAGGAACGATACTCCGTACGAAGTACAGTGGTAAGGCTGAAGGACTAATGATAGGTCTCTGCAACTAAGGAGACAATGCTTTCACTCCAGAATTGAGCACTTGAAACAGCTGCTATACCAGCGAGCACCGGGAACTTCCGCAGATATGCCAAACGTATTGCAGAGAGCAAAAGCTTGCGCGACGCCGGTGGTCGGTCTCCATTGACGCCGAGTCGCTGGTGGTGCTGCTCTGTCCCGAATGCTCTAAACCAGAGTGAACCCAACCTGAGCAAGTATTAGAGATTGCGAGCCACGCACTGAGGACCCATGCTGCAACAGAGCCTGATCCCTACTACGAACTCAAATTGTAAGCGGATAAGCTGACCGAGGAACTCAATACCGCCAAGAGACACTCACATCCCGGAAGAATAGCAGGTGAAAGGGGATGCCACATTGACAGCCTGATGGCTAGACAACGGATTGCGTTTCCTCCGCGGACAGACTGTCTTACGCAGTTGGTGATCGTCACAACTTTGTCCAGTTCGTTGGGACGTCCACCAGAAGCCCTGCACGTGAAGTGCATATACGACAGATCTTACACCGAGTATAACTTCTGGGCTGGAGCAGGAGCGACTCCGACGAAGGTGTCGTAAAGCCGTTGGCGTCCATTCTTTTCAGTCAAAATGCCGTCTTATAGACTAACTCCACCTCCATCTATCAAGACAGAACATGAGAACGAATCAACTTATTCCGGATTCACCACTCTTGCGCACTCGCAAACTACACTCGTTAAGCCTAAAGATGAGACAACAGAAGATCTCACCGAAGTGGAGTCTGGCTGGACCACCAACGACTACCACACTCCGATCACTACATTCAGTAAAAAGGAACAAAAGCGCATCATCCGACGTATCGACCTCCGAGTTGTCGTTCTCCTTGGATCTATGTATGCTCTTTCAATGATTGATCGAGCGACCACCGCTATTGCTCTGATCACCGGCATGGGCAAAGATCTAGAGTTGATTGGCGAGCGATACAACCTCATCAACGCTATGTTCTTCGTTCCATATGTTCTCTTTCAAATGCCATCAACCGTCGTGATGCGCAAAATCGGACCACGCACATTCCTTACAGCGACGACGCTGCTCTGGGGCGCGACTACAATTGCTTCCGGGTTCGTCAGAACTTGGACACAGTTACTCGCGATGAGAATTCTGCTTGGCGCTTGGGAAGCTGGGTAAGAAGTGTTATTTCCCTCTCACTGCGGGTGCTAATCTTCACAGCTTCTTCCCAGGCTGCATGTATCTGCTACAATGCTGGTATCCCCGCTACGACTTGGCAAGAAGAAACGCCCTCTTCTTCCTTCTCGGCCTCATCCCAGCTGCCTTCGGCGGAATCATGAGCTACGGCATGTCACGCCTAGAAGGTCTCGGATCTGGACCAGCTTGGTGGGGCGCTCATATCATCAGCCCTCCCTCATCTCCAACTTCGCCTCCCACGATCTCATACGGCCCGGGCGTCGCCGGCTGGAGGTATTATTGTTGTTATATGGTCATCCGAACACAGCTAACCACCCAGCACAGATGGATCTTCTTCTTCTACGGCACAGCGACTTGCCTTATTGGCCTAATCGGTTGGGCATTCGTCGTCGACTTCCCCGAAAAGATCCTACAAGGCCGCAAAGGAGTATTCTCAGCCCACTTCTTGACAAAAGAAGAAGCGGCATGGGTGATAGAGCGCATAGAGAAAGACCGTCAAGACGTCACACCAACTCAGTACGTCAACTCAAACTACCGTTTCTTGTCCCCGACTTGCTGACGTCCATTGTAGATTCAAAATCAGCGAATATCTAATTTACGCCTGGGACCTCAAAATCTGGCTCTTCGCCATCCTCTACGGCTTGAGCGCCTTGGTGGGCTACGCAGTCGGCTTCTCCCTCCCAATCATCCTCATGGACAATATGGGATTCAGTCTTGTAAAAGCACAATGTCTCGGCGCACCACCTTTCCTGACCGCAGCCATCGCGACTTGGATAATCGCACACTACTCCGATAAAATGAAAGTCCGGTCCCCATTTCTGCTTATGAATAACTGTTTGATCATCATAGGTACGTATTACCACATCCCTCTTCATCCTCTCAAGACTCACTGAAATACTTCAGGTCTAAGCCTCATGGCCTTCGTCAACAATACCGCCGTCCAATACTTCGGCGTCTTCTTCGCCACACTCCCCGGCTGTGCCAACGCTCCTGTAATCATGACATGGCAAGCCAATAATATCCGAGGTCAATGGAAACGAGCTCTCGTATCTGCGTTTGGAGTCGGAGCAGGTGCACTCGGTGGTATGGCGGGCTCGTTCGCTTTCAGGATGCAAGATAAGCCACATTTCTATCCGGGTTATGGCGTATGTATTGGAGCTACTGGGTTGGCGATTTTAGTGATCTTGTGGTTGGACTTGATGTTTGCGAGAGCGAATATTGGGGCGGATAATGGTGGGAAGGTTATTGAGGGGTTGGTTGGGTTTAGGTATACGTTGTGATGGGGTGAGGAAATGTCAAGGATGGTGGGATAGAGGTGGTGTTGGTCGGTTCAGAGTTTGGGTCGCAAGTCACGCTCTTTTGCTAAGGCGTTGTTCAGTGGATTGGCGTTACGACTGTACCGAGTACTTGTACGATAAATGCGATTTCGAAAGTCCATGAAGACACACATTCTCTTGATGCGCTACATCTACCTCAACTCCTCTCCCTCTCAATTGCCTTCACAACATCCAGATCATCCTCCACAACCTCAATCTCATGACTCCCCTCCAATTCGCTCAACACAATCCACGTCGGCAAAACACAAAGCACAGTGATCCCAAAATTCAACCCAATACTCACAAAATGATTCGCGTTTCCCTCAGACTGCATCGCCCAAGCAACCGTCTGTCCCAACGCCTCCATACCTCTCAGAATCCCCGTATGATGGCTCAAATCGCTCAGATCCGTCGCATATTGCCCAACCAGCCAATACAAAAATTGCTGGAATGCCTGTCCACCAAATTGCCAGAAGAACACGAGAGCATAAGATTTCCCGAAACCGCCTTTAAACCAATCAAATACGGGTGCCTCGGACGCAGAGTAGAATTGTTTTTGCAGAATTGTAGCCCAGATCCAAGTCCCGATGAGGATTGTGATAATTGAGAGAAACCCGATTTTTGCGCGTTCGTTCATGGAGATTGTCTGGTTGTCGAGTAATGCTGCTATGATGAAGGAGCTGAAGATCCCGGCGAAGTTGGTGAAGAAACTGGAGAAGGCTCTTGCTCGGACGGTGAAGTAGGTTGTGAGCCAGGTGCTCATGAAGCCATTGTAGAAGTAGCTGATGAAGAAAGCCGGCAGAAGGAGTAAGATTCGTCGACTTGTGAAGAGTTTCCCGACGGATTTGAATTCGGCGCCCCAGCTGGATTCTATTTGTGTGATGATCTTGGTGCCGTCTCTACGCCAGACCTTGTGCGCTGGGGAAAGGCAGAGTGCGATTGGGAGGCCGAGGCACATGATCACAATGAAGACGATGTATGTTGCGGACGAGATTGAGCCTGTAGTTTTGCGGTTGGCGTTGAGACCGAGATTGATGCTTCCACCGACAATTGGGCCTGCTGCTTTCGCGGTCTGCCAGATTGCGAGGTAGAAGGCTCGATCGCCGGGTGAAGGGTAACCGATGATGATGGCGGCCTCTGCGGCCCAGAAGAAACCAGCTGAGATTCCGCAGAGGGCGCTACCGAATAGCATAAACCAGGTGTTTGCGTTGACATTGTTGGTGTATAGTCCAGCGCCATACAATGGATATCCGATGGCACCTAGAGCCAGTCCGTATTTCAGTCCAATGCGGTTGTTGATGGCGCCTGCAGCGACGCAGACGATAGCAAAGAGTCCATATACCACTACTGACAGTCAGCAGGACCTTCGGGTGGCAGGTCATCGCTCGTGCACATACGCGCATTGGCTGCTGAGACGGCATATGGCTCAGCGGCACCACCAGCTCCAAGTCCTCCCAAGGCATCCCACATGCCCGGTGCCGTGAAAGAGACTCCGCATGCTACCAGAATCTGAAACGGTACTGAACGGAATATGGAGTGTGATGGCCGAATTGACTCGCCGACGTCTGATGATGTTGTGGCCATGTTTCAAAGTTGTGAGAGCGCAGATCAGAGAACATAGGGAAAAGTATGAAATACAGACCTACGTTACATTTTATTGATAATGGTGGCGGCCAGCGTCGGCGCGACTGAAGTGACCTGATGAGTTTGATGCTGGCGGCGATGAAAAAATGCTGTCTTCAGGTGGGTCGCGTCGAGCACGCCATCGACATGCCTCGCGGTAGAGTCGTCCTTCACGTTCGACGTTGGTATTGAGTTTGCAGATACATATCTCGGACCGGTATGATAAGCGACGCCGGGAGGTGGTATACTATTGCCAGATCAGTAGGACGATGAGTTGTTGGATGAAAGATCGAGAATGTTGTTGACGAAGTGGTATGTTCCATACTGACTGCGTAGGAATGATCCTGGTCTTCCGCGGATGACTTCCCTCGTTCCTGCTCTGTTCATCTCTCCTCGTCATTCCTCCAAACATCCGAGGATCATCTCATACACGCTATCACGATCAAAAATACGAGTCATCACGCTCCGACTCCATCGTTATTTCTCCCGAAAAAAATTACTCACGTCAAGGCCACCACCCATCTCTACGACGCGTCCAGAAGTTCTTGAACCACCTTGGAAGCCTCACGCGATATTTGTCTCGCCTGCTGGACATAGATCCCCAAGCCCTGGTCCTTCGAGGTGTACTCTTTCAGTCTCTTCACCCACAACTCCCATCTGTCCCGAGTCATCTCGTCGTCGCGATTGTAAAGCTCGGTCCCCTCCTGCAGGTCTTGCTCATGGCTTCTTCGCAGCGAATCCAGGTCCATTTCCTAAAGCGCTTTCGCCCCATACTTGAGCCATATTGCGGCAGCGCAGACATCGAGTGCTCGCTCGCGATTCATGAAGCTCTGAGTCTCCAGGCTGCCTTTGCATGCGATCAGGACGTTTGCGGGACACATCGTCATCGGATGGTGAGGCCAGCACCATCCCCTCTTCTGAGTCTCGCCAAGCCACCTGGCTGAGAAAGTAACGAAGTGGAGAAATGCGACGGGATATTCCCAGCCAGGGATCGATCGCTTCGGTGTTATGATACTCTGTGTGAACTTCCATTCCTTGGCAAAGCGCGGCAAATTAGACCACTTCATTTCGCCGTTGTACGGGGGAGCTTTGTTCGTTAGCTCCGTGGGAGGTTGGTCGTGCAATGCGACCAGGAAGGCCAATTGATCATCATGGTTTGGTGTCTTCAGGACCCAAGTGAAGAAGGCATGCCAGAGTTTGCGAATGCCGGTACTGGGTTCGATTGCACCCTTTATGTTGGCCACAATGAGAGAGATATATTCCTCTCGGGAAGACTCGCAACGATCCTCATCGCCACTGGAACAGTCCGCCCATGCTTGGACAAGCACAGCGATACCATTCTTTTTCCGGTATTGCTCCCCAAATATGTCTGGTAATTTGGGGTCGTCTGTAATGCGTCCAGACATTGTGCCGCGAGTGTTTCGATCTCTCTGGTTATATCTGAGCCACTGGGTATTAGCAAATTTGCCGTCCTCTGCTCTAATGGCCGCGTGAACTGGCTGAGGATTTCGCAATCGCAAATTGACGCTGGCAACTCACTTTGGAATTAGTCTGATCACACGAGATACTGCTGCGTGATGGTTTGATTGCTATCACTCCGTAATATGTCCACTGGCAATGCTGTTGTTACGACCGCTTTCTGTTATTCCACGAGATCCCAAGTTCAAAAGTAGTCGCCAGCACAGCTTCCTGCCCTCGCCTCTATTCTTCCGAGGGCAACCACTAGCCAACATCGTCACAAAAACACAGCTGCGACGTCATGCGAGGCAAGAAGTGTCAATCACTTGAGCAATGAAGTTGAGCCTTCTGTGATCAGGCGGTCGATATCACTCAAAATCCGGAACCATGTCCTCAGCAACCTCTCACTGGCATCAGTTCTTCCACGATTGAACCAGTATGAGTCGCTCGCCTGAACATCACATGACTATTCTAAGCTTTTGGATCAAGCACTTCTTGGCAGACGCCGCCGGTGAATGATCAGGACTACGCAAGCAGTATCAAACTCTAAAACCACCAGCTCCACACGACGAGACAAAGCAGACTCTTTCCACCGCGTGATGAATGTTGCAGGAATCGTGACAATCTTTCCAGTTTCTATGCATTAATTGCCTCACAAACTTGCCATTGTCATGCTATCCTCTCAGCTCTGGCCAAGGACCTGTTGCACTCAAAACAGCTTCGAAGCTCGATGTGGATCCCGCATCGTCATTGCAGCTCCAACGCATGTCATATTGACCAAGGTCCCTGAAGATCTTGAGCTATGGCACATGGAAGCAGTTCACAGCACGCAATCATGCTTGATACAGCTGCATATTCCAAGCTTTGAAGTTGGCATGACAAGCTGGCTAGTTGGCACGACTTCAGACCCATGACGTTCGTTGCGTTACTCGAGCGATGAGGAGGAGATATATATGATCATGTTGTCTGTAAACAGCGGCTCTTACACACGCAACAAGCACCACTACCACACTTCAAAAAACAAAATCAAACACACCTAGCAAAATGTCTGGACTCATGGATAAGGTCAAGGACAAGGTCAAGAGCGGAGGCTCTGGTGGCAGCTCAGATGGCCAAGTTTCCGGCATTGAGAAGGGTGTTGATGGACAAGTCAACAAGCGTAAGAATCTCCCGGCGTTCCCTCATGTTCGTACCTAACATGGATCCAGAAATCGACACCGCCACCGATTCTGCAGGACTCGGTGACAAGTACGATAGCAAGATCGACAAGCTTGCCGATGGTCAGGTTAATAAGCAGATCCCTGGAGGACAGCAATAGGAGGGCTTATGATATATGATTTGTATTTTAAGAATCGATTTTGTACGATTGAATGAAAGGAGGGTATCAAGTCTCGGATATGAAAATGTGTCTTGCACGCCTATGTCTGCTAAGTGGAGTTCTTGAGCGGACAATTGAGCCCTCCATGTGATAGCCAGCGAAGTAAATCGGTGTCTCGAAGTGCGAACTGTCAATATACTAGCCAATATTTCGCAAACGTCTTCCTTGCCGTTAGATCGCAAGACCAGTAACATGATACAACTGATAATGAGAATACAATGTATAGAAAATAGAAACGTGAATTGTAAACCAAATTTTTCAATGTTACTTACTTTGTCCGTACTTGTAATCGATCAGCACTCCTTAAATAGCAGAAGAACTCCCTGAACGCCGTTAGCACCCCGAAAGTCCTTACTTGGAAAGCTTTAAATAGCAAGAGAACTCCTTAAACGCCATTAGCACCCCGAAAACCCTTACTTAGGAGCAGTCTCACCTAGTGCCAGCACGTTCTTCTTAGCCACAAGATATCTCGCTTCAGCGTAGAAGACTTCTGGCTCCAACTCTGCCTTTTCCCGTGGGTCCTTCATCCTAGAAAGCTCAGAACGCAATCTTTGCCATCGGGCTCTCAGCTCGTCGCACTTGAGTTCTTCTGGAGATCGCGATTCTTCGGTCCAGTCCATGAAATCCCCAGCGGCAGAGAAGGTCGTGCTCGTGCCAGAACTGGATGCGTAACGCGAATGCTTGTCGACCCTGTACTTATTGGTCTTTCTTGGGGTCGATGGCATTCGTTGTGCCTTTCGACTCTCTTTCTCCGCCTTGATATCTTCTGCGGAAGCATCGTCAGTGAAGATCTCGAACTCATCAAGCCATTGTTTGAAGTGTGGAGGGAATGTTGCCAACGCATTTTCACGAATTCTGCCGTCACCTTTGTCGTTGTGCATCCACGAATTTGTGAGCGGACGCAATCCATTCTGCATTCTTGCATATTGGACGTTCAGCTCGGTCCAGACGTGGCCAGTGCCGTTTGTTCCCTCGTTGCGTGAGGCCGTTGCTCGTGTGAAACGACCCTGTAGCGTTTGGTATAGGAGAGTTTGGTTGGAATCTTCCTGGTTAGAGTTGACCTGATCCAGGATGTCTTTCACTTCAAGATTTTTCATCAGCTCTAAAAGGTAAGAGTAACCAATCTGATTCAGTGGCAAGTGCAGAATCTCACCAATGGTCATTGCACTGGACGACTTCCATTGATTATCTGTGGCGTGCTTAATCTCGTACGCTCGAGTGTCGAGCTTGGTCCTTGGACCCTCATTCATCTCAGTATGCTTGCTGTTGGAGCGCGGCATGCTTGCGTAAGACTTCTTGTTGCTGAGTGTGGATTTCTTCTTGAATGATTCTGTCGTGTTGGTTCGTCGCATTCGCGATTGATGACTTTGTGAGATTCGATTGATTTGATGAACTTGACCTGCAAGCTCCTATTCAACTGTTTCTCGCGTGTGTGTGTGAACTGACCAATGCTAACAGCAACGAAAAGTTGACCACTTTTATAGACGTGCCCATCCTCTAGGGACATCGTGAACGACAAGGGGCTTTGTACCTACAAAGCCCCTTGTCGTAGTCGGTTGGTCTTTGAGCAATGCTATGATTTCTTTATTTCACATCAATGGCATTGTGCTATGTCGCCGAGGCTTTATTGTGAGTCGACATCTTCAATGGCATTGTGTTCATCGTGAAAGGACTCTCTCATTGTTGCCATCCATGTCTTTGTGACCGAGGCAGTCGCCGTGAAAGCATAGTTGGCATTTTGTCAACAGTGCAGCTGCGGATCAGTGTACACAATGCTTGCATATGCTGTACTCCGTGACATGCATCTGTTGAGTGATTACAGGACGTTCAGGTGCTATGCCACGCAAGCCAAGTGTTGCTTACCTATAGTAAGCTTTGCTTTGAACACCACGTCAGTGGTACCCTATTGACAAGATAGACATCATCACTGACCATCTAGCGTGAGTTGTATGGTCGCTCTGCAGACGCTAAGCCACAGCGTGCCGAAGAAGTCATTCCAAAATTTCCGAATTGGGAACTGTCGTTCAATCCGAGCAGATGAAATCCTGTTGACCATTGCGTCCGCGTTCACAGTACAGGACTCGTTGAAAGCCTATTCGATCCTTCGATGACACCCACAAGACAGAGTGTTCCTCAAGGCCGCGGCTGTCGGCAGCTTACACTGTCGTTGTTGGCAATACATGCTCAAAGCCGTTACAGAGCAAGTAAAATCCTGGCTCCTATTCGTGGGCTGTCTCCGTGATGACAAGACCATTCCACCGTCTTTCCAGCAAACACTTTGTGTTCACAGTCTGCTTTACATTGGACTCTGTTTTGTAGCCTCCATTCTCTCGTTCGGCTGTCGTTCGCTCTTACGTATCTCGTTCTTCGAGCCGCCAACATGCCTGCAAATCTGCTCAAGATCAGTTTTGCTTTGATGCTATTATCGAGCTCCTTTTGCGAAGGCGCGGCGTGGAGGCAGAAAAGAGCCACTACGTCGTCAGAATATTATTCACCAACCCAATACTACACATCACCAAGCGACCTGCCTTCTTCGACCAGTCATGGATCATCTTCACAGTCCGGTCCGGCGAGCCAGACAACCTCATCAAGCAGCAGTGTGGCATCATCATCAACTGCAACAGTCTCCTCCAGCGTCTCATCCTCGTCGAGCCCATCAAGCTCATCTTGCCCGGCGATCTGGAGTACCATAGCTGCAGACCTCAAATCATCCTTCGCTGGTTGCAGCAATATAGCCAGAAACGCCATCAGGTTTGCCTTTCACGATAGCGCTGGCTACTCCGTGAAGAATCCGACATACGCTCCAGCATCCGGTGGCGCTGACGGCTCGCTCCTGCTGAACGACGAAGAAGTCTCCCGCGGTGACAATGGGCCGATGAAACAAATCTATCGCGACGGATACCTGCTCGGAAAGTACAATACCTACAAGAATAATGGGGTAAGCGCAGCGGATCTGGTCCAGTTTGCAGGGAGCCTTGGGATCAAGAGTTGCACAGGAGGCCCTACCGTAAAGACTTTGGTCGGCCGGAGTGACTCTTCGACCGCATGCCCAGATGGTGGTCTGCCTCAAGCTTTTGGAGTAGGATCAGATTATGATACTTTGATCCAACTCTGGGCAGACAAGACGTTCAGTCCAAGAGAGCTGGCGGCTTTAATGGGCGCTCACACAGTGTCGATCGCGCTCACTGAGCGATCCAATGGTATCCCGCCTGGAGGTGAGTACAAACAGCACTTTCCCAGCGTCTCGCATCTCGAACTGACCGATGCATGTAGGTTCCCAGGATTCTGATCCCACAGTCTGGAACAACCATTACTTTAGCCAGACGCAATCAGGCGGCACGCCTGGCGTGTACAGCTTCGCGTCGGACATCAATCTGTCGAATGCGACCACTGAATGCGGAGCTGCGTTCACAGAGTACGGGAACAATTCTGGTGAGTCGTAGTCGCACATTGCTCGAGGTGGTTTCGAGCAAGAGAAGTGCTGACATTTGCGCTAGACCTTTGGCTGTCCGATTTTGCTGCGGCGATGTCCAAGCTCAGTGTGCTCGGTATACCGCAGAGCACCGTTGATGGGTTTGTTGATTGCACATCGCTGATCTCATGAGCATCCCATCGGGTAGCGGGACGAAGTCCATAAGCTTGGTATCGTATCCATTCTCCGGCTCTGCTCTCGGTAAGATTGCCACGCTCCAAGCCCGGGATATCACGCGTCTTTATGCGAGTATGAAGTCGCTCCGTAGCTCTTTATCGCCTCAACCATAGTATTTTCTCTATCTTCTTGCCGACGGTACGCTGTTCCGCTCGATCATTCGTGATGCGTCTCCGCGTTTGTCGGTGAGTGGCCAAGTAGAGTAGAGTAGACGAAACCAGAATCACGGCGAGAGAAGTCTCCCAAACCTGCGCGTGAATCAGTTGGGCAATGTCGTCATTGTTCACGATAACCTGGCCGCGTAGAACTAGGGAGGAAGTCTCCAGCGAGGCAGGTCAAGGAGAGAATGCTTGGCGCATCCCGGACCTGACTCCGGTGGCATCAAAAAGTAACGCAACAAGATCTATAAATTTTTCTGTACTTGGACCTCTTTAGACTAAAACCGGCCATTCCTCATGCATCCGCCGAAGGACAAAAACAAAACTCCTCTATGCCCACAAATCAAAGCAAAACCATCCCATATGCACAATAGAAAACAATCACCCACGCCTCGAAGCCTCCTCCAGATCCCTCACTATCTCCTCGATCATCTTCTCGCCCTCTTCCAACCCCATCATATCCTCCTTCGCAAATAACCCAAAGCTCAATTCTCCATCTCCATTCATCGAGAATTCCACATCCACAGCATGTAGATACGCCTCACCAGCTTCGAAATCATTGAGACCTTGCGGCATCTCGAATGTCTCCGGAATGTTCGGCTCAATGACTCTGGACACATCTTGAGTCCACTCATCCTTCATCTTAATCATTTTGATGGTCTCATCCTCGTCTCGATCATCCGGGAGCTTGAGGAAGTTGACAAAAGTATCAACTCTGACTCCAGTCCAAGCATAGATGTCTCTCAGACTCGCCATCGGATTCTGTTTCGATCCGATGTCTCTGAGGTCGACGTCGATTTGCTTCGCAGTCTTGATCACATCAGTTTTTGTTGGATTCTGGACCTTCAAAGGAAGCAAGTTCAATGTTGGGGCAGCCAGTTGATCAAGCTCGGAAAGATGTGAGCGGTTGGCAAGGTATATGCCAAGTACGACGTCTTTTGAAGAGCCCTCTGCACGAGACGCATAGGCTTTTGCGTATGCTGCGAAGAGTAGAGCTTGGACGGTGACGCCTGCAGCTCTTCCCTTTTGCTCAAGCTCCTTTCCAGAAGCAAAAACAGCTGGCTTGTAGATCTGGACTTTCCTTGTCGCATTAGGCTGTGGCCGCGTGAGATGTCGTGGCCGCAGCCCTAACAGGTACTGCTTCCAGAAGTTTTCACTGGCTTTCAGCGCCTCACTGTCGTGTTTCAAGGCGATGTAATCCTCGAATTTAACATCAGGAAGAGCGGAGCCACCACGCTCCATTGTGTCTTCGAGTTGTTGGACCAAGAGCGGTAGTGAGATGGCATCGTAGAGCGAATGATGGATCTTGAAAGCTAATTCAAAGCCGTCTTGGGTTTTGGAAGCTGACAGGTGGACCAAAGGCTGTGTGCTGGTCTTTGTCTGCTCGTTCCCTGTGGAAAAGCTGTCCGGCACGGCCTGGAGCACTAGCTGTAACAGAGTCACGTTTGAATCCTGCTGGCTGATGAAGACAGTGCGTAAAATCGCATGGCGTGCTGATAATTGATTCCAAGCCTCCCGAAGACGATCGATGTCGAGTTCCGTTTTCATGTGGTAGCGGAAGGTTGGGAAAAAGAGCTCTCCCTGACTCTTCTGCCACATCGACAACATGTAATCTTGACCAGCAGTAGCAGGTAGCATGCTTTCGACATTCTGCTCTTCGATTCCAGTTGCTCGGCATAGTTGTTTGAGATCAAACCCGCTGATAGCGGCATCGATGGCGTTCCTCGATGACACTCCATTGGCCGCTTTCGATGCTGATGCGTCAGCGACCAGAGTCGCCATACATTTTGGCGTCTGCGCTTTCAATATTTCGCTGACCGAAAGCTTAATGGATTCCTTGCGTAGCATGGCGGCGACCTTGATGGCAGAGATGGAGTCTATTCCAATGCTCTCAAGCGTTGTGTTTGAAGAAACCTCCGATGGTGCTACTCTCGACACCTGAGCAAATGCCGATCGAATAGAGTCAATTACTGAAGACTCCGCATCCGACTCGTCATCGGAATCATCAATGATTTGAGGTTCCTTAGTTGTTTGTCTTGACAATGACCCCACCTGCAGAGGAAACGATGGTAGCCCACAGATTGACACGCTGTCGTCCGAGAAGCTGATCGTAGGCTGATCGGGACAGTTGACGAGCTGATCCAAGACATGATCGAATCGCGCGACAAGTTCGTCTGTTCCTCGTTGATCCAATGCGGAAGACTTGCAGGAAGCGCGAATGATGAGATCGTTGCCAACCGCTTCAGCTTCAACTGCCACAGGATATTCGATATTGGCCTCTCCACCGACGGACTCATACAGCATCGGCTGCTGCATGTCCTCGTCGCCCCTATTCTGAAAGATGAACAGAGTGTCAAAAAGACCACCGTTCGTCGTTCTGCCCTTGTCTACGACTTTTGAGGCCGCCGCTTGAATGAAGCGGAGTGGAGTCCTTTGGAATGGTCGCATCTCATTGATTACACCTTGCAGATATTGAAGCATCTCCTGTCCAGTACCATGGAGTGCAGCGCGGACTGGGATGGTATTCATTGTCGGAAACAAGATCTGCTCTGCCTCCTCACTCTCACGGCAGGCCAGCACAACACCGAAAGTTACCTCGAGCTCATGTTCATAGTGCGCAAGAGTCAGCGCCCAAGCAGTCTGTGTTAGAGCTGGTAACGAGACTCCGAACCGCTTGCATACGTTGCGAGCGTCTTGAACACGTACAGCTGATGTCCGCTCTGCATGATAAGTTGCCGAAACAGCAATGTTCCCACCATCGGGAAACCTCGAAAGCTTGGTCCTTGAAAGAGCATTACGCCAGAAAGATTTGGAGTCTTCATTGGTGGAATTGAGTGCAAGCTCAATGGCTTCATCGTAGAGCGGACGAGCCTTGAAGGATCCATGGTAAGCCCTGCTGACGTCGCTGTGTAGTAACGACAGACTATGACCATCGTACTGTGCATGAGCCAGCGACAGTATGAAGTACCGTTCCTGTCCTATCGTTGCAATTGCTAAGCGCAGAGGAGACTTCAACGCAAAGGATGCTTGTACATCCGCACGAGCGCCATCAATGTACTCGCTAAGCTTGGCTATGTCTTCGGCCTGGATCTCATCGAAATGGAGTGGAGAACGCCTGTGTACTGCTTGGGCGTACACAGCATCACTTTCTGGATCGGTGATTTCGACAAATGATGTTCGTAGGATGGGAGACCCGTCGACGACAGCCTGCCACGCATCCTTGAATTTCTGGAGATCTATGCCATTCTGTAGCTTCAGGATATCCGAGTTGTAGTAGTCTTGAAACTCAGAACGAATCATATCGGCCAGCAGTGCTTCTTGGCCGGGTGTGGTGGGTAATACCCGTTCAATACTTTTCTGTTCTGCTGGGAATACAGCTTGCAGTTGTCGTTCGAGGGCCGATAGCTTGCTATATTGCTCAGCGGCCGGTTGCTTTTCTGCGGTCTCAATGGCATCTAGTATCCTCGGGATCGTTTGGGCCTGGAGCAATTTGCTCACGGGGATACGAAGTCCCGCGCGCTTCATTCGAGATGCAAGTTTCACGGCGTCGATGCTGTCCAGGCCGAGTGTGTAGATGGCGACATGTTCGGTGATCGATTCCGCTTCGCAACCAACGACTTGTGCAATGATGTTCCTTAGCTTGAGGGCATTCTCGGACCAAGCAAAGTCCAAAACACCATCGAGCATGGTCATGTCCTGACCCGAGATCTGTGGAGTGCTTGCCACACTGGTGTTGGAGATGGTGAATCGGTCACTGATCAGTGCCTGTGGATTAGAAACAAGGTCTTGGAGTGCATTCTCTAGGTTTGCGACCAGCAGCTGCAGCGATGAATCGCTTGCATATCCGCTTCGTGCCACCGCAGTGACTTTAATTTCACCCGAAAGACCCAGCTCGACTTCCAGAGCAAGTGGGTACTCTGCAGCAGCCTCTGTGTCCACCGGCTTGAATAGTTTTTGTGAGGCTGACTCTGATGTCTCAGGACGCTGGAAGACAAAGAGCACGTCGAACATAGGATCAGCTGGACCCCGGCCACAAAACTTCCTGATCTCGCGCAGCGGTGTATGCTGGAAGGTTAGAGATGCGACAGATGCCTGGTGGCACCCTTTAAAGTACTGTTCCCAAGTATCTGTCGGTTGGACATCGATGATAGAAGGCACGGTGTTGAACAATGGCCCAATGACCTTCTCAGCCATTTCGAAGCCAATCGATCGTCCTGATAGAACCATACCATAGCACTGAGTGTTGGGGGCCAATTGATGGAGCGCCACAGTAAAAGCGGCTTGCAGAACAGCCTGGTGGGAAACACCGATTCGTCTTCTCACATCTTCGAAGGATTCAAGTTGCCCAATAGTCTTACTTAGGTGAACATCGTGCTCGGCCGGAGTCTCGTCGAGTGCAACAAGTGGTGTATAGTGGAAGCCCTCCATGCGTTTCTGCCAATAGGCCTTGGCATCTCTGCGACGACAAAGAGGTCCATATGGCAAGACATCAATGAAATCCGGCCCGCAGTCTACGTCAGAGGAGGTCTGGTAGATTTGCGCCAGCCGATCCATCATCAGGTCCCAAGAGATACCATCATACAGCGCATGGTGGGCAAAGATCGACAAAAAGCTGTGAGAGGGTGTTTGCACGATGATGACTTCGAACGGTGTGAGAACATCCTGATCGGCTTTACTTCGCCATTCATTTCGTTTTCCCACCAGAAATGCATCGACATCTTCGTTATCCAAGGCGATTACTTCCAAGGGACAGCGCCTCCTTCGTACAAGGACTTGACCAAAACCGTCGTCTGTGTCCAGGAATGCAGTCCGCAGGATAGGCAATAGGCTGTAGAGTCTCAAGACAGCTTCTCGGAGTTTTTGAATGCTGGTGTCGCGAAGCTCGTAGCAGAAATGGTTGAAGTATGGCTTTCGGGTACTCTTCACAGACTCCACTAAGAGACCTTCTTGCAGTGGTGTACACGGAGCCATTGACTCGATGTCAGACACATTGATATCTAGTGCCTTTGCTGCGGTGCTACGATGTCTTTGCGCAAATGCTGAGATGGAAAGCTGTGCTTGCATAACAGCACTTCGTTCCTCTCGATTGGCATCAGAATCATTTGCCAGCGTCGAGGCCAGACTTTCGACGGTATGATTGCTCATCACGGTAGTCACACTAGCATTCTTAAAGCCGCTTCGCTTCAGCATTGATGTGAGGTTGATTGCAGAAACAGACGACAGCCCCAGAGAGAAGATATTGGATCCAGAGGTAATGTCATCAACATCGATGGCCAGAAGACGTGCCAGCACCTTGGCAATCCGCCGCTCGGAGGGCGCTAGAGAACGGTTGTCCGACTGACTACCTTTCAGCGCCTGGAGTTCTTTTGTCGACATCGAGGTGAAGAGCGCGACCAGGGCCTTAGTATCCACTTTGTTGTTCACCGTCAAAGGAATTCGAGTGACTGGGATCGTGTGTGTAGGGACCATATATCCTGGCAGGTGATCTCGACATGCTCGATCCGCTGTGCTGATGAGCTCGCCGGTAGACTGCGAATTAACGACGTCAAGACTCCGGCTACGGCTTCCATTGACCACGATGAATGAGACAAGTATTTCGTGATTGCCTTCACTGGATTTTACAACCAATGAGGCGACATCCGCGATGGCCGAGGTCGACTGCTTGATCACGGCATCAATCTCATCGATTTCCAGTCTCTGTCCACGAAGCTTGGCTTGCGTATCTTGACGGCCTATGAATGATACCGAGTCATCCGCCAATAGTCGTACCAAGTCTCCAGTCCTGTACACCCGCTCACCATGTCGCTCAAGGTATGGAAACGACTTGGCAGTCAGGTCTGGCCTATTCAGATAGCCTTTGCCGACGAGCTTTCCTGAGACACACAATTCGCCAACAGCTCCACGCATGACGACTTCGTCAGTACCTGGTGCGAATACATAGGCCCCGACGTTGTCAAACGGTGGCCCAATATTGGACGGCTTGGCATCAGGACCGATGTGTGGGTTCATCGTTACTCCGATGGTAGCCTCTGTGGGGCCGTATCCATTGTAGATTGTATGCAATGGTCCCCAAGAGTCAATGATTTCTTGTTTCAACGCTTCGCCTCCTGTGATAAAGACATGATTGTGAAGGCTGGGCACATCCTCAGGCTTCAGCAGTCGGGCGAGCGAAGGCGTAAGATCGATGTGTGTGATGTTGGCAGCTCGAATGAAGCCCGGAAGATCTTCCAAGACGACATCCCGAGGTGCACCAACCACCGTTACGCCCACGCTCCAGCTCCAGAACTGCTCAAGCACCGACACATCAAACCAGTAACTGGCAAACTGTAGCCAGCGTGACGAGTCGGTCCAATGCCCAGCAAACAGGCGTTGGAACGCCATCATGGCCTGCACAGCATTCTCATGGGTCAACTCGCAGCCTTTTGGATTTCCCGTAGTTCCGCTTGTGTATAAGCAGTAACTTGTTGATTGCGGGTCAATCGTAGGAACGGCGAGCGGCACGGATGAATACTCCGTCAGACTCACTTCGGTCAACTCCACAGTTCGTACAACTTGCTCCATCTCTTCGCTAGCTTTGCCGTGATTCACGAACAGAAGTTGAGACTTAGAATCTTCCGCTATGAACTGTCTCCGAGCAAGAGGCAAATCTGGATCCATTGCCAAGAACGCACAACCAGCTTTGAGAATACCGACGAAGGCAAATGTGGCTTCGGCGCATTTTGTCATGCACACCGCAATCGTGCAACCAGGTTTGATGTCACGCTGGTGTATTAGCTGGGCGACTTGATTGCTCCGATTTTCCAAGTCTTGATAGGTCCAGGTCTTTCTCGCCTTTTGATTACTCTCCAGCGAGTATATGAATTCAAGGGCTGGCTTGTCAGGATGGTCTCTGGCTCCTCGCTCGACAAATTCGTGCAATAGTTCCACCCCACAAGGGAGTGTTGCCTCTTTTGCGGGAACAACAGACATCAGCGGTGTTATCTCAGCGCCCCTATCATACTGGTCGTCGATGATACGCTTCGTGAGCATGTCGTACTGCTTCAATATCAGAGATGCGTGTGAGTCTGGCACAGTTCGCCGATCATAAGATAGACGAAGTTGCAGTTGAGAATCGTCTGTATGCTCCAACTCGAATGAAACGGCATAGTCGATCCCAAGGTCGTCGCTGAGTGACTTCCATTCGAGTACAGGCCTATCTAAGCCAGGCGCTTTCTGGTAGATGAAGATAGTGTCAAATAGTGCCTGACCCGCGGAGCCAGCAAAGCGTTGGATGTCCGATAACGACGAGAAACGATGCCGCTGAGCTGAGGCATTGTATGATACCATATCCTTGATCACATCGATCGCGGACTTCTGGGTGTTGCAGTACACTGGCAAAGTCGATATTGTGGGAAACGCAACTGCTCGGGGAGCACTGGGTGATGCTCCAGCGAAGACCGTTCCGAATGTGACATCTGGTTCTCCAAAGTAAGCCGCGAGTAGTAAAGCCCAAACACTCTGGCCGAGAGCCTGGATTGTAACGCCCTCTCGTTGACAGAAACTGTCAATCTGTGAAAGCTGCACACCCAGACTAGCCTGCATAGTACCCGATTGAGACTGCTCCACGATGGTTGGAGTGAGGTTGGGAAACTTCACTAGTCGCGAAGATTGCAAAGCAGATCTCCAAAAGTCTTTCTGAGCATCTCTGAATTGCATTGCGCCGTCTAGCTGCACCTGTAGCAGGGAATCAATACCTTGCGCGGATCCCAGAGGGGCTCCCTTGAGAGCTTTGGCAAAGTCAGAGAGCAAAATCTGTAGCGAATCGGCGTCGTAGAGAGCGTGATGGAGAGACACGCGCATTCGTCGGGCGTTTGTGGAATTCGAGAATGACAAACGCCACGCGGGCAGGTGTAAAGCATCGAATACTTGCTCGCTCGCCATGCGCTCCACAGTTTCATCATCAAGATTTTGTGAGTCCAGATATACACTTTCCATGTATGAGTCGGGGCGGTGAATGAGCATCGCGAAGGGTAGCTCAGCATCGTCAAGCTGAGCGAACCCCATGCGGAGTACCTGGTGTCTTCGTTGAATTGCTCTCCACGCAGACTTGATCTCATCAACTGTAATCTTGGCCGGGATCTCGAAGACACTGTGGTTGAAATAGTATACTCCACGGGACTGGATGAACTGCGCTAGCATGCCACTCTGAGCAGATGTACAAGGGCGTACAGACTCCAAATATCGATCATCCAGGTGTAACGATCGCACGAGAGAAGCTCTTACTTTAGTCTCGAAAGATGCCAGATGGATGCTGCTCGGCTGTTCCATGGTATCTCCATTGTTTTTGTTCGCCAGAAAAGCAGCCAATGCGGACGGTGTCTGATATTGCATCACATCGGCGGCACCTATCTTTAGACCTGCCTTACGAAGCTTCGAAGCTACTTGCACCGCATTAAGACTGTCGAGACCAATTTGGTAGAGAGAAGTCTGCTTCGAGATGCGAGAGTCATCGATGCCTGCAAGTTCCGAGAACGCTGTTCGCACCAGTTTCTCTTCAGGTGACCACGGCTCGCCATTGGCACTGTCTCCGGCTTTCCCGTGAATCTCTGGACTCCGTGATGTTGTTGGTGACAGTCGTGAGGCCAGCTTATTGGAGTCGAATTCTCCAAGATATTCGATTGAGCTCGCCGGATACCTGACGCATGCGGTCAAGCTGCCAATGAAAGCACACACGAGATAAGACAAGATCTCGTCAGGAACTCTTGCAGGAAGGTAGTGCACCTGCAATTCGAAGGTATCGGCGAGTGGTAATATCTCCATCACTATAGGGATGCCCATGTCCATATCCTCTTCTTCCGTGTCCCAGGTATCTGCTTCACTGCTCGGTGGTTGAAGCAGAAGGAGGGAGTCGAATAGACCGTCGGCCGGTAATTCGGATAGCAATTGAATGCGTCGAGGGGCAGTCAACTGGTAGGGAGAGCACTGCACATTCGTACGGTGCAGATGGCGTATGAGATCGAGATTCGTCTGATGATTTTCCAGCTGGATTCGTGTAGGTATAGTATTAAAGCAGGGGGCGACCAGTCGATCGACATCCTTCAGCGGTACAGAACGTCCGCTTACAACATTGCCGAAACATACATCAGAAATTCGTTGAGCGCAGGCGAGAGTCTTGACCCACGCTGCCTGGAAGACGGCCAGGCTTGTGCTGGCGTGTCGCTCAGAGAATGCCTCCAGCTCGGCTGGAGACAGCGGCAGTGACAGAACATGTGTCTTCTCCCTGTAGTCTGCTGGATCGCCACTCGGCGGAAAAGGATGTGACTTGAACCCCATCATCTGCTGCGACCAAAAGTCGATGGCATCTTTTCCGTTCTGTGCCAAGACCTCCTCCAAGAAAGGTTCAAACGACACGGCTGGGGGCAATATCTCATCATGATAGAGCTGTTGCATTTCGGTAAAGAGATTTGAAACAGCAATTCCATCATAGAGGGCGTGGTGCATCTGCAAAGACAGCGTTTGCCCTTCTTCAACTACTCGCAGGGGCTTCTCGGCGGAGATCGGTGACGCTGAAATTGACTTGGGATGGTGACCATGACCATTCGATGTCCCATTGGCATAGCCATTGATATGAGGTTTGTAATGCTCCAAATCTCTCGAATACCAAGACAAGTGCGGGTCTCGAACGACGACTTGGACGTAAGGGTACTCTGCAATTGTGGTTTCCATAAAAGACGTCCGCAAAATCGCGTGACGTCGGGTGACTTCGTGCCAGCAGCCTCGTATCTTCTGTATGTCGCCATCCACAGATAGTTTGATGGTGTTGAAGTATGCATTCGAGCTTCCTCTCGCGCCGGCAGAGAGCATTGCTTCTTGCAATGGTGTGCATGGAAGCACAACGTCCACATCGTAGCCTCTGCCAGCGTACGATCCGCAGACCTCCTCGACAAAATCTGATGGCAGGATCTGACGAATCTTGATCGAGTTTTCAGGTGCAAGCGTTTCTGAAGATTCCGACACCAGCGCACTGAGACGAGAAATGCTGGAGTGACGCAGAATCGAGCTGATACTGACGCGCACATTCAGCTTCTGTTCCAAAGCCTTAGCGTACTGGATGGCATTTAGTGAGTTCAGACCAAGAGAGAAGAATGAGGCGTTCCTGGAGATATTCGAGACCTGCAAGTCAAGCACACCAGCAAGAAGACTTGCCATGGTCTGCTCTATAGTCGATGATGGTGGGTCATCGTTGGATTCGCCAAAAGAGCGAGAAAGTCTGTCTTTCATGCTGGGATCAAGTCCGTCAATGATTGTCCTGAGCTTGCGCTTATCGCGCTTGCCTTGAGATGTCACCGGTAGACTTGTCAACGGTACAACGATGCTAGGAATCATGTATGCCGGCAGGGAGTTCTCCAGTCGGTCGAATATGTATTGCGTCTGGCCGGCTGCTGATGTGGCTAAAGAGCTTGATAGAGTTGTTTCTGATAACGCTGAAGGCACCCAGAAGGTTGCGAGTGTCTGATTGGAACTCTTTTCGCCGATGAGGAGGGTTGTGCAGTCAGTAACTCCAGCACAATCCGACACGAGGGCGTTGATCTCGCCAAGCTCGACCCGATTTCCTCTGATCTTCACCTGGTCGTCAAGTCTTCCCGCAATGAGCAAGGTTCCATCGGCAAGTATTCGCCCCATATCACCGCTTCTGTACACTCGGCCATATTTTGGGTGGGCGATGATCTTTTCAGCGTTGAGAGCATCGAGTCCCATATAACCACGAAAGACCTGCTCACCACCGAATGCAAACTCTCCATAAGCACCTTTAGGCAGAATCCGGAAGTCCTCTTCTGGAGCGATGACAAAAGCCGAAGTATTTCGAAAGGGTGGCCCGATATTGCCAAGCACGTCGTCTTTGGAGACATTCATCTTCACCGAGCAGATGTTCGTCGTCTCCGAAGGCCCATATCCCTGATGCAACCCGTGCCCGGCCCATGTCCGATGAACCTTTTCTGTGATTCCTTCGCCAGCAGTGACTAGGAATCGCACATCTGGAACATTTCGTGGGCTTGCCAGAGAAGCGACCGTAGGCGTGAGGGACAAATGAGTTGCACGGAATGCCCGTATGCTCTTCTCAAAATCTCGGAACATTACTTCTTTCGTTGCAGAACACAAGCACATGCCGCTGTAGAAGGCAAAGAAGATTTCGAAAACACTGACATCGAAAGCCTGGGAGCAGGACTGGAGCAAACGATCGCCAGCAGAGACTCCGTACAGCTCGCCCAACACCGCTAAGTTGCCTTTGAGGTTTTCCATGCTTACAGCCACTCCTTTTGGTTCACCAGTGCTCCCAGAAGTGAACACGGCGTAAGAGGTTCGAGATCCAGTTTGCTCTATGCCAGGTGATGAATTTTCTTCTGGAAGAGTCGCATTTGAGAGGTCTACGACGCTGGCGTTCGAAAGACTGCGGAACCTCGGCGCAGTCTCTGCGTCACAGATACAGAGACTGACATCCACCTGAGCAAGTATCGACCTTACTCTGGCATCTGGGGTCTCTGGTACTAGAGGCAAGTAGCCGGCTCCACACTTGAAGCTTGCAAGCATTGAAACATAGAGGTCGATGGACTTCTCCATACAGATGCAAACAAGGTCCTGAGGCTTAACACCAGCTGCAAGAAAGTGATGCGCCATGCGATTGGCTCTAGAATCCAACTCCGAGTATGATATCGACTCGGTAATAGGCGGGGAGGCTTCAAGGTCTGACGCAAATGTGATGGCGGTGGAGTTCGGGTCATCATGGGCCCTCTGCTCGATCACAGAAGTGAGCTCAAAAGTGGTGGAATAGCTGACTGGATCTGGGTTGGAAATCGATAGGGCTGTAATGGGTAAGCGAGCAGCAATCTCACCTACGGCACGGTCCGGTTCACTGGTCAAGAAAGCTGCGATGTACTCGATCTCATCGAGCAGTAAATCGACGTGTTGAGAGTTCAACAGAGCTCGTTGATAGATAGCTCGTGCTCTTATTTTTGTTGACGACGGCTCGAATTCCAGGACGAGATTGAACTCCAGGTGATCGCAGGAATCAACTATTGCTACTGTGTTCGAACAGTCTTGCGTGTCAAGAGTGCTTTCTTGCCACACGAAGAGGGTATCAAACAGGGACGTGCCCGGAGCAATACCAGCGGCTTGTCGAATGGCCGTTGGGGAGACGAGCAGATTGTCCTGCATTGATCTATTGCAGCTTGTGACTGTACGCAACAAGTCACGGAATGTGCGAGTAGTGCGAGAGTCAATTCGAGTAGGAAGCGTGGCTAGACACGGGCCAAAAACAGCATCTATGCCCTGCACTGGAATTGTGCGACCAGATAAGACAGTGCCAAATGTGACATCTGAAGTCCCAATATGTGCTCCGAGTAATAGGGTGAGAGCGGCTTGGAATATGGCTGGACTGCTGCAACCTAAGGCGCGAGAGCAGGCTCTTATCGTCGTTGTTTCTAATTGCGTCTCTCGCCAAGGTGTTCTCTCCAGACCGCGCTTCACGTGTTGCCCTCTCAGGAGGGGTAGTGTTGATGCCGTGACATCTCGGAGATGCTCTTGCCAGAATTCTAGCGCCGTTGAAGAATCGCTCGAACTTTGTTGCGCTATATGGTAATTTGAAACGGCTTTGAAGGACGCAGGCTCACGAGAAGACCCATTGGTTAACGATGCCGCCAGATCTGAGCGAAAGATATCGACCGCCCATTGATCAAATAGTGCATGATGTGCCTGTATCAACAATCGGCAGCCATCTTTTCCTTGCACAAGCTGAAAGTGCAACGGCCTCAGCAGACTTGCGTCAGAATCGATTTTGAAGTCATAGTCGAAAGTCGAAACTTCTAAGATCTGATCGGCAGCAAGGGATTTCCATATAACATTCATGTGCGTCCAATTTGATCCAGCGATGGCCAAGAAGCCGGCACGTAAGAGCGGGTGCAGTTCTGAGAGCGTATAGATAGCACTTCGGAGTGCAGTAATATCGGTCAATGATGGTACCGCGAACTCGACCCAGTTGCAATAGGCCTGAGCATCTTTTGCTGTCTCAGCAAGCATGGCCGCTTGAACATCGGTACAAGGGAAATAGTCATCCACCTGAGCCCAGCTCTCTGCAGACAGAGTGTCCTGCAAGATCTTCCCCAGGGCAGGTCTATATTCGGCCTCAGCTTTTTTCTCCCACGAGGAGTCTGATCCAGGAGAGATAGAACGATCCAGTAAAGTGCAAATATCCAGTGGAGTTCGGGCAGAGAGTAGTTGTCCTGCGTCAACTTGTGGCAGTCCTCGCTTGGTTAGTTCTGAAGCTATCCGTATTGAAGATAACGAGTCCATGCCAAGACCGGGAAGAGACGACTTCGTCTTGACCTCAACTCGAAGCACACTTTGAATTGCTGAAATGACATCCTTGATGAGAGGATTGCTCGAATGTGCATCAGACTCTTGTGAAGCTTGTTTCTCCTCGTAATGTGCTCGAAGTGACTTGCGGTCGCACTTGCCTGAAGCTAGATATGGCAACGAATCCAGAAGAACGATGTCGCCTGGGACCATGAATGATGGCAACCATTCCCGACATGTGTTGGCAACATCTGTCGTGTGAAAAGGCTCTTTGCCTGACACACAGAATGCTACCAAGATTCCACCGACGACCTCAACCACTGCGTCTCGACATCCTGGAGTCCTTGAGACTGCATGTTCAATTTCACCAAGCTCAATACGTTGACCGCGTAACTTGACTTGTCCATTCGATATACGTCCAAGACATTCGAAGGTTCCATTTGGGAGCATACGGGCGCGATCGCCTGTGCGATATAGAATGCCGTGCTGGTGGTGGCGCACGAATGCTGCCTTTGTCTGCTCCTCGCGATTCAAGTAGCCGTCGGCAAGCTGATGGCCACCAACTGCGAGCTCTCCCTCTTCCCCGATGGGAAGTATTTCCGGAGCGGATCCCTTCTTGCTCTCATCTTCTTCGACTGGCCTTACCACAAAAGCCGAGACTGTCTCCAAAGGCACACCAATGGAGCCACAGGACATCGATTTGGGAAAGTTGGTCTGCAATGTGCAGTGTATCGTTGCCTCCGTCGGACCGTACATGCCGTGTAGGATAGCAGGTTCTGCGTCGTCTCCACCGAAGTCCTGCACAACGGAAGGCTTAAGCATTTCGCCAATGGTAAGCAAGACTTTGAGCGAGGGAACGCTTTTTCGGCCACGAAGTAAGCTACTGGCCACCGATGGAGTGAGTTCACATGCATCCACGTTGAGTTCGTTGATAGTCGCTGGTAGGTCGTTCAGCATCCTTCGACGATCGCAGCTCACGAGAGTGCTTCCTCGGAGCCATGGAAAGAAGATCTCGAAGACTGAAACATCGAAGGTAGGACTGGCGAATTGTAGAAATCGTCGGAAGCTTGGAATGTGTAAATCGTGGGCAAGTAATGCCTGAGTCGCAGCCGAATGTGAAAGAACGACTCCCTTCGGTTGGCCAGTGCTGCCGCTTGTATACATTATGTAGGCCGGGTCGTTCGATGTAATGGGATGATGAAAGTCATTATGCTGGCCTTCTATAGACACTTCGTCTACTGCAAGAATCTGAACGTCCCCCAGATCTGGCAGATTCATTCGTGATGCGGTAGTCGTAAGCAAAATTGAGGCGCCCACATCCTGCAGAATGAATCGAAGGCGTTCTTCAGGGACATCCAAAACGATAGGGCAGAAGGCGCCACCAGCCTTCAATATAGCAAGTTGTGAAATGTATAGGTCAAGTCCCTGGGGTATTAATACTGGTACGATAAATCGTTGTCTCTTCGTCGTCGAGCGTTCGATCATTGATGTGATGCATCGTGCAAGAGCGCTGGCTTTGTCATGAAACTCTGAGTATGTGAGGGTCGTCGTCGAACCATTTTCCGTTGTATGCTCGATGGCTGGTGCATCATTCTTCCCGTGGCGAGGAACAAGTTCGTGCAGGAGTTGAGGTCCGGAAAGCCTCCTTGGAGTAGCATTACTGATGGAGAGTCCGTTTGCCATCTTGATATTCGATCAATCCAGAAGTTGGTTGCCGGTATTTGTGTCGATACTGCACGGACTGGCAAGCCGTCAGCAGGATGGTCAAGGGTAATCAGATATCCAGCCTCTGAACGAGGTCAGTGCTCCCGCAGTCCAAATGAGCATCGTGTAGAAAGGTAATGAAACGAGAGATCGTTCGTCACGGCATAACCTTGGTCCACCGTCGCGAGAAAGTTCAAGTGATGCGCCTAATCCGAAGACACGCACTGATGAGTTGGAAGGCAACTTCCTCAAACGCACCTGCATCTCAGAGCCATCGTCATGCATACCCTAGCTAGCGCGGCGGGACGGTCCGCTTACAAAAGCGTGGGATCGAAGCAGGAACGAGGGAGGCGAATTTGTTTTGCGGCTTGCCGTCCACTGCAACTGCCACTGCCACCGTCTTGAAGGTGCGAGTGCCTGACTTAGACGCGGCCATCAAGGTCCGATGGGGCGATGTCGCTGGCTCACTAGCAAATTGTCAACCACAGCATCTCCAGAGTCTCCGTCGCGTTGTCACCTTCCCGCTTGCACTCCCGGCCGACGCAACCTAATAACAAGCAGTCGCGCCTCCTATAAGCGTCACCTCACGCTTGCGACATCGCACTGGGCCTTGGTCGAGCATCATCTTCGATATATTACAGTCTACAGCACTACCAGACTCTAAGCCGTTGACGCTGCCAGGATGTCGCCCAGCCAGATCATCACGGAAAGTTTTGATCTGATTAGATGCTACTCCGCCAGCCAAGGGAGAGCGAAAAAAGCTTACACGGCATCGTTCAGGGTCAGCGGACCACAAATTACTCCCAAAGTTCACAGCTAGTAGAACACCAGCACTGCGTCATTGAACTTACGAAGAAATGGTCCTCCGAGGTGTGTGGACGATCTGTCAGGAAAGATGATGCGCCAGACGTGTACGATGCCGAAGCCGTGGCCGCCGATATTGGCACATTGCCATGGACTGTGGCACGTCAAGAAAGTGCGCCATTCTCCTCGTCATCACCGAGGATACGTTACCGCTGGGCCTTGAGGTACACTGTGACGGAAGCTTTTGAGAATTAGTAGCAAACCAGACGGGTTTGCTCCACCTCCGAGCGAATTTCGAGGTGGTGCCGTGACAGCAGGAAATCCGACTCCTGTACTTCACTGACACAGGAATTCCAAATGGAGCCAGCTTCGGAGGTTTGATATACACGTATACGGCTTGCTTCTGGCCGCGATGGCCGTCGAAAATGCTCGAACGCGCAGCGTGTCAGAGACTTCGATGCAGCCTCCTGCCTTTCGAAGTTTGGGAAGCCATCGAGGTTCTGAAGAGCGTCAACAATCCACGATCACAGTCTCAGAGCCTTTACCGGAGGCAAATAATGCTCTGAACCCAGCCACGCCGAGGGCAGGGCGTAATCGAGCCTCAGTATTTCCTGGCAAGATTCGCGGTATCAACCCAATACATAAAACATACGTTAGGCTTTATGATCCTCTGGAGTCGTATGGGGAGAAGACGATAGCAATCGTCAGTGCTATTTTAGCTACAATCGCTGGTATACCTCTTCCGTACGTATTTCTGCGACTTCAACAGTATTTTGCGCTCTACTAACACCACGTCGTCATCGGCAGGATCATTGGATACATTTTCTCGCGTATCATCAATGAATTTCCACCCGAAGAAAATGCCCTGCACGATCGACTCGAGCAACTGCTTGGCGTTGCGGCAGGCTACTTCGTGATAACGGCAATGTACATGATCGGATTCGGCCTCACTGCTGAGAATGTCTCGATCAAGCTACGACAACGACTACTCGATTGCCTACTTCATCTTGACCAGGCATACATTGATACGCATGATATCGATGTTAGCGGACTGCTCACCGAAAAGATGGATACGATTCAAGCCGGATGCTCCGAAAAGGTTGGAATCTTCATTCAGGCGATATCCTACTTCGTTTGTTCATTTATCGTGGGCTTCATTCTGGACGCCAGGCTCGCTGGTATTTTGTTAGCCTCAGTGGTTCCTGCGATTGTTCTCACCTTCGGCGTGTTTTCGCCCCTCGTCTCCAAATACAGTCGTATTGTGGCAGAGAGAAACGAACAAGCGAGCAATGTTGTTGAGAGTGCTCTGAGCGCAGTGAAAATTGTGCAGGCTTTCGACATGATGGGAGAGCTTTGCCGCAGACATCTGGAGTGCCTTGACCGATCGACCCGAGCAAATATGAAGAAATCCATGTTCGCTGCGATTCAGGCGGGCACTGTCTATTTCATTGCCTATGCTGCGAATGCGCTGGCGTTCTTTCTCGGCAGTCGCAGCGCAGATCAAGGAAACGCCGGCACAGTATACGCTGTGGTGTTCCTAATACTAGACGCCTCATTCGTTGTCGGCCAATTCGCTCCATTTCTGGAAATATTCGCACGGGCGGCGTCGGCGAATGGCATTATTCAAGACCTTCTCAAAGTTCGGAATAACCTCGAGGATGCCATCACATATCGCAGGACGGGTTACAAGCCAGATGTGGTCGGATGTGATATTGTAATCGACAATGTTGTTTTCCACTACCCTGCTCGACCGACAGTGAGAGTGTTGCAAGGACTGAACGTCACGTTTCGATCTGGAACCTTCACTGCCGTTGTGGGCACTTCTGGAGGTGGCAAGTCGACGATCGTGGCCCTGCTTCTCGGCATTTACGATTATTCAGGCAGCATCAGATTTGGTCAAGATGATGTTCGTTCCATTGACCCTCTACATCTGCGTTCACAGATTGCCGTTCTGGAGCAGGAGTCTATACTATTCTCCGGCAGTATCTTTGAAAATGTCTGCCACGGGATCATAGGGCAAGAATTGACCTACGATGAAAAGCTTCAACGCTGTTCGGAAGCCCTGGAAGCAGCGAATGTTGACTTCCTTCACAAATTGCCGAATGGCATGCACACTCGTCTTGGGCACGAGATTCAGCTTTCCGGCGGCCAACGGCAGAGAGTATGCTTAGCCAGAGCTTTGATCAAGCGCCCAGCTCTGCTCATTCTTGATGAGCCAACCAGTGCATTGGACGCAAAGAGTGAGGTCGCGGTGATGGATGCCGTCAAGCGATTAGCTACCAATGGTACAATGGTCATCATGATCGCACATCGCTTGTCTACTACTTTGGATGCCGACTATATTATGGTCATGAGCGATGGGGCAGTGGTCGAGCAAGGCTCCCCGAGTGACCTGTCCTCGGTAGGTACTGTGTTTCGCGGGTTGCTCGACGCGCAGAATACGGATTTCGACCAAAGACAGAATTCTTCCGAGGAGATCTATGCCCTCAACTTCCATCGTACGAAATCTCATTGTTCTGCAGCAACAACAGACTCCGTGGACGGGACAGCCGATCTGAACGACAAGGCATCTTCCAGCGTCACAAAATATAGTCCGTGGGCTCTGGTGCATCGCATTTGTCATATAATCGCCCCTGAGAAATGGATCATCACGATTGGGCTCTTCGCTTCAGCTGTCAGTGGAGGCATATTGTTGGGTCAAGCACTGATTTTTGGTAACCTGATCACGGTGGGTGCCTTCCATTCCATATATTGAAGTCTTCACTAACGTGCGTGAAAGCTTTTGAATGGCGGGTTTGCTGATTCTTCCTATACCCACACCGCCGACTTCTACTGCCTTATGTTCTTCATCCTGGCCTTAATCGCCCTGGCTTCCTACACAACAAGCGGAACATTCTTTGGCATTACTGCAAATCGCATGACAAGTAGAATCCAAGCCCGGCTGCTGCGGAGGCTCCTAGACCAGGACATGCAGTGGTTTTCAGAGAGAGGACGCTCTGTGCAAGCCTTAATGTCATCTTTCACTAAAGATCCCGGCGACTTGTCTGCCCTAGGGGGCGTTGCACTTGGAGCTATCTTCACAATCCTCGTATCGGTCATCGGCGGTATCATACTCTCGTTGTGTGTGGCTTGGAAAATAGCCATCGTCTTGCTTGTCGCGGTCCCGATTATGCTCGTGGCAGGATGGTCCCGGCTTCGCCTCCTCACAGCTTCCGAAACGCAACACCGAGAAGCATACACTGAAGCGACAAGCATTGCTGCTGAGTCTTGTAGACATCGGCGAGCAGTCACAGCCTTGTGCCTCGAAGAGCAGGCGATTGAAGACTATCGACGATCTCTCCGCGAGCCCTATCGCCAGGTCAGACTATACGTCTACTCGGCGAACACACTTCTGGCATTCTCTTTCTCCATCACATATTTTGTATATGCGTTGGCCTACTGGTGGTACGTCAATGAGAGAACACTAGTTGGTGGTCAAACTACGCTGACGCTGCTTACAGGGGCTCACGCAACGTCAGAAATGGATCTTATACATCGACAGACTTTTTCATTGTTTTGCCAGCGCTACTGTTCTCAGCACAGTCTGCTGCACACTTCTTCAGTCTCAGCCCAGAGGTCGCCCGGGCCAAAACAGCAGCTCGGAGCGTCTTCACTTTACTCGACGCTGAACCGGAGATCATACAGCCTCCAGAGCTCACAATTTCTGCTTCGCCAACCCCCACTTCATCTCTGGATGGAGTTAGCGATGACAAAGCTTCTACCGCAGACATATTGGACGTCCATATACCAAAGCTCGAATTCCGTGACGTGACTTTAAGCTATGCAAATAACTCGAAACCCGCTCTACGAAATGTCTCACTCAAAGTTTCCAGGAATCAGACCATCGCCTTCGTTGGACCATCAGGCGCTGGCAAAACTTCTGCTATGGCAATGATTGAACGCTTCTTCGATCCCACACAAGGGTCTGTCCTGTTTGATGGCGTGGATCTGCGAGACATGGACGTCAAAATACTGAGAAGTCATATGGGCCTTGTATCGCAAGACCCCGACCTGTTCTCTGGATCGATAGCCTACAACATCAAACTCGGCGCACCCAGCGGAGGCGCCATAACGGACCAAGAGGTGCAAGAAGTGTGTAAGAAATGCGGTCTGCACGACTTCATCACAAGCCTTCCAGATGGCTACAGCACAGAATGTGGCAGCAGCACCTCTTCCACATTGAGCGGTGGCCAGAAACAAAGACTGGCTATAGCGCGAGCGCTCGTCCGCAATCCCGAGGTATTACTTCTCGATGAACCAACAAGCGCCCTCGATGCTCACAGCGAGGCTCATGTCCAGGCCGCACTATCACAAGCTGCCGAAGGTCGCACGACCATCATTGTAGCCCATCGACTGGCCAGCATACAACATGCCGATAGTATTTGCGTTTTCGAGGGAGGTAGACTGGTAGCCAGAGGTACGCACACTGAGCTGGTCGCTCAAGGTGGGCTGTACGCTAGTATGGCCAAGGCTCAGTCTCTTGCCTGATGTTTCACTCGTAAAGCGAATAGCGACGGAAAAGTCATACCAAGAGTATTCTGTTTGGTGAGAAGCGGTCCCGCATTTGCCGGCGTGGGACGATTGTTGTTACCTAAATTACGAACTAGCAGCGAAGAAAAGCGTTCTCGGAGCACACCACTTGTTCTCTCCCACCTCGGCCGGGCTCCACACGTCAGCCTAGAAATTCAATTCCCCGCTGGTCTCCTCTTCGAATCTCAGACTTCGGCTGACATTGCATTAACGAATACAGAGCACACCAGCAGTCGTAATGAGTGCCCGTTTTGCCAATTACCAGGTCCTACTGACATCCACCTGGCCGGCATGGACCAAAACTTGGTGAGAAGGGCAATACCCACGCTGGCAACGATATATGGCCACATCCAATAATCCTCCAACACAGACACCTCTTGCTCACGCACGGTTCATGCTACCCTTGTCATGCGCATGCGCCCCTCGGATCAGATAAATAGCCGTTGGAACCGAACTTTGTCTGGACTGCAACTGTGTTGTAAAGCCCTGCATTGTTGGCGCCCGCAGGCACGAGCTAACCAACTAGCCACGAAAGCTGATACGTCACGAAGGTTCACAGAAAAATTTCTGCTCCTGCAACCACTCACAAACGCGCAGGATGGTGCACAAACTTGCATGATCGCTCACCAGATGATCTGATTAGATTATACCATTCTTGGTAGACGGTCCGTGACGCCATTGACTTTTGGGACGCATGCCCACGCAGTCTCGTTAATAACTTGCCCTGGGCCCATCTGAAAAGAATCCTTGAACGAATCAAGAGCACTGGCAAGCCACAAGCGGCCGATTTCGGGATTTCGTTTTAAGAACAAACAAGTTCGGCTTTGCTTGGGGCTAGAAAGTGTTTGTCGTTGAAGAAGCGTGGAACGTGGAACCATCATCCATCCTGGATCAGCTGCTTTAACTACTTACTACCCACGTACCGCTGGAGACAAATATACTTTTGGTACAACATACCTGCTTGATTGTTTCTCTTTATTACTGCCACTAAACTGAGCATGTCCGACGACAACATGTCTTCACCCTACTCATCCCCAACCTTCTCCTCATCAACAGTCCCAACTTCTCCCGGCGACATTCCCAACCTGATCCACTCACGTTCAGACTCCAACCTCCATCGATTCAGCGACGATGAAGTCCACGACCTCATTTGCGTGGGTTTCGGACCAGCTTCATTGGCCATAGCAGTAGCACTCCACGACACGTTGGACTCCCGCGAAACACGATTATCCGCACGTGCTCCTCGTGTGCGGTTCTTGGAGAAACAGCACAAGTTCGCATGGCATGCTGGTATGCTGCTACCAGGAGCGAAGATGCAGATCACTTTCATCAAAGATATGGCGACTCTGCGAAATCCAACGAGCGAGTTTACCTTTTTGAACTACCTGCATGAGAAGGAAAGATTAGTCGCGTTCACGAATCTTGGAACGTTTTTGCCACTGCGAGCGGAGTATGAGGATTACATGAGATGGTGTGCGGATCGGTTCAGCAATGTCGTCGATTACAGCCAAGTTGTTGAGACCGTTGAGGCTGGAGCTTTGAATCCAAAGACTGGTGCTGTTGAATACTTCCAGGTCGTCTCCACGGATAGCCGGACCCATGAACAGACGGTGTTGAAGGCCAAGCATGTCGTGATCGCAGCAGGCGGAAGGCCAAACATTCCAAAGAGCCTCCCGGAGCATCACCCAAGAATTATTCATTCATCCCAGTACGCAACACATATTCACCAGATCTTCCCCGAAGGAACAAGACCACGGAGAGTGGCGGTGATTGGTGGTGGACAAAGCGCTGCTGAGTGTTGGCATGACGTTCCAACTCGATTCCCAGGTGCACAATCGACTCTGCTGATTAGAGGTCCGGCACTCAAACCAAGTGACGACTCTCCATTGTAAGTTTCCGGGTATCGATGCACTTGAAAAGACTGGCTAACACCATCTTAGTGTGAACGAAGTCTTCAACCCAGATCGCGTTGATGATGTTTTCTCGCAAGACCCCAAGATCCGCTCCGCCATGCTCGCCCTGGACAAAGCTACCAACTATGGCGTTGTCCGAATCGAGTTGCTTGAGCAGATTTACGGCGAGATGTATTCCTACCAGCTTCAGCACCAAAGCGAGGAGGACTGGCCACACCGGATACAGAACTTTAGGGAAGTCACTGGCATGCGCGACATCATGGATAACGGCAGACAAGCAATTGAATTGCAGATCCAGAACAACTCTGGCAAGTACCAGGCCAACAAGCCCATCTGCACAGAAACGCTCGTCGTCGACCTGGTAGTCGTCGCCAGTGGGTACCGCCGGGATGCACACGAGGAGATGCTGTACGGTGTCCGTGACCTTATGCCCGGTGGCAATGTCCAGGGCCAGAACTGGACTGTCAAGCGCGATTACGCTGTGGAGTTCGCACCTGGCACCGTGCAGCCAGATGCAGGTGTGTGGCTGCAGGGCTGCAATGAAAAGACTCACGGTCTTTCAGACACATTGCTTTCGATTCTGGCTGTCAGAGGCGGAGAAATGGTTGAGAATATCTTTGGATACTCGCTGGAGGCGCAGACTAAGCATATGGAGACCTCGTTGGAGCTGAGATAGCTGATGGACTACTTGTTTTCAGGATAGGACGCTTTGTTTTATGGGATAGTGCTGTCGGCACTTTGAAAGTCCCTGGATCGTGGTTATCTAGATTTGAGCCTGGAGTTCGGCGCTGTGAGTGGATAATGGCAACATGCATATTCTGGATCTGTGAGTCGCGCTCTCATGGCATTCGTAAGAGGCTTTCCAGACAACACGTGAGCTTCGTGGTCACTCAAACCGTGTTGAATACCAAGCAAATGGCTTTCCGACACTGCCACGCAGCTGTAGAACTCCACGCATCTAAGAGCGCTGATCTCGGGTCGGCCTCGCATGGAACGTAGAATCGAGCACAGTGCAGATGCAGTCTCAAACCGTAATAGATCTCTCGCGTGGCGGGAACAGTTTTGGGCTCAGGCAGTCGGCAACAATTTCTTAGCTCCTTCTCGAAACAAGGCTGGCGTCGGCCAAAGATCCGAGAAAAGATAAGATCGCCAAGACGGAGTTCCGCTCGGGTGAAGTATGGTCTCTGCTCGTGCGAGCTCGACGATGGTAATATGCATCAGGAAGGTGTTGGAGCGTATAGCTATTCCGAGATTCGCCTTTCGCATCTGCAGCTTGTCACGTCTTCACCAGAAATCTCGGTGTGCTCCACTGTCGCTCCGCCATAGAAGGAGTTGACCAGAATCGGAGGTGAGATTCTGTGCTACTCCTTCATCCTTCTCTACTCCCGCGTGGCATCTCTAGGCGGTATATACTCGGAGACGGCTGGTTTGCTTTCTCGTAGGCGCGCACTGCGATGATGGCGTGGGATTGAAATGATGAGTTGTTGTGGTTGGTGAAGAGAAGAGAAGTTTCATCACAACAGTCGGAAATGACAACAAGGTTGGCGTTGCCGTTGCCGCGCTGCTCTTTCCAGAACAACTCTGTGCCATGCCAAGACTTTCTCAACATCACCTTCCTGAGAGCGGTGACACACACATCAACACGACTTCCTCAATGTGGCTGACCGAAATGATATGGCGTCTTCACCAGATCCCACGGGCTTAGAATCTATCATCTAAACGCAAGCGGCGTTTGGATTTGTGCGAATTCCTCACACCAGCACTATACAGTAGGGAGTCCCACCCTGAGCCCAACAGTCAAATGCCATACCGAAGGCAACTTTTCCCTTGCAGCCTTCCCATTGGGCCTAGCTCTAAAAGTTTTCGACGACTGAGCAATATTGGTGGCAGCCTGCTAGAAAGATTGGGTGGGTGCGAAACAGCCAGGTTGTTGCGAACGCCAGGCGGCGACACCATCAAGCACGGCTTCTCCACCGCCAGCCTGAAAGGCATCTCGACTGGGTTCAACACATTCCACAACGAGGCTCTCGCTTGTGTGGCTCGGATATTCGTATTCAGCGTCTCTGTCTAACGCATGCTGCGCACCGGATCACGTAGTCAGTGCTACCGACGACTAACACTGACCGGAACATATTGCTACTCATCTGGAGCTTTGCAGTATGCTAGCAGGAGTTGACCATGTTCCAATCGGCAGAACCTCACTCTGCATTGTGCACGAGCAGCATGCGGCAGAACCCAGAAACAAGTCAGCACACCAGAAACTCAAAGGCCCAATGTTGCAATAATGCAAGTTGCATGCGACCAATGAGCTCAATATTTATCCATGAATAGCTACAGTTGAAGGCGTACTCTGGCGTGGGGTGTCTTTTGAGGTGGCTGGGTAAGCAGCAATATAAGCGGTATGATTCGCCACTGCTTCCGCTGTAAACAGTGGAGAACCAACCCAGCCCGCAGAACTTCAGAAGCGAAAAAAGCACGACACGATCTTTCCACGAGGAACATACCTATTAGCCACCATGCGTGCAACAGTCGCTTCTGCCGGGACATGGTTGTTCGTGGAGTAGGCTGCAGCTGAAGCATTGTCACTTGGTCATGCAAATACCGAGGTTGCTGATAGGCTGCGGATCATCCTCTCTACTCTTGCTTTCCTGCCTCGCGTACAGCGGTTCATGGTTGTTCGTATGATGACATTCACGGCTTGCGGTCAACCCTCCTCCTGCAATCCCACAGGCCAGCGCAGGCCGTGCGCTTGCTGAGAGGAAGGCATCTCAGCGCCCGACACATATTGCGCGACGAGCCTCCCGATAGCTCGAAGCACCGGACTCCCATCTCGAGGACCGTACATATATACTCCAGTACCACCTTGTGAGATCCCGGGACCCTAAGTTACGGACCGCAACGAACCTTCCACACCCAGCCGCGTGCGATGGCTGCTACCACTGCGGCACTCGATACAGCAGAGCTACTGGAATTCATCCTGCTCAATCTTGATACGAAGACACTATTACTTGCACAAAGAGTCGACAGACGCTGGCACCATACCATTCGGAACAGTAAATCACTTCAGAAGAAACTCTTCCTGCTTCCCACAAACTCTTTTGACGACATACTCGAGCTTGGTCTGCTCGACGAATCTCGCGCCGAGAAGTATAACATACTTGACGCAACTTCCAATCGAAGCAAATGGCTGGAGCAGGTCGTGATACTCAATGATCTCCTCTTTGATACAACTCGAGAATGGAAGCTCCGGAACTGTGCCTTCGCCGATCCAAACCGTCGTTCCGGGAAATTCATCCCATCATGGCAAAGGATGCTCCTCACCCAGCCTCCACCAAGCACAGGTCGAGGCGACGTTATGTTCTGGTTCGAAGACTCACACGATAACGACGAACTATGCGAGAATGTCAATACTATGGGTTAGTTCAGTCAGCCGACCCATCATAACAGAATCGATACTAACATGAACACCAGGTGACATGATGCAGAATGTCTATGTCAAAGAGTCGAGCCTAACTGGCTTCAATGTCCACTGGGATACTGCCTCAGTTCGACCAGTCAAGCACGCCGTCGATGGCAAGTACTACTTGAAACTGAAACTCCAGCGTGAGAAGGACGGATTCCGCAGCAGGGCAGTCAGTACTGGCGTCACTGTAGTCAGATCGATTGAGATCTCTGACGACAATACTATACAATACGCCGACCCGTACCTGCGATATGAACAATCTGAGCGCGGAGATGATTTTGGTTGGCCAGATGAGTCCGAGGAATTCGCTAATTTGTGATTTCGATCGAGATGAATGAGCGATGAGCACTTCAGTTATGCCTGAAGTGAGGTGGGTAATGGTTGGCATTCTGACCTGACCAGATTCATTGATACCCAAAGCATAGGAGTTTTCAAGGAGTTTTACGAGTGATGAGGGAAGCATTTCATGGACAAAAAGAACAAACGTATATACAAGTAGTGATGAATGTTAAAGACGTTTGCCATTTCACTGGGATGATGACAGTTCAAGTCATGATACGTAAATGCCTATTCCAACAACAATCTCCCAGATCCCGAAGCCCACGCCTATACAATCTCCCATTCCCAGTCCCAAACTCACAAACTCCAGACCACATCAAAACTACCTCCTCCAAGTCCTCAAATGTCCTTCCAACTCCACACTACGATCTCCCATGATACCACTTAATCCCATACCTCCAAGTCCATAAGGCGAGATATAATAAGTAGAAGAAGAAGTTGAGCGTTGAGTAGGTGGGAGTCCAGATCTAGGACTCGTTTGACTTGGATCACGTTGTTCGGGCTCTGAGAATTTTACTGCTTTTTTGGTGGTGGCAGTAACTGTCGTTGTTGATGTTGATGTGGATAGATCTCTGTCTTTGCGATATGGTGATCTGGGTAGATGGCAAATTGCCCAGGAGCCGAGGACGGACATTGTCATTTGGTATGTGGTGTTGTGTGTTGGGATGGGATGGGTTGGATTGGATTGAATTGATGGCGCTTTTGTGAGCCTCAGGTCTGCTTTGGACAACGAGTAGTGAATGTCTTTGAGTTTTCTTGTCTTGCTACTGCTTGGCAGTCTGCGATCTAATCAGTAGCAGAATGTCTTGGATAATCAGGCAGTCTAGTCAAAAGAGGAGTAGAATGTAGTCTACCCTCCATCAGATAACTCGTGACAGTAATCTTCATCATGGGTCGTGTGATTGGTTCAAGTGTGGGAGGAATGGGAGGAGTGTGGGATGTTCGCATGTCGTTTCGAGCATCCTGCATTCGCGGCTACGAGAAAATCCCTGACTGACTCGCGCGTAACCTCGCAGGTACATGGCTTCACTTGCCGACATGGTGCCATCCTGGTCACACCCAGCCTTTCTGGCTATTGCTCGGTGTGAGCTCCGACACACAAGTCAGCAGTTTTGTTACTCTATTCATTGGGTGGCCATATTTAGCATGCACACGCCTAACAGTATGCAATCAAGACACAATGCTGGTCTAGTAGCTGTAGAAGCCTTTGCCAGACTTCTTTCCCAGCCACCCAGCGTCTACCATTTGCCTGAGACGGACTGAAGGTCTGTACTTGCTGTCTCCGAGCTGAGTGTGCAAAACCTCCATGATCGAGAGGCAGGTATCCAAGCCGATGAAGTCCGCTAGTTGCAGTGGACCCATGGGCACGTTGGTACCATTCTTCATGATATCGTCAATGCTCTTCTCGTCGCCGACACCGGTCTCCAGACAAATGATGGCTTCGTTGATGTAGGGCATCAATATGCGATTTGCGAGGAAACCTGGCGTATCGGCAGACGTCGATGTGACTTTACCCATACGCTTGCAGAACTCCACCGCAGTGGCTAGTGTTTCAGGCGAAGTCTGCAAGGCGGAAATGATCTCGACGCCTTTCTGGACAGGGACGGGATTCATAAAGTGGGTGCTGACGACCCGAGATGAAGCACTGAGGTCGGTGGGGTCCTATCAGACGGCAGGCAATTAGCATGACCACAGTATAAGTCGTCACGGCTGCAGCTAGCCCTGCAAGATGCTAGAGAGTGCTGGGTTTGAGGCCCACGGGATCGGTGTGCATAGATGATGCAGGTTGATCAGATAAGACGGAAGAGGCGCAAGCATACCTGGGAGGTGCTGGCGGCGATTTTGGTAATCGATATAGACGACGTGTTAGTGGCCAGAATGGCATGTGCGGGACATGTGGCAGCCAGCTGGGCAAAGATCTTGGTCTTGAGGTCGAGAATCTCAGGTACCGCTTCGATGACCATGTCGACCTCGCTCAAGGCGGCCATGTCTGTCGAGGGTGTGAGCCTGCCACGCACGGAGTCTGCATCAGATTGGCTAATCTTCTGCTTGTCGACATCCTTCTTGAGTAGTTTCTCCGCGAATGCGATGCCCTTGTCCAGGGATTTCTGAGAGTTATCGACCAATGTGACGGGGACGCCTGCAGCTCTAGCAGCCACCAATGCAATGCCCAAGCCCTGCGATCAAGGCTGAAGTCAGTCAGCTGTATTAGCACTGCTGCCATAGGCTGCGGAGAGGGTGATAACGACACACCATCTGCCCTGCACCAACGACACCAAGTCGATTGATGGTTGCGGCTTCGGCCAGCATGGGTCGGGAGGATGAGAAGGCTCTGTGGGCGACCCATGACGGCGAGCGGGATATGGCGCGTCGGATGATCATGATGACAATTTGCTAGCCACTCCAGAATAGGAAGAGGCGTGGGAGAGGAGATGCAGATAGGTGAGAGAATGTATCAGATGGGAGGTGAAGTTGATGGCACGCGCGCCAGAAAGCTGGAGCTGCTTAAGCCGAGGGCAGAGCTTCTGCCGCAGAACAGGGATCTGGTAGCGAGACCAGCTTCGAGGATCGATGGTCATGACAATTGCATCAATAGCTATTGGCTGGATGTGACACAATCATGCCGTCGTCAAGCATTGCAAACGGATCTTGTTTGATTTGCATGCAGACCACCGTGGCACTGTGAACGTCTCCGTGGATCTGATAACAGCCAGAGCAACGACGCCAAGAACTTGCCTCGCAATCGGGTTAGGGAACAATGTTCACCCGCTCCGTAGCGCGATTCAGCAAGCGCGTCTCTACGCGTCTCTCCAGAACGTCAATTGATGGAGTGTATGCATAGTATAGATACATAATAACACGCCAGCATGGCCGACATTTGGGAGCGCTCGCAGACGGTCGATCCGGAGGTGCGGGCATATGTCTCGTCTCTGGTCAATGCCATTGGTGGTCGGTCCACCTACGACGACAGCTATGCAGTGGGAGACGACGCGGTCGCCGTGCTGAAGGACTTGCAACGATGGCTGCGACTATACGACGAGAAGACGAACCGGTTGGACGTGAAGCGAGTATTGGCTGAGGCAAACCTGGTCAAGGGAGATCTCTTGGAGATACTATCACTCTGGCCCGAGGATGCGCAGGACAACAAACACAAGGCCAAACTGGCCCTGGCATGTTTGGAACTACTGGTACCATTGACCTGGCCGCTTTCCTTGGAGGCCGAGACGTCCACCGTCAATCACCATCGACATCTGCCGTACCTGCAGTTGGCGCAAGTTGGATACAAGCGAGCCATTCTACACTTTGAATATGCGAAGATCTTGCGGACAGCAGTCCGTATTGCGCTGCCGGCTATGGCCACCACCAAGCGCGAGAGGAGCAGACGAGATGAGGGAATCATCAAGCTGTGTTTGTACTTCTTCCGGAACATGGCCATGATCACTCAGCCACAGCATCTACCCTCGCAGGGAGACGAAAACGAGATTAGCCGCTCTGCCGTAATTGAAGCATTCCAGGACCAGGACATCTTCAGTGTACTTTTGACGATTGGATCGAGCATGGGCGATGAGTTTCAAGAGCAAGATGTGATTCTACTGGAAATCCTGTTTCACCTGTTGAAAGGCGTGGATGCGCGGAAGCTGTTCATGAAGAAAGAGCAAGTCGCAACTGAGGAGACATCGGAGCTGAAGAATCTGCTACAGAAAGAGAAAGCCATGCTGGATAGCTACAAGCGACATGCGCCAACGAGACACAACAGGTTTGGTACCATGATTTGGGTCCAGAGAGACGATGCGAAGCTATCGACTGTCTCCGGCCAAACCAGCATGACCAACGAGGCAGATACGCTGCGTCAAATGGACGCGAGCAAGAAGTGGAACAAGCCTCAGTACCGCGGGAAGCTTGCACAAGAGTTCGATGACAACTCTGAGTTCGGCATGCGCATTGATCTGACGGAAAGTGCCAGGAAGCATCTCAGAAAGTTCGTCGAGGACTTCCTGGATTCCTCATTCAATCCAATGTTCACTAGCTTGAGACGAGCGATTGAGCGAGAAGCAGATCGAGTCCAAGAGATCATGCACAACAAGCAGTATTTCTACCTAATCTCCTGGTTCCTAAACGCAGAGGCTGCAAGGCGCGATCTCTCCAGGAGAGAAAGTAGCTGGCATGCAGACCGAGCGACTCAGACCAACCCGGAGGACAACACATTCGCCTACATCGCTGCGGTACTTGATCAAGAGACATTCGTGCTCCTGAACAGGCAGATGCAGAAAGCTTTCGACAACAAAATGTGGCAAGACTTGCAAGCAACACTTCTCTGCTTCACCCAAATTCTGCTCACGGTGCAGAGCATGTCTGAGAGTAAAGACGAAGAAGATCAAGAGATCGCCGAAAACATTCAAAACCGCATCTTTTACGAAGAATCGACTCATGACCGGATAGTACAGATCTTGCGAGGCTACATCCACCAAGGCTTCGCATACCTTGATGCCGTTACAGAATGCGTCCATGTCTTCATACGCATGCTGGAGCGTTACAGCAAGCAGAATGCCGACCTACAGATTCGGTCTAAACGCCGCGCTCGCAAGAAGAAGCAACAACAGGGCGAAGGAGGTGGTGATGCCGAAGATGCAGCTGAGGATGAACGAGAAGCACATCGCACCGTCTCTGAACGCAAGTTCGACTTCGCAAAGTTCGCCGCCAAGTTCCTTTCGCAGCAGTGTGTCAACACTTTCATCTCATTCGTGACCTACTTTCGAGACTTGACACCTGTACAGCTCAAGCGCGCACACCGCTTCCTCTACCGATTAGCATTCAAGCACGAATTGGCGGTACTACTGTTTAGAGCAGATATTCTTCAACTACTGCACAAGCTCATCAAGGGCCCCGAGGGCTTAGATCCTGGCATGGAAGGCTTCAAGGATTGGGAACAGCTCGTTCAGCAAGTCTTCCGAAGGTGCATCAAGTGGATTGAGAGACCGACAGAAGGCGAAGGCTGGAGAGAGGCAGCGATTGTTGAAATGCTCTTCAGCAAGATTCCCAACACTATGTTCTATCTCCAGAATGGCTTCGAGAGAGTCGTCGAAAAGCGAGCGCCTCGCCCGCCGGCTGAGCTCGAGATGAAGCCATCCGTGCCTGAAGAGCAGAGAATTGGCATTGCAACGAGCATGTTGATCGAGCAGGCCAAAGCGGACGAGCTCGATTGGATCAAGAAGCAACTCCAGGCGGCGGCGACGGAGAGGCAAGCCTGGGAGGATGAGCAGGCTGTAAGGTCAGGCATGATGGACGAGGACGAGAATGGTGTCGCACCAGCTCCGGAACGCCTTGCGCCTCCTTCGATTTTTCTCACCGCCGACACCGAGGAGCGTAAATTAGCACTCTTTAAAGACAAGCATCTTCGCCTCCTCCTTACGACTCTTGGTCTCCAGCGACTTGGCCTGGCAGAAGACACCGACGCCGCCTGGATCATTCCATCCGACCTCTCTTCCTCGCAGCTCACCGATGCTCTAGACCAGATCAAGAAAGCCGAGTTTGATCCTCCATCTTTTGAAGATGAGAAGACTGCTGGAGACTTTGTTCGCTCCAAAGCCAAAGGACGAACGACATTTGACGACAACGACTCGGATACTGATGCGTCGGGTAGTGGTGGTGAGATCAACGAAGAGATGTTTCCTCCTAATTTGCGCGAGAAACGCAAAGCAAAGGAACGCGACGATCGTCCGAAGAAGAAGCGCAAGCGTAACGCCATCGACCGTACTGAAGAAGAGCTTGAAGAGAAGCGGAAAGCACGGGACAAGAAAGAACGGGAGAAGAATGCGAAGATCAAATCTAAGCTTTACATTACTGCATCTGACGACGAGAGTGATGCCGAAGCAGATGCAGAGTTCTTTAGACTCGAAGAGGAGAGAAGAAAGAAGACTGATGGTGTCATCCGGAACATGCTCGTCAAACAAATGGAGCAGGCCGAGGACGCTGCCGCTGAGGAGATGGACCAAGGGCAGAAAGGCAAGAAGAAGACGGTGGCTCCCAAGACTGCTGCGAAGAAAGCTGTGAAGAAAGTAAAGGCGAAGAGGAAGACTGGTGACGATGAAGATCAAATTATGATTGATGCTGGAGATGAGTCAAGCGACTCTGATGAAGACAGTCGGCCTACCTCAAGGAGAAGGTCGAGGAAGTCGTCTCCGATTGAGCTATCTGACAACGACAGGTCATCATCTGAAGCCGAGCTGTCGAATGCTGAAAGCGAGCGACCTGCGAAACCGAAACCGCGTGAGAGAAAGCCACTCTTCGAGGAGGATAGTGATGAGCAAAGCGATGCTGAGAAGGACGAAGAGACTCCTTCCACGTCCCCTCCTCCTGTACCTCCTCTGAAGGAGATGCCCGCCAACTCTGTGCCGAGAACGATTGACAGCGACGAGGATGACGAACCTGTCGTCAAATCCACCGCAAGGAGGAATGTACGAGCTGGGTTTATAATTGATGACAGTGATGATGAATAGTGAGCATGAGAAGCTGGTATAGAGTGTATCAAGACATCCTCATTCATGGCCTCACAGTGCTCCATTCTCCTCATCATTTCTCTCGCGTCTACCGCCTTCTTCCACCGTGAATACATGCCATGCGCCGTTCACAATGCTCAATTCATCCTCTTCTCGCTCTTCCTCCCTCCCTCCACGAAGCAAACAACGACCCTTCGACCACAATGGCCAAGCTCACGAAGGACATGAGATTCTCTCGCGACGACACCATCGGAGGCGGCTATTGCAATGCGTGCGGCTGCAGATTCGGTCATCATTATGTCAAATTCCCTTGGTATCCCATTGTTTATGGGTTTGATGACGATGATTGAAATAGCTAGTCGGGGATTGATAGGCGCAAACAGGGAAACTTTATAGCTTGACTCAATGAGCATGTGAAAGAGGTCCGTGCATAAACTCTATTCAAGTGACTAACGTGCTCAGCAGCACAAGACGGCCACGTACGTCTACTGTATCTATCATAAGCGCCTTGATTTGGAAGCGACAGCGTGCTTGAAGAGACTTGATTAGGCACACTACTGCAGGCCAGTAGGCATACTAGGATACGAACGAATGTATGATGAACATCGCGCTTACGTCTCACTTCTACCCTATCGTTCTTTCAATATAATCAATTCCAAGCAAATATCTTCCAAGCCAGTGCGAATGCCGACGCTCATCGTCCTCGATTTAAATTCACAAGGTGAACTCAACGGCCATTTCTACCATGAGCGGTTTTTCCTAAGGACGGTGAAAAGGTAGAGTTTGTCTGGGGCCTTACCTCTGAGAAGGAGCTCCACCGAAATACCATTCATGCCAGCATTGAGCTTTCACACAGCCGTGCTGGAATCTGCTTCGGCGAAGAAGATGCCAGCGGCGATGAGCGTGTGATGGGCTTTAAAGTGACAGATCACTGGCAAGTGATATGGTCGCCATCCATCACAACTATTTACTCCGTTGCGATGTGATGGACCAAGATCATGCAATCGAGTTGCGTAGATGACTAGCACACCCGGCAAACTCGAGTCGACTGCTTTATTTGCTTGCGTGAGCTGGCTCGACCTCGACCTAACTCACTTGAGCGAGGAAGCAACAGCTCACTAAAAGAATCCAAGCACTGGTGACACTTGCTAGACTGTTTGGTATTGTGAATGGTGTCCATGTCGAGGCACAATCACCTACGAATTCGACCTAGCTCACTCAAGCGAGGCAGCAACGGCTCACTAAAAAGATTCATGCTCCAGTCAACGTTGCTAGACTGGCTGATTTTGCGAAATGCGTCCAATTTAAGTGAATCCCCTACAAACTCGACCTAACTCACTTCAATAAGGCAGCAATGGCTCACTAAAAAGATTCATGCTCCGGTACCGATTTTCAGGCTAGCTGATGTTGCGAAAAGCGTCCAAGTCGAGGCAAGATACCTACAAAGTCAGCCACAGCCTTGCCGCATGTCTTTTCGCTCCTCATTAATCATGGATACGTTCCCGAAGGGTATCCTGCGCTGTCTAGTGATGAGCAGTCCGATGACGAACAATCTGAAGCAGAGAGCAGCTCTGATGACGGCGCCTCTGAAGACGACTTTAGTGATTTGATATGTGAAAGGAAAGATCTAGCATATCAAAACGATGACAATTACATCCTTGTTGACGAAGTTGAGGGCAGCATATCAGAGCCCTCACGAGATAGGTCTCTTCAGCAGATGAAGGCTGCCTTCTTCGGGAATCGAGCCGGATCAACTCAGCGATAGCCTTGCCGCGTGTTCTTTTTGCTTCTGATTAATCATGGATTACGTACCAGGCAATGCGTCCTATTGACTAAATGTAGCTTAGAATATCTTATCTAATTTCGATTACATGCTCGAAAACACTTGCATATTATACGCTCGTTGGAGGATCTGGCATCAAATTGTAGCGCCTTCAATGTTAAGGCAGAAAGCACATCGACGTTTCCAGAAGTTGACCGACGAACCTGAGAAGCTTCATACTCTGTTTCATTCGTTCTTTGCTGTGTTTACAATACTGGCACAATTGTGATGGCCGTTCAGCTTTGGCAGCAATTGATATTGGCGATGTTGAAGGCCTCATCGGACCACTCATTGTGTGCGGCTACCCAGGACATATAATACTGTGAGGAGAAACTTGTCATCGCTTCAAGTGCAAGGAAGTGATGTTTGGAAATTTGTTGGCTTCATTCTGCGTAAAAAAGTGAGATGTACGCAAATTTCATTGCAATTACGCAATCGTTCAGTTCCGTTTCGTCTATCACATGAAAGCTGCAGTAATCACATGTCAAGGGTCCACGGCTCTGGGCTCTAAAATGCCGCGTTCCACACACACAGCGAGAAATTACACCAACCATCGAGACATTCGTCGACATGGCTCAGAAGACCAAGGCGCCTCCTGCGCCAGATTCCAACAGCATCCAGAACGGCCCTACACCAGCACAACAGAACAACATGGCTCAAAATGGTCCGCCACAGCAAGATGTCGATCCACCATCGGTTCCACCACCAGCAACAACATCCATCAAGGGTCAGTCTGCGGCCCAGGATGGATCGCAAGACCAAGCCGCCAAACCACCGACCTCGTCAATGCCACCTCCAGCTACACTAGCCGCCAACAACCCGTCCACATCCATGCCGCCTTCGGATACACCGTCCGCCAAACGTCAGTCCACGTCGATGCCGCCTCCACCTCCACCATCTGCCAACCCGTCCTCGTCGGTAATGTCGATATCGTCCCTGATATCGCCAACGACCAACCGACCGCCAACTTCAACCACATCGATGCCACCTCCAGCTACACCATCCGCCATTGGCCAGACCATATCGATACTGCCCCCAGCGATGACATGGAACGATCCATTAATCCTATCACTGCCGCCTGCACCTATTCCCACCGGAACTACTATCGTCCCGAGCCTCATCTCCCTCGTCAACACGGCCTTGCAGAACGGTAGAATGAACTGGAATGTCATCGTACCATACCCAATCCCCGACGTCCTCAACGCCATCATCCATCTCCAACCCATCAACGCCGCCATGATCAACAGAATCACTACCTTGGGAAACCAACTGATGTAAGTACCAGTGCCGACCAAGCCCTGACTTCCAATTGCTAACAGATCCCAAGCGCCGCCCACCCACAGCCGCCTAACGGACCATCCACGCTAGAAGTCGCTATGATCAATGGCAACATGCAGGCCGCCCAGAGCATCACCATTGATGCCAACGTCATCCGCAGCATCAGGATGCTCAGAGACGCCAGAGTCCATCTGCTCGCACTTATCATTGACATCTCAGCCCATCAGCGTCGCATCCAGATCTGGGCAGCCAGATTGAATGTGCTGAGGAGCGGTGGTCCGGTGGTTCAGGATCGTGCGATGCTGACCATGGCGCGGATTGACACTTTCAGGCAAATTCCAGCCCTTGTCCCTGAGTGAGTTGAATATGGTGGCGTGAGGGATTCGAGTTTACACTTGGATTGATGCGCTCTTTCAAGGCGATTGGGTTGAGGACTCAGATTCGAGCTTGTAGATACGCGTTGAAATTGATTCTGTGAAGTGAGGTCGAGTTTCGAGCTTTCTGTGAGATATTCTGGTGAGGTAGTCATGTTTGCACTTGGCCTACGCTCTTTCAAGACTCCAGAGCTGAGGGTCTCTCCTCGAGCTTGTAGATAGGCCTTTCAGTTGATTAGGTGAAGCGGGATCGAACTTCGAACTCTTTATAGGGCAATCCCGTGAGGTATGAGAAAATTCACTTGAGACGTTCTACTCAAATTGTAATACCCTCGTCTAAAGAGCTCGATCTGGGCACCTTTGTTCGAATTCGCAGGTATTCATACCAATGTAGCTCGTGGAGTTGTGTCGAGTCTCGAGATTTGCGTAAGCTGCTTTGGTGAGGTACGAGTCTTTTCACTTGAGGATTGACAATGGTGGACGGATATTTCCATTAGCCACTTCGTCAGACTCTTTCCGGACCGAGACTTGTTCGAGCCCGTTCTACAGCTCATTCCAGAGCAATGGGCCAATGTCCTCGCTGGTATTCTGGAGATGTCACTTATGATCGAACTGCAAACATTGCCGCCTAAGCTCACGGAGCGTTGGTTGGTTCCAGAAACTTCGCTACGCCAAGCCTGAGAAGGATATTCTTCCTAGGGCTGGGCAACACTGGAAGAGGAAATATTTGAAGGGGATGGCGGAGGTAAAGAAGCTAACCAGGCAGCGAAGCCCAAGGCAAGCAGAAAGCGAAAGGAATTGTCGTGAGGGGGAACATGAGCGATTCCACACTCGATCTTCAATGCCTCTGCTGAAGAGCCTTAACCAAGCCACCCTATTCCAAATTGTAGAAAGGCATTTCCATAGGTTCTGTGAAGCGGTGTCGAGTTTCGAGTCTTGCCTAAGGTTTTTGATCGGTGTTTTCGTGAGGTTCGCAGAGCTTTACTTAAAGGTTGATGCTCCATTTTCAACACGCTCTCCAAAAATGCTTAGTTTGAGTACCCATAGTCGAATTGGCGGACAGGTATTTCGATGAGTTCCGTGAAGAAGCTTTTGTAAAGCAATGGAGTAACGCTCTAGTGAGGTTTCCGAAGTTCCACCTGATAGCTTTGTCTACGATGCCGAAGACCCAAAAGCTCAAGTTCAGCAAGGACGCTGACTGGGACACGTGTACATGCCGCACTGCCATCAAGTAGCGCACGCTCATCCGACCAGAGCTCTTGCTCCGGGATGATACACCTTCACCTAAGTATGTCTCCATTACTCTCTTCATGCCAAGTTTACATAAGAGTCGACAAGAGACCTTGGTCTCAAGATCAAAGGCGTCGAGACGATTGAGCAAGTCGAGGCTCTGATCCTGCCTGAGACTGGCATTCACCTTGCCATCGAGCCACAGCTGGAGCGATGCCGCGACCAGCAAGTACTCTTGCAGTTAGGGTTCTGTCGGATATCCAGCAGCTTCTTCGATCCAGAACATTGTAAGTCTATAACAGATTATGTTATTGCATCACTGGAAAGACTCGATCCTTCAGCCCCAGTTCTCTTTCTCGACTTGAGGAAGACCTGTCGCCGCGATCCTGTTCGCTCTGACTCTCTATGACATGAGTGAATTCGAGATACTCTGTCATTGACTCATGCTTCAGTCGCTGATGCCTGACAGCTAGTATGAACACGTATTTTGTGCTGTTTCTGCCTCGACTGTCCTCAACCGCTCCAAGCATTCGGTGGCCAGAGCAAGCGATATCGAATTTTGAGGTCTGCGTGAGGTGTTTAAGTTCCTACTTTGACTTCCCTCTGCTGTGAGGTAATCACAAAGGTCTCATGTTCAAATTCTTGCTTACCCTTTCGAGGAGTATAGTGGCGCCATGCGAAATATCGAATTCCAGGTGAAATCCCGAATTCCAGGTTGCCGCTTAGTACTATCTCTTGAGAAATCCGAGCTCTCACTCCATCATGATAGAGAGCTGAGGACCTGCATTCACAATGAACGCAAGCGTACTCCGAGAGGGTTTGTGAACTCATTTACTCAATGTTTGTTTCGCGTTATGTGCTGACTTGTGCTTTTATAGTGCGACTTTCACGGCAAAAACGTCAAGCATCCCGAAGACAAGTGCCAGAAGTCTACCGATGCCAAAGAAATGTACCATACTGGTAGCATCAAGAAAGGACCCTGGGCCAGCGTTGGTGTGCCGGAAGCCGGGCATCACGTCTTGGAAAGACCTCGTCGCTCTCAAGATGTTCCTGGAGGCTTGGAAGGCTGAGGCGAAGCCAACGAGTCAACGAACTGACCAGGAGAAGGTGTTGGTAGAGGCTTGCGAGAAGGGACTTGACTCTGCTAGAATTCGTTTCTTCAAGAAGAAGGGAGACCTCACTCGCAGGTGGGCCATGAGTCCAGGGCCTGTGTTCGTATTCAGAATCAGGTGTTCCAAGAGAGCTTTTGAAGTGCTGCGAAGAGTTTAGTCATGCGTGAGATCTCAATTTACACTTGGGACTGCACCGATGGCACTGAGGAGGGGTGGAGGCAGCGACAAGGACTTACACGAACGTCTTCGAGAGAGTGTTCCAACAGCGGCAGCAAGCCGCGATGCTCTGTGTGTGTTGATCCTGTACGAGAACTCTCCACCATGGGCATCAGAGCGCAAGGGTGTCAAGAATAGCACAGTGGCAGATGACCGTCTTTGATGACTCTGAACGGAACTTGGCCCCCATCTCTTTTTCCTGGAAACCAGGTTGTCTTGGCGAAAACAGTGTGAGTGAGCTGTAGAATGCTTTGTCAACTCTTCGACCGATCCAGTATCAAGGCAGCAGTTCGATCGGTGGTGGGCACCACTTGATGGAGTACTGCGAGACATTCAGCACCGCGTGAGATCTCGAGATCTCACCTGGAACCTTCCTCCAGATTCCAAGCTCTTGCTCCTGACTTCCATCTTCTTCAAGTCTTATCCTCCCTCCTCCTCATCGCCAACCTCGCAGCCAAAATAAAGCATCCACCCACAAAAGCCGAACACCCACCCCAAACATTAGCCCACATAAACCCCTTCCCATCTCTTTCTCCCTTCGTGACCAAAGCCCCGAAAATCGGTCCTCCCGTCAAAGCCGCAAAACTCACACAACTCAAAATCATTCCAGATCTCGTTCCCATACTCCTCGGGTCGGGGCCACTAACTGCTGAAAGGCCACCGAGGACTAGGCCTTGGACGGCGGAGTCTATGAGGCCGAAGATGATGGCGAAGATGAATAGTTGGGTCTCTGTGGAGATGAAAGTCCAGACGAAGTAGAGAATCGAGGTGAGGAATGTGAAAACGATCATGGCATTTAAGACTCCGTAGCGGTCGGCGAGGATGCCGGGGATGATGCGGCCGGGTACGCCCATGGCGTTCAGGAGGAGGAAGATTGTGAGGGAGGTGTGAGAGGATGTGTGAATTATGGATGTGGCGTAGGTTGTTATCTAGACTGTCATTGACGAAAAGAGGATGGGATGGATGGGGTGAGAACTTACGAAGCTGAAGGCTACGTACAAAGCCCAGAGAGTGAGGAACATTCCGATAGTGAAGAGTGAGTACGGAAGTTCTTTGAAGGCGGACCATTCCACGATCGGCCCTGTGGAACGTGGTGGGAGACGAGGTCGGAGGAGAGTAAGGATGATGATGCTGTTGAAGAGGACTACGAAGCCCATGATTCGAACTGTCCATCCGAAGCCGAGTTTGGGGAGGAGTTGTTGTGCAATAATGGGGAATATGATGCCTCCGACTCCTGTTCCTGCTGCCATAGTGGAGAGTGCAAATGTCTTTCTCGAGGAAAAGTATGTAGCGATGAGGGAAATTGTAGGACAGAATAACAACCCTGATCCGATCCCGGTAATGATACCTTGGGTAAGGAGGAGTTCGTGGTGCCGTGTTGCAAAGCTGGTAGCGAAGATCCCTACGAGTTGTAGTGTGATACCAGAAATCATGCAGAGTCGAAAGTAGCCCGCGTCAGCTGCTCGTCCTGAGATGGTTCCGAGAAAGAAGACGATGAAGATTTGGATTGATGATATCCAGGACACGGATGTTAAAGAGAGGCCGAAGTTAGATGTGTAGTGGGATGAGAAGAGGGAGTAGGAGTTGATGTATCCCCAGGTGTTTAAGAGCGTGAGGAAGCCGCCGAGGACTTGAGTCCAGGCTTAGAGTCCGCCGTCTGGAGGTGGTGGGATGTGGTGGTTGTCCACATCGGGAGGTACGGTTGTGGTATCTTGGAGTACCGAGGCGACATTGGAGAGAAGAGGTTGCCGTTCGTCGTCGCTCATCTTTGTGGTCATCTGGCGTTGCCAAAGTGAGGTTCTGGTTGCTTGTGACAGCCTCTTGACCTCAGCTGCAATCGAAGTGCCTGAGTAGCAACTTGAGAGCCTGAATTCCCAAGCTGTTCAGACAATGCAGAACTGCTCATGATGTCAGTAATCAGACAAGAACAGGAACATGTACCTAGATCTCGAATTTGCTGCAGATTTGAACTCTCGTTCATCGATCGTGGTTGCCGGATCGAAGGAGGTTGGGCAGCGGAGCTGAGCCCGCTGACAGGATGGGAGGGGTAGAAGCGAAATTGTTTTTCGTTACATATCAGTCCATTCCGTGACCTCTCTGTCATCTACAAGTTTCCATTGACGCCTTCATGCTGTTTCCTGCAGACTCCCAGCAGATTAACCTTTCCCAGGATCATCCAAAACGCCTTCAATCCAATTAAGTGATCAATGATATTGCAACCTCCTCACCGGAGACCCTCTCCCTTCAATCTGAGCGTAACCGCTTGGTCCTGGCTCCAGAGGTGGTCCTTGATGCCAAGGTGTGCCAAATTGCTGAGGATACTCGTTGCTGAATGTTCGCTGGGGTGTCGGAGGTGGCTGGTAGTAATTGGGTGGGTATTGCTGGCCCGCCTGCGAGCTCTTGTCTCGGAAGAAGCCAAATGCTAGATTGGTAGTTGCAAAGCATCCGAAGACGAGCAGGAACGTAAATGCCATGGCCTTCCAGCTGATGGGTTCCACGAAGCTGTTGAAGATCTCGGCGAAAGTGTGCGCTGAAACTTTCGCTCTACCAACTTTATTGGGATCCTGGTCCATACATCGCTGCCAGCCTTTGCACACAGTCTCGAGTGCAGGCATACGTTTGCTGGGTTCACAGTTGTTTGATGTGTACTGTCGCGCGCACTCGGCCATCTCGACCATGATGTCTGCCATAGCCTCGTGACTCTTCTTATCGACATCACCTTGTACGGCAGACCAGAAGGAATAAACCAGATATCCGCACCCAGCCAGGAGGAAGACGTTGAATGCGAGCTGCGCGTAGAATGATAGGATATGTGGCACAGTCGGGTGCTGGGCAATGAAGGTGAAGAGGTTAGAGATCCAATGAGGCTTGGACTCATCTCCGTGGCTGTCCTTGTGCTTGCCGCTGATCTTTCGGGTGGATTTCGAGGGCATTTCGCTGTCATCTCCAGAGTCCGACACACTACGTCGTCTCCGTCGCGAAGTTGCCCGCTGTATCTGATTTTCGCGTCGCTTCTTGACTCTCTTCTCGATGGCGCCCGCGTGTTCTGGTCGCGCAATCTCGCCTCGGCCGGGGCTGTACATCTTGGTTTTCATCTTACCCCACCAAGATTCCCTCCTTAGCTGCTGCGGTCGCTCCTTCTCCTTGCTCGGACTGCTTCGTTCTCGTTCTGCGCCAGGCATCGCGGGTTGTGTTGCGGCGTTGAGTCTGCCTAGTCCGCTTCTGAGGCCCATGTCTGGTGTCGCATCACTGTCCACGTCTCGTTCTGGTGATTTGGGTGTCTCGCCGGCGCTCGAGTCGTCAACATCAGCATTCGGTTTTCGCGGAGTGTTATATAGAGCACTAAAAGCAGGCGGCACTTTTGGCAGGGGTTTGTTTGGAGATTGTTGGAGGCTGGCAAAATTCTTGAATGGCGAGTCGTTGTTGTTCCCTGCAGCATCATCGTCATCAGCATCACCGCAGCCACCCAGATTCATATTTCATGTGTACTCACGCTTCCTACTCGGCGTATCGAAGCGCTGCGCATTCTGGCTCAGTTGCGCAAAAGGCGAGCGCGCATCCATGTGGCCCGTCTTGTTCTCCCACTCGAATTCCATGCCCATCTCGTTCCCGCGCTGCGACATGGTGGCGCGCGCCGAATCTATGTCTGTGTCTGAATGATCGTCTCGAAAGCTGCTGAAGGTAGATGTGCGTGTCGGTGGATAGGTAAACGATGTGTTCCCGCCGAGTCGGTACATCTTGATCTGAGATGCGATGCGACGCAGGGATTTGTTGATCGCTGCGGGTAGTGAGGGGCTACCCGCCGCTAGTGTCCAGGATATGTAAACTGTTCTTGCTGCTCTTGACTCTTGCACTGACTCGACTCTGCAAGTGCTTTTGAACGAGAGAGGAAGAAGGCTGGGAGAATTGAGATAATTATACCCGCTCGTCTTGCGGTGCTGCCTGGCGTCTCGCATCTTACTATTCACTCGACCGATGCACCCGATTCATTCACGTCCCACTCTGCTTCACACCTATGACTGGGATTGAGGCCTAGCTTTCAGTCCGCCATGAGTCCAAATGGTCCTATGGGCGAGACTCTGGTACCATTAGGTAGTCCGCAAACACAGAGCTGGGAGGAACATAGCGTAGGCCAGCCACAAAATCCGGATTACTGGACCACAGTCAAAGGCGACTGGCCGACGCGACTGCTCCATATCCCATCCTTGACCTCAGTCCAGCGTACCGGCACATATCAGTACGGTGAGATCTCTGCGCCCGACTATGCTATCCTCACTTACACCTGGGGTCGCTTCGAGGCGAAACCCGGCTCACCAGCTCTTCCCATTCAGGGAGTGGAGTGGCTTGTGCCTCCTATTGAGGTCGAGCACTTTTCAGTAGAGCAGTTCTTGCGAGTAATACGAAAAATTGGAGAAGAAGTCGATTACCTATGGCTGGATGTAGCGTGCATACATCAACAGGATCGTGCGCAGCAAATGTTGGAGATTGGTCGACAAGCAGCAATTTTCTCCAAAGCGAAGAAAGCATACGCATGGCTCACAACCATCAGCAGTCCTCAGCTACAGGACATTGCAGATAAAATCCTGAATGAAGAACTAACATCAGTAGGAGCTGAAGAGGTTCGTCTCTCGCCCCGAGACACCCGTCGAGACATTGACCTGCTCTCGGAGCTTGAGTCTGCTCTGGATACACTATTCAGAGATCCCTGGTTCTCCTCACTTTGGACTCTTCAGGAAGCAATGCTACGTAGAGATGCCCAATTCATCTCTAGCGGCGGTGACTACGCTCAGATTACATGGTACCCAGACCTCAAGATCCAGACCAAAGTCCTGAGCAATGCTTGCAGGAATATCTGGCAGGACATAAATCGCACGGCTTGTGTCTCCCGACCCGAACTGAGGCGGCTCATTGACAAAATCTCCGACATGCTACTGCGGACCGGCTATAACATCTGTTTCCTAAACAACCCGAATGTTGCCTACTCGCTTGCTCAATATCGTACTACAATGCGCCCGCTAGATCGAGTATATGGGATCATGCAGGTCTACGGCTTTCGATTGGGTGAGGCAAGAGTGCCCAGTAAATCATTCACCATTGATGACCTTCAACTCGAGTTGGCTTTGGACCTGACCCGTAACTCGTTCGTCAAATCACAAGCCTTTGTTCACACAAAGCCACCAGTGAAAGGGCGGAGCTGGTGCATCACACAGTACTGTCGCGTACCTTCTCCATACCACAGCATTGTTGCCTGTGACGATGAATGTCGCGTCAACTTGACAACCAGAGGCACATTGCTAATCCAGTCGCGAACTTGTGCTTTCCAACAGCTCTCTCAATATACCCGAACATTCAGAGTCTGCATCGACTTGGACCCAATCGCACATCTGTCTCGACCAGTCACCAAAAGTTCATGGAAAGATTCTCTCTGGGAAGAAGAATTCAACGAGGCAGTCTATAACGATGTTCAGTCTTGTCGAATGCTGGCCGAAACTTACGACTCAAGCCAAGTGCGTTTGCTGAGACTTGGTCGATTGCTTGATAGTGTCAACTCGGATCAGTATCCACATCTAATCATCTACAGAGAGACTGCTGACTCAGTCTGGCAGCGTATTGGTCTGTGCCTCCTAATATTGAGACCTAGCTGCCTTACTAGTTTGAAGCATCAAGTTGAGACACTTCTGGATTGGGAGGAATTCCGAGGAGAGCTGGCATAGCTTTAAGAAGCTCATGTTCAACCCTAGAACGATCTCCATATGCTCGGCATGCTGATTTGCGATCGAGACGACCATCAGCAAATGTTCAAGTATTGGAGACGCTTAGGGTTGCTTTGACAAACTGCAAGTTCAACCAATCCAAGGCTGCGCATGAGAGGTTGGGAGGTAAAACTAATGCTTGGCTCGCAAGATGTGATAGATTTGGATGAAGGGACATGTTCAAAACTTAAGGCACTGATTCTATCTCACTAATTTCCTGTTCAAAGACGGCCCCGGAGAGAACATGATGACTTTGTAAGGTGGTCCAAGCGCCCGCCAAGACAATCACATGCACGCACCATCAACAGCTCTGCATTTCGAAACAAAACAGCAAAAAGAGTTCGAATCCCAGAAAGGAATTCTAATCTCTAACTATTAGATGTGTACTCTTTGTTGTGGACGAGGTTCCTTGAACGACATGTGTATAAGCAATTGTTCAAAGCATGACAGGCAGGAATTGAATGGGTTAGATTCATTAGACACCGAGCGCTAGCCACTGAGCCATCTGTGTAGTTGATTGGATAGCGAGAACAAATGGTATATGTAGGCTCATTGTGTTTGATGCCGGAGTGAGACCGATGGGGTTTTGGGAGGAGGAATCGGAGATGGAGAAGTTGGAGGAACAGCCAAATATATCTTGATTGATGTTTGTGGCAAATAGTCGTCAGGAGGTCACGCCTTCCACTCTGCGAACAAAGCTGTTCCCAAACACTGATATACCTCATTCATTCTCTACTCTACATAATATCAATCATCTCAGGTTCGATGTCCATTTCCAATACTTCGCCATTCATCAAACCAGGTATATATGCAACACCCACGTACTTATACGCTTCACCAAGAGGTCTCAATATGTGCGGAACTCCCCCATTCTTAAATATTGCAACAACATCACCCGGTTCAGTAAGAATGGGGCCAACTCCAACATAACCTTTCGAAGACGTGAAAAACTGATGCTTGTATGCCCTGTTGAGAAACGTGTCGTAGAACATGTTCTCTGGAGATTGTGCGTGATTGTTGTTGTTGATGTTGGGTAGCTTGCCATGAACGGAGTGATACTTCCGACAGGCATGATAGCATTCTAGGAGATGATCTTCATCTTTGAATCCCCGAATGCCCATACTACCCGTGTGAATGAGGCCCGCGGTCAGAACGTCAGCAGTGAGGGAATCGATTAAATGTTCCACGCCTCCAACCGCGGCACACAATTTCTGCATTGCAAGACAGACGGTGAGAAAGATTCTCTCAACTTGGGTGTCGTCACGTTTGGAATTGTACCAGAGCGTTGCAGAGTTCCATGTGCTTCGAGAGGACCAATCCACTGTGTCTGCACAGAACGTACCGATAGTGAGAACATCATCACTGCCCCGATTCGGTATAAGTAGCCTTCTGGCATCTGATGGCTCTTGTCCTCCTGCATGCATCTCATAACCAGAGGGCAGAGCGGACGGAGTCTCTCCCACCTCGGAAACTTGATGCCAAAGCAACGACCACGAGGCTAAGGGGCGGTCATACAGATCGGTCTCGCTTTCATGATTGATCTCGTGAAATATGGTGTCTCGGTCTTCGAGTAATAAGGCAAACCTCGTCGCATCTTGATAGACACGTGCCACGGGTTTTCGATAGTCTGGGACCAGGAGGTCAGGCTGGATAAGAATTCTGTTCTTGTCCAGCATAGACAGCCATGCAAAGACATAATCTCGTGGTTCGGAGGCTTCCTTAGCGATTGCTAGGTCAAAGAACGAGTCCAGTGGAAGCCTTGGGATCTCTTCGCTACCAAACAAGATCCGCTTCTCCCTCAGGGCATATATTTCCTGCACCTTGATGAAGAATTTGACCCCTTCAGTGACCCCAGTGGTAACGAATTCTGCTATCAATAGTAGCGAGTCGAGCGAGAACTTCCTTCCATGCCAGTAACAAATGGTGGATTTTGACAGCACACTTTCTTGAACGATCCATATTCGACTACTGGGGGTCAGCTTGACAGACTAGCATTCTGATTGTATGCTGACCTGAACCAGTGAGAAGCAAATAAAGGCTCGAGCGAGTCTGCATCCTCTTGAGATATGACCTTGTTCCCGCTTATTGCCAGATGCATATTCCGCATTTGCTCGCCAGACATGCCATCCAAGTACTCTTGGATCTTGACCTCGGCCCTCATGTAGGCGAGATGTGCGTCCACCGCAACATCTTCGCTCTCCGCGTTTCCAAGGTAAGCAAGATTCTCTCTCCCGCTGCGATATATCTTGTCCATTATGGCTACCTGGCTACTACGTTCATCCAAGTCCTCTTGGTTGATACAAATGGCGTCAATCCAAAAGACGAGATGTCGTGAGACTGACCTCACGAATCGCAGTACTTCACAGGAGCTTCGTGGTGCATCGAAAATTCTTCCATCTAGGATTATCGTGCTACGTTCAGTCGCATTGCCCCAGCAGTAGGATATCGTTTCGTAATTGGGCTCATCATCCAGAGAGACATATTGGAGCTTGCATTGGATCTCGTCGTCCTCTTCTCCGGCCGCCACGTGGAGAAGCCTGATTTCATTCTTGCTTGCGTCCAGTCGCCGGTATGGAGAAACATTCGTCGGCTCCAATTTCACTGTTCGGCTTCTCTCATTTTGACTGGGAACTTGGTGTCGTGGACTTGAGCAACAGAAGAGGGCCCGGAACGTAGAAGGAGCCATTCCCGATCCCATTCAGCTGCATTGGAGCGATTTGCATTTAGACATGGTCTTCGAAATGTCAATAAGTCGATCAGCTCAACCGTCAGGAGCCCTGGACTGCCAGATCGCGACCGCCTCGGCGCTTTCCTACTGCGCCGCCTTCACGTCGGCACCAGTCTCCAATCAGGTCAGGATGAAAGCGCCACAGCTTGCTGCTGGGCTGCCTTGAAGCCTCATCGTGAAGGGAAACTTGAGTTTTGGGAATCTTCTGCTGCTTGCATAACTGGTATTGTCGATACGGCGGTACGGTGAGACCCGTGGGCCATATTTTGCCTCACAAGTTGATGTAGAGGAAGTCGTGAAACTGAGGAAGAAGAGGTTGAGAAGGAAACTCGCAAGCGCTAGCTGGCGAGCACGTGCCATTAGGGTTGCCTTAGGGTAAATTTGAGGCGGCGAGTATAATGTTTCCCGTCCCATTCCCTTCAAAGTGATTCTAAAGGTCGAGCAGACCATTTTGTGAATTTTTGTAGAGTATCATGAGCTTGGGTGCAGTTTTGCGACCTCGGTGTCGATTTCTCTAAATTCGTGAATGGCTGAAACTAGACAACTTTGGAATTTTGGACATCGACTGTAGCGATCACAACCCTGTTTCCTGATATCAGATCACGAACGTAGCAGAGACATGTCAAGAGGGGTGGCAGATGGCATCTGTCGTGATCAGAATCCGTCTAATGACATGCAGCTTGAGAGTACCAGTCATGGAGAAGCAATGATATAGTCTAAGATGTTACAATGTCCCTATCTGAGTGGGCTACGATCTCTAGATACAGTTTATCTTCCAGTCGCCTGGTGGTGGTATAATCATCTTGTGTATGGCCAACACATTGATACAACCGAGAAAAAGACTCCGACCCATCAACGCCCCGCTTGCGAAATGTTATGCATCAAAGAAGACAGCGCTGGTACAGGCCTCACGTCCTACGCTTGAGGAACTGCCATGCTGCCAGCGCGAGGTCGCTGGAGATTTGGCTCGTCAGACTCATACTTGTCCCAGTTGTCCAGAATGTTGCCAATTCTGGGCGACTTGGTGAGTCTGTAGACATCCTCGAAGTACTCCTTGGTAAGCTCGAATGGCTTGGCAGTGACATTAGGAATGTACTTGCCAACCAACTTGCTTGGGTCGATAGAAGTCTTGTGGATCTTCTTGAGCAAGAAGGATCGGAAAGGCTTGACTCCAGAACGCAAGAAGGTCGAGTGGAATGGCACATCGATACCCTTGAGCGGGATCGTAGCAAAGCCACGTTGGAGATCAAGCGGCTTGGGCTTAGCCTCGGTCTGCTTAGCACACTCCTTAATTATCTCCACGAGATGGGCCTTGACATCCTCCATGCTCATCGTCTGCATGAGGGCCTGGATGTCAATCTTCTGCTGCTTGAGGTAGTTCAAGACACCAGTCATAGTGTCCAACGCTCGGAGATCACCTGCGCAGACGTATTGCTGGTTCTGTACGTTGAGGTTGACAATCTCCAGAAGCCAGTCAGTGGTCTCGGAGATGTTTTCCACGACGTACTGAAGTGCCTGCTCGTTGAAGGTCTTGCTAATACGCGATGGGTTGACAGCACACATGCTGTAGTTCGAGCGGCCAGCCTCGTCACGCTCGACTGCGACCTGCATGGTAAGACCACGGTAGAACACAACAGACACCAAGCTCTCGATTGGCATGACTTCGGCGAGAGCAGCGAGGGCACTATACTCTCCCAAGGAATGACCAGCGAAGCTGCTGTCGCGCTGAACCAAGCCCTTGGATCTCATGTCTTCGAAGGAAGCCTTCTCCATGAGAGTCAGGGCTGGCTGCGTGAACTGAGTGGCAGAGAGCAGACCAGTTGGAGAGCGGTAGGTGTAGGAGGTAGTCTCCTCGGTGATCTCCTTGAAGATCTTCTCGGACTTGATGCTTCCATCGGCGGCAACCGTCTCGAAAGTCATGTCGATGTAGTTCTTCCGGATGGCCTTACCGCGAGCACCACCGAAGTGGATGGTAAGCTCCTTGGGGTTGTTCTTGACGATGTTTGTAATAGCGAAGCCTGCAAAAGTTAGCAAAAGTCAACCTCAAAAGGAGGCACACCCGATCTCACCATAGTTGTCCATGAAGTGCTTGTCGGCACGGTCCCAGACTTCCTTGGCGACAGGGCTGGAGTTGTACAAATCCATACCCATGCCCTGTTCCTGCGAACCTTGACCAGTGAAGACGTACGATGACACTGGCTGCTCTACCTCGGCCTCTGCGAGGAGAACCTTCTCTTCGTTCTCGCCATCGGTCTTTTGTGCCTCAATCTTGATAATCTTGCGACCAGCGACCATACCAACGTGATGAAGCTTGACTTCAATGGTGTCGTCTGGCAAGACCATACCCACGAGCGAGGCGTGGAAACTGCGCACACGACCAACGTTGTTCTCGGCAGCCCACGTCTCAACAAGCGAGCGAACGGCAGCACTTGAGTACATGCCGTGCGTGATGGTACCTGGAAGGCCAGCGTATTGAGAGAAGACGCGAGACACGTGGATTGGATTGTAGTCGCCAGAGACACGTGCGTAGGTCTCGTTCGATGATGGCGCCTTCAAGACAAGAGGTGTCTTGCCGCTCAACGGGATGGGGTTCTCAAAGTTCACTGGCTGATCAAGTGCCGATCCGTTGCGCTCCAGATAGTCGAGGACTGGGTTTCCGTATGATGTGCCAGCTTCGTACTCGACAGTAGCAATGTTAATGATCTCCTTGCTTGGCAGCTCCAGCTCGACGGTACCCTGTGTCTCAATGGAGGAAAACACATTCTTGCTCTTGTAGCGGACCAGTGTCTGCAGCTTGAACACGAGCGTCTGGTCGAGAAGGTCAACCTCAGTGTTCTCCAGCTTGAACCATTCCTTGGATTGCAGGACTGCAACGTCCTTGGTGGAGCCGATGTGCACTTGCATTGGAGTCTCGATCTTGCGCTGGAAAGTGTTCTCGAAGTCGGTGTATGCACCGCGGTACAAGAACTGGCTGGTGACTTCCATCACAGGCTCGCCATCACGGGTGATTGTACCGCAAACCTCAACCATCTTGCCACTGTCCTGGTTGATGACTGCGTTGACTTCAGCAGTGGTGTCAAGAACATCGCCCTTCTTCAGAGGGGTAGCGCCTGGAATCATGCGGAAGCCGTTGGACAAATGGACCAGCTTCAAGAGATCACCATCGATCTTGCGTGGGAAGATTGGCTTGGTAATAGCCTTCCAGCCGACGACGATGGCAAAGTCCATGGGCGCAAACACCTCCTTTCCAGGTCTGTCAACAAAAGCTTCGCCAGTGTTTCCAACAGCATGCACAAAGTCGTTGATGGCCTCACTGGTGACAGTTGCGCGGCCACCGTCAAAGCGGGAGGTGACTGGAGTGTCAAATGGGCAGGCTTCATCACCAAACCAGATCTTGTAGTAGAACTCCTTGATGTGGTCGTTGCGAGCGTCCATGATTTCCCGGATTGGAGCATAGCCAGTCTCGGGATGGTAAGTAAAGCGCAGAGGCAGAGCGACTGGGAAACCTGTGGCGGTTCGGGCCTCGATCAAGCTGAGAACGATCTCGCCCTTGTCATCGCGGGCGACATTGATTGTCTGCACATACTGCGTGCCGTGGGATGGCTCCTTGACGCTGATGACGGTACGCTTTGGATCATTAGGGAAAGCGATCTCGACTACCATACCTGGAGTTGGCGCAAAAATGCGCTGCATTGGGTTGGTCTGGTATCGCTGGCCTTGCACGAAGACATCCGCCGTGAAGAAGGCATGACGCCACGTGTGAGCTCGGCCGGCGAGCAGCTGCATCCAGTTCTCGATAGGAGGAAGCATATTACCAGAGACAGCAGACAATCGGTACAGAATTCTCTGCTCGGTCTCGTTGACGGTCAGACCTTCGAGGCCGACCTCTGGGCTGGCTTCAATGAGCTTGCCACCGAAGTACTCGATGCGAGGGATCTTGTCAGCATCGCCGCCGTAAAGATCGCGGGTCAGGCTCTGAATGTGACCTTGGTGCACACCATCAAGGATCTCCTTGATTGGCTCATCGACCTTGGTGGAGTATTTCACAGCCATTGGTCCTTGGAGAATCGCAACACGACCAACGTCCTGGTCAACGACAGCGTCGAGGTCCTCAGACTGCCAAAGGGAATCCTTCTTGAAGAAGAACTCGAAGGTGTCGTCCAAGCATGGTACGAACGGGGTAGGTTTCTGGCCACGTCGTTGACAGAGCAGCAGGAAGTGCTGGCAATCCTGAGCGTTGATAAGCTGGATGTCGGACTCTGGGTAAGCCTCGATGACCTTGGCGACAGTGCCGAATGGGTCGTCGAGCTCGCTGTAGTTCTGAATGAGAGAACCTTGGCCATCCGAATCGGCAAAGCGCTCCTCGATACGGCGGATGAAGTCGCCAGTGAGTCGTGCAAGAGTCTTGTCGATCCAGCGCTTCTGGTGCTTGATGTACATCAAGTCAACCATTCGGCGTAAGACCTCCGCGTAGGTCATGTCTTCGAGATCCACACTTTCGCCAGCCTTGTTGCGGCCGAACCAGGGCTTCTGGAAGTCGTCGTTCAACTTCTTGATGATGTACTCTCGCTGCTTCTTGAGCTCTGGAACACGCTTGGCTTTGTCCAAGCTGAAGATCTTCTGGTCCATTTCCGCCCAGAACATGATACCCCGAGTCGCGATCTTGTGGATAGGCTCGCCCATCTCGGAGCGAACGGTGATGATACCACCAGCTGGGCCCTTGTATGTGTTCTCCCACTCGTGATCCTCGAGACCAGGAGCATCGACGATGGCTTGCTTGGCAGCTTTTGAGGTGTAAGCCTCCTTCGCGACCATGACACGGGATCCGAAAAGCACACCATCGAATGGCATGGGTGGGTAGCCAAATTTCTTGGCCCATTCACCAGTCAGGTAGGGATAGGTATCCTCAGCGCCTCCAAAGCCGGAGCCTGCGAGCAAGACGAGATTATCGCAACGCCTGATTCTGCTGTACATGGACAGAATCGGCTGGTGGAAGTCCTCGTAAGAATGATGACCTCCACCACGACCACCAGTCCATTGCATCATGACAGGGAAGCCTGGGTTGGCTTTGGCAATGTTGATGACCTGCTGGATGGCCTCAACCGAACCCGGCTTGAAACCAATGTGCTTGATACCGAGTGTCGTGATGTACTCGTTGGCAACCTCGATGGATGGTACACCAGCGCCGATGGTCAGACCCTCGATTGGCACACCTTCAGCGCGAAGTCTGCCAATCATTGGGATTTGCCATGCCATAGCGCGAGGAGCAACGTAGATCAAGTTGACAGTGATTCCTCGACCGGCTGGGATGACCTTCTCAATCTTAGAGATAGCCTCGGTCATGCTCTTGTCGTTGTAGTAACCACCACCTGCAAGCTCAATCTCGTATCCCGCGCTCATGGTTGCTGCCACGAAATCCCATGGGACAGTGCAAGGTGTCATACCTGCAACCATGACTGGAGGCAGGCCAAGCATTCTGCTCATCTTGGTGTCCACGAATGTCTGGCCTGCAGAAGTCCTGACAAGCTTTGGTCCGAACTCTTTCACCCAGTCAACTGCGTACTTGACCGCGTGTTCAGCATCACGATCGAAGATCTCTGGCTTGTATCCAACCTCGGTGTTGGTACCATCCATTGTGCCTGCAAGAATGACGCGAACACCAGTTCCATCCTTGTTGCGGTTGGTGAGAACGCCTAGCCCAGAAATGCCACCAGGACCGAAATCGAGGATGTGTGTAGCATTTGGCATAACAGTGGCCTTCTCCCAGTTGACTTGATCTTGACAGATCATGCGCACAAGTGCGGTCGTGATGTTCTCTCCATTCTCCTCGCGGATATCCCCACCAGTGAAGGTATCGTAGACAGGAATGCCGAGCTCAGAAGATGGGATCTGGATATCGGCGAGATCTTTCTCGAGATTCTTGATTGCCTCTGAGAGGTATGGGCTGTGGAAAGGCGCGGTGATTGGGAGGAAGCGGTTCGTGAACCGGACCTTTCGCTGAGTATGAGGGATGCGGGTTTGATCGAGCCCAGTCGGCGCCTTGATTTTGCGGAGCTGCAGGTTAAGACCATACAAGGACATTGGCGGACCTGTGATCACAAAGTTCCTTGCGCTGTTGATCAAGGAGATTCCAATGTGCCTGTCTTCCGGCAGATGCTCGTTGGTCTGCTTGATCAGCTTCTCGACAGTCTCACGGGGAAGATCGCGAACTGTCAACATGGGCGTGGGTGCACCCTCGCCATTGTCGATCGAATCTTGCAACACATTTGGTGCGAGCGAAGTTCTCGGATAGGCTTGCTGACTGCGAGCACCGATCCAGAAGAGAATTGTGAGTGCATTGCGGGCCTGTTTGTCAAAGGTTTCCCAATCTGACGAGGCGGCGATGGCTGTAGCTGTAACCACACCTTGCGAGTGACCAGTGGAGCCAGACAGTCTCTCCCGAATGTGTCCCGGGTGTGTGCCTAATACTCTGCACGTGACAACGTAATGTGCGAGTTGTGTGAGTCCGATCAATGGGAAGCTGACAGGTGCGGACACCAGGTAGTCGGTGTCTGGCTGGGACTCCTTGTTGTCGAGCCAGCGGAGGATATCGAGGCCCTTTGCATAGCTCTTGAACGCTCGTGCATCGCGCGAGAGGAATTGGAGGTGCTGAGCAGCCACACTAAGGAAGTCTCGCACCAAATTTGGGTAGGTGGTATAAATTTCACGGAGCTCGTCAAAGTACTCCTCAATGTTGCCTTGTCCGCCGAATACAGCGTAGATGTAGGCATTCTCATCCGAGGCTTCTCTGAGCAGCGCCGATTCGTGGGCTCTGATGTTGCGCTTCGTTGCCGCGCGAGCAGCGTAGTAGGCTTGTACTGTGACGAGCTTTTTCTCCACAATGCCGGGGAGATTGGCAGCAATGGCGTGGACTTCATTGCCGCGGAGGAAAGTTCGCTCAAACTCCTGCAGAACGAGCTTCAGAACCTCAACGAAGAGTTCCGGGTCCTCGCCCTCTTCGACCTCCTTGGCAATGAAGCCAATGTAGCGGGCAACGAGCTCAGTTACCGACGACGGCTCGTCATCCTGGGCCAACTCCTCGGTGGCCTCGGGAAGTGTGTGAAGGAATGCATCTTTGAGCTGGGTTGCGTTGAAATGGAGCGCAGTCGGTATTAAAAAGGTGTACTCGAGTGTGCCGTGGTTGAGGGTGAGTGGGCGAGAGACGGCCTGCGATCGGGGGGTGGAAACACCAGTCTGCGAACCTGAGCCGTACATATTCGGTCGTCTGCGTGTCTGTGTTGGTGATTCGGGGTTGTCAAACTGCACTGCTGGGGTCAGCTCCTGGGTGGGAGTGCTCATGTCTGCGATTGCGATTTCTGCTGGAAAGAGCTCTGCAGCATCGTCTTCTCAGGCAGGCAGTCGTGTGCAATGCACTGAAGAATTCAATTGCCGATCGAAGGATTGCTGAACAATGCGGTTGCCTTCAGACCAGTCGTACTGGAGACGTTGCAATGAGAAGACACTCAGGGCAGACGGGGACGCAGTGTGGTGGTGTTTCTCGTTATCGTTTACTTACAGTCCAAATTGTCGAATGATCATTCGACAGCTGTGTTTAGTTTTTGGTGTTCCTGGTAGCTTGCAAGACACGGGCCACCCGCGGGAAAGAGGCAGACGACAGCAGAAAAATGAGCGGCGCAGTGAGGACGACGAAGTATTGTTTGGAGAGATGTAGGAAGTGGTGATGATAGAGGCAGAGAAGGTCGTGGATAATCGGAAATCGGGCCACGCACGCTGCACGTTGCCCTCTACACTCTGATATGCATTGAGCAAAGAGTTGACCTTCTGGTCGGTGGCCCGGCGTTGAGAGCTCTGATTGAGCCGGGATGGCAAGCCTCTTTGCAGATGATGGGGCCACTAGCGTCGGTGGATAGTTTCACTCTGCAGAACTGCACTCGACGGGTTTGGGGCCCGCGCGTGGTCAGGAACACACACAATAGGGCAGTGAGCCATGGCCAGCTGTTGTTAGTAGTAGCGAGTATTGCTTCTTCCAGGCACCACTGTTTCTCCTGCATCGTTGACTGCCCTACAAGACAATTGGAACGGTCTCTGTTCCTGCACATCTCGATCAACCAAAACTCAAAGTCGGGGTCTGACGTGCGCGCCGCAGCCGTCAGCCGGTCCTGCAGCTTCTCCACGAAAAGAGAAACACCGGAAGCTGTGCAGAAGCGAAACGTTGATCCCACGAGTCCCATCCATCTACCACCTCAACCACCTGTCAACCATATACCCAGCTCGCGCCCGCATCCCACCACGCACGCATTGAGTGTTGGGACCCATTCCGAGCCTGCGGTTCTGAGGTTCTCTTATCGCAGCAGTCCTCAATCAATCCTCAGGATTCCACTGCTCCGCGAAAGCACATCCGACAGTTGCAACAAATCTCTGGCATCTGGCAACCTTCTCCGGACCAGACCTCATCCATCATCCACTCACACCTCTCTCCCCTCTGCGAAGCCATTGCCGTGACCACGCAATTGATGCATACGCTCTTTACCTCATAATTCACTTTTGGGCCTCTAATACACACATACTCTGGACCCTTAAAAACAGCAGCCAAAATGAGGCCCGAGGTCCAGCAAGATCTCGCACACACCCTCCTGGTCGAACTCCTCGCATACCAATTCGCCTCACCCGTAAGATGGATCGAGACTCAAGATGTCATTCTCGGCGAGAAGACCACGGAGCGGATAGTGGAAGTTGGTCCAGCGGATACCCTTGGTGGTATGGCCAAACGGACACTTGCAGCCAAGTACGAGGCATATGACGCTGCAAGATCGGTACAACGACAGATCTTGTGCTACAACAAGGATGCCAAAGAGATCTACTACGACGTGGATCCAGTAGAGGATGAGCCAGCTCCAGCAGCGCCTAGCGGTGACAGCGCTCCAGCTCCTTCCTCAAGTTCAGCACCAGCTGCAGCGGCACCTGTTGCAGCAGCACCTCCACCACCGGGTGCGGGCCCAGCGGCGGCAGTCGACGATGCTCCCGTTGGCGCGGTTGACGTGCTTCGTGCACTCGTAGCACAGAAGCTCAAGAAGACCCTACAGGACATCCCTCTCAGCAAAGCCATCAAAGACTTGGTAGGAGGTATGCAGAATTCTAATTGCTGTGAACTATGAACTTGAGCTTGAACTGACTTTCACTAGGCAAGTCTACACTCCAGAATGAGATCCTCGGAGACCTTGGAAAGGAGTTCGGCTCAACGCCAGAAAAGCCGGAAGACACACCTCTGGACGAGCTGGGTGCATCAATGCAGGCTACCTTCAATGGTCAGCTTGGTAAACAGTCGTCGTCTCTCATCGCCCGCATGGTGTCTTCAAAGATGCCAGGTGGCTTCAACATCACATCAGTAAGGAAGCATTTGGAAACAAGATGGGGCCTGGGCTCAGGCAGACAAGATGGTGTCCTTCTCTTGGCTCTTACCATGGAGCCTGACAAGCGTCTGGGATCGGAGAACGATGCGAAAGCATGGCTCGACGACATGTCCAACAAGTATGCTGCACACGCTGGCATCAGCCTTTCCACAGGCCCAGCTGCTGGAGACGGCGGCGCTGCCGGTGGTGGCATGATGATGGACCCAGCTGCCCTTGACGCCCTGACCAAGGACCAGCGCGCTCTCTTCAAGCAGCAACTTGAGCTCTTTGCACGATACCTGAAGATGGATCTACGTGCAGGTGACAAGGCCGCTCTCGCTACCAAGCAGAATGAAGCCGCACTCCAGGCACAGCTTGATCTCTGGACCACTGAACACGGTGACTTCTACGCATCTGGTATCGCCCCCTCGTTCAGCCCACTCAAAGCCCGCGTATACGACTCTTCGTGGAATTGGGCAAGACAAGACGCGCTGAAGATGTACTACGATATTATCTTTGGACGTCTGACAGCCGTCGATCGCGAGATCGTCTCTCGCTGTATTCTCATCATGAACCGATCTAACCCGCGACTGCTCGAATTCATGCAGTACCACATTGACCACTGCCCGACCGAGAAGGGCGAGACATACGAGCTTGCGAAGGAACTCGGTCAACAACTAATCGAGAATTGCCGTGACGTTCTTGGCGAGGCACCAGTCTACAAGGACGTAGGTCTCCCGACAGCACCGCACCTCACCATCGACCCTCGTGGCAACATGAACTACGAGGAGGGCCCACGAGCTAGTGTTCGCAAGCTCGAGCACTACGTTCGCGAAATGGCCGACGGCGGCAAGATCTCAGAGTATGGAAACCGCACCAAGGTCCAGAATGACCTGCAACGTGTCTACCGACTCATTCGCCAGCAACACAAGTTGTCGAAATCCTCTCAGCTTGAAATTAAGCAGCTCTACAGCAACATCGTCCGATCGCTCTCCATGAACGAAGGGCAGATCATGCCAGTCGAGAACGGCAAGCTCAACGGCCACGTAAAGAAGACCGGCCGCAATGGTCGTATCAATGGCGCCCCGATTCCCAAGCAGGGCAAGGTGGAGACTATTCCATTCTTGCACCTCAAGCGCAAGGAAGAGCATGGATGGGAATACAGCAAGAAGCTCACCAGCGTCTACCTCGACGGTCTGGAGGCAGCAGCCAAGTCGGGTGTCACATTCCAGAACAAGAATGTGCTCATGACTGGTGCTGGAGCTGGCTCCATCGGTGCTGAGGTCCTTCAGGGCCTCATCAGTGGTGGCGCAAAGGTCATCGTCACCACTTCTCGCTTCTCGCGTGAGGTGACAGAGTACTACCAGGCCATGTATGCCCGTTATGGTGGTCGCGGCTCTCAGCTCGTGGTTGTGCCGTTCAACCAGGGCAGCTTGCAGGATGTCAATGCCCTCGTGGATTACATCTACGACGAGAAGAAGGGTCTCGGCTGGGATCTTGACTACATTGTGCCATTCGCTGCCATTCCGGAGAACGGTCGCGAAATTGACAGCATCGACAGCAAATCTGAACTTGCCCACCGTATCATGCTTACCAACCTCCTCCGCATGCTTGGTGCTGTGAAGTCTCAGAAGGCCACCCGTGGCTTTGAGACTCGCCCAGCTCAGGTCATTCTTCCTCTCTCGCCAAACCACGGAACCTTTGGTAACGACGGTCTGTACTCTGAGTCGAAACTCGCTCTTGAGACCCTCTTCAACCGTTGGCACTCCGAGAGCTGGGGCAACTTCCTCACCATCTGTGGTGCCGTCATCGGTTGGACTCGTGGCACTGGTCTCATGGGTGGCAACAACGTTGTCGCCGAAGGTGTCGAGAAGTACGGCGTTCGCACGTTCTCACAGCAGGAGATGGCTTTCAACTTGCTTGGACTTATGGCTCCGGCTATCGTCAACCTTTGCCAACAGGAGCCTGTGTTCGCCGACTTGAACGGTGGCCTCCAGTTCTTGCCAAACCTCAAGGACTTGATGACCAAGCTCCGAAAAGACATCACCGAGACTTCCGAGATCCGCAAGGCAGTCACCCGCGAGACTGCTCTTGAGAACAAAATTGTCAATGGCGAGGACAGCGAGGCTCTTTACAAGACTGCCAAGGTTGAGAAGCGTGCCAACTTGAAGTTCGACTTCCCCAAGCTTCCCGAGTGGAAGTCGGAGGTGGAGCCTCTCAATGGCGATCTCAAGGGTATGGTCGACCTCGAGAAGGTTGTGGTCGTCACTGGTTTCGCTGAAGTTGGTCCATGGGGTAACTCCAGAACCAGATGGGAGATGGAGGCTTACGGCCAATTCTCGCTTGAAGGGTGCGTTGAAATGGCTTGGATCATGGGTCTCATCAAGAACTTCAACGGCTCGCTCAAGGGCAAGAGCTACTCTGGATGGGTTGACGCCAAGTCTGGCGAGCCTGTCGATGACAAGGACGTGAAGGCCAAGTACGAGAAGCACATCCTCGACCACTCTGGCATTCGTCTCATCGAGCCGGAGCTCTTCAATGGCTACGACCCGAACAAGAAGCAGCTCATGCAAGAGATCCAGATCGAGGAGGATCTTGATCCATTCGAGAGCTCCAAGGAGACCGCCGAAGAGTTCAAGCGCGAGCACGGTGAAAAGGTCGAAATCTTTGAGCTCGAGTCTGGAGAATTCCAGGTTCGCCTCAAGAAGGGCGCAACTTTGCTCATTCCAAAGGCGCTCCGCTTCGATCGTCTTGTCGCTGGTCAAGTTCCTACTGGATGGGACGCCAAGAAGTACGGTGTCCCAGACGACATCATCTCCCAAGTCGACCCAGTCACCCTTTACGTGCTCGTCACTACTGCAGAATGTTTGTTGTGCTCTGGTATCACGGACCCATACGAGTTCTACAAGTACGTTCACATCTCGGAAGTCGGTAACTGCATAGGTTCCGGTATTGGTGGTACTACCGCCCTTCGTGGAATGTATAAGGATCGATTCCTCGACAAGCCGCTGCAGAAGGACATTCTTCAAGAGTCTTTCATCAACACTATGAGCGCCTGGATCAACATGTTGCTGATTTCATCCACCGGTCCAATCAGGACGCCAGTCGGTGCTTGTGCTACTGCTGTTGAGTCCATCGATATTGGTTACGACTGTATCGTTGAAGGCAAGGCTCGCATGTGCTTCGTTGGAGGTTTCGATGACTTCCAGGAAGAGGGTTCTTACGAGTTCGCAAACATGGGCGCCACCAGCAACGCAAAGACTGAGTTCGAACACGGCCGAACGCCAAAGGAGATGTCCCGACCGACTACCACAACCCGTAATGGATTCATGGAATCCCAAGGTTGCGGTATGCAAGTCATCATGGATGCCAAGCTCGCTCTTGACATGGGTGTTCCGATCTATGGTATACTTGGCTTCACGGCTACTGCTACCGACAAGATCGGCCGATCGGTCCCAGCGCCAGGTCAGGGTGTACTCACATCTGCTCGCGAGCAGCCCAGCAAGTTCCCATCACCTCTTCTTGACATCAAGTACAGGAAGAGGCAGCTCGAGCTCCGCAAGAAGTCGATCAAGAACTGGCAGGAATCCGAGCTCATGTACTTGCAGGAAGAAGTCAATGCCATGAAGCAGCAGGGCAACGAGTTCAGCGAGACTGAGTACATGGAGGACCGCGCCAGGCATATTGAGCGTGAGGCCAAGCGACAAGAGAAGGACGCCCTCCAGAGCCTTGGCAACAACTTCTGGAAGCAGGATCCTCGTATCGCTCCTCTTCGAGGTGCACTCGCTACCTGGGGTCTTACAATTGATGACCTTGATGTCGCCTCCTTCCACGGTACCTCCACTGTCGCCAACGACAAGAACGAATCGGATGTCATCTGCCAACAAATGCAACATTTGGGCCGTAAGAAGGGCAATGCTCTCCTTGGTATCTTCCAGAAGTACCTCACTGGTCATCCCAAGGGTGCTGCTGGTGCTTGGATGTTCAACGGATGTCTGCAAGTGCTCAACTCTGGTCTTGTGCCGGGAAACCGCAACGCCGACAATGTTGACAAAGTCCTTGAGAAGTTCGACTACATTGTGTACCCGAGCCAAAGCATCCAGACCGATGGCATCAAGGCATTCTCGGTCACTTCTTTCGGTTTCGGTCAGAAGGGCGCTCAGGCTATTGGTATCCACCCCAAGTATTTGTACGCCACTCTGGACCAGGCGCAATTCCAGACCTACAAGCAGAAGGTCGAGGCCCGCCAAAAGAGGGCATACAGATACTATCATGATGGTCTCATCAACAATACCATGTTCCGCGCCAAGAACAAGTCTCCTTACGAGGATGACCAGCAGAGCAAGGTGTTCCTTAACCCTGAAGCCCGCGTCTCGACCGACAAGAAGACTTCGCAGCTCGTGTACCCGAAGACATTCCCTAAGAAGGTCCACGACAAGAGCACGACGGAGATGGTTGAGACCCTTATGAAGGTCAATGCGTCCGCAAACTCGAACCCAGGTGTCGACATTGAGCAGATCGATGCGATTGACATCACCAATGACACATTCATTGAGCGCAACTTCACACCATCAGAGATTGCTTACTGCCGCAAGGCACCATCACCACAGTCCAGCTTCACTGGCAAGTGGTCTGCAAAGGAGGCCGTCTTCAAGAGTTTGAAGGTCGCCAGCCGAGGTGGCGGCGCTCCATTGAAGGAGATTGAGATCGGAAATGACGAAAATGGCGCCCCGACTGTGACTGTAAGTGCTACCATACTCAATCATGAAGACTATTGCTAACAATGTTGCAGCTTCACGGCGAGGCCAAGTCTGCTGCGCAAGCATCTGGTGTCAAATCCACCACTGTCAGCATTAGCCACAGCGACGCACAAGTCATCGCTGTTGCCCTCTCTGCTTTTTAAACAAAGTGTGATACCAATGAGAACGCGTTCGGCTTAAGCATGTATTGTACAGAACGGGCATAGAGTGCATTCAATGTAACTACCTAGCAGACTGGCGTTGGCGATGGTGAAGACGGTGGCGCAGTTATTTGAAATTTCGAATTATGAGAAGTGCACAGTTAGTAGAGAACAGCTTCACTGCAATGGAAAAGATTTCCACAAATCCTCGTCCAAGTTTCTGTTCTTTACGTACATGTGCATGCCTTCGTGAGGGAGGGGGACATTTCTCGGCCCTTCCTCGGCATTTGCACCTCTTGCCATCTCGCCTCATCACATCTCGAAACATCAATCCATCACAAACACTCCCACTCATGTGTCACCCATCATGGCCAAATCCAAACAGGCCACGGCTCATCTCCCGCCCGCAGGATCCCTAGGCAAACAAACCCTCATCTTCGACAATGGCGCCCACACCATAAAATCCGGCCTCAGTACCCCAAACACAACCTCAGACTCCTGCTCCTTGATTCCAAACTGTATCGCCCGCTCCCAACGCGACAAACTCACCTACATCGGCAGCGACCTGGACAACTGCCAAGATTTCGGCGAATTGACCATACGACGTCCCATAGAAAAAGGGTTCATAGTAAACTGGGAATCACAAAAATCAATCTGGGAACACACTTTTTCCTCCCTGGATATCAAACCTTCAGAAACAAATCTAATTCTATCCGAATCACCACACGCTCCAGTCGCGCTCCAAAGAATCGCAGATGAAATGGTATTCGAAGAATTTCAATTCGCTTCTCTATGGCGTGGTCCAACATCAATTCTCAACTCCCATAACAACAGCGCTGACGCGGAATGTTTGATGATAATCGACTCCGGCCATTCCCACACCACAATAACACCACTCTATCATGACCGAATTCTACAACCCGCATGCAAAAGGTTAGAAATCGGAGGTAAACCTCTAACAAATTTGTTACAAAACCAATTGTCCCGGACCATGGACATGCACCGCGAAGAATGGATTTGTCAAGAAATCAAAGAAGATACATGCTACGTGGCATCTTCGCCCCAGGATTTCGCGTCACGACTCGAGAAATGTTGGAAAGGAGGACAAAGGGATCCAAGGGAGATTGATGCGAGTATTGTGGTGGATTACGTTTTGCCGGATTATGAGAAATTGAAGCGAGGATTTGCGAGACCTCATGATCCTTCCAAAGGAGCGAAATTGAGGAGATTAGGGATTGGTGGAGAGAGTGAGATGGTTTTACCAGTTGGGAATGAGAGGTTCACTGTGCCTGAGATTTTGTTCACGCCTAGTGATATTGGGATGCAACAAGATGGTATTGCGGGTACTATTATGCAGAGTCTTGACGCTGTTCCAAAAGGTCTATGGCAAGCTTTTTTGGCGAATATTTTGGTTGTTGGTGGGACTAGCAAGTTACCAGGATTTGTGGAGCGGCTTGAGGCGGAGTTGAGGAGCAGGATCGACGATGGATATGTTGTGAGGGTGATTGCTGCTGAGGATCCTTTGAAGAATGCTTGGTTGGGTGGTGCGAGGTTGGCGCAGAATGAAGAGCTGCTGAAGAGTATGGTGGTGACTCGTGCAGAGTATTTGGAGCATGGCGATGGTTGGACTCGACGAAAGTTTGCTGGAAAAGTGGGCAGGTGATGCTGAGTATTTTGACTCCGAGGACATATTTCATGCATTCATGATCGCCATCAAGAGGTCTTCCCTGCCATTCCAAGCTTACGCAAGCGGGCATCATTGTAAAAAGCTGACCGGCCTTCTTAAAACACAACTTGGTCTGCAACTTCGCCTGCTGCTCCGACTCCTTCCAGCGCGTCCTGCGGCCACCAATACTCGCACTGCGACAAAAGGTCCGTCGCCATCAGCCAGTTCACGAGTCGACATAAGAACATCTCCCGCCACGACCGCGGCTGTCCGACCACTACTGTGCCGTTCGGGGCTTCGTGGACTGTCCCATTCGGCATTTCGTGAGCCGTACCATTTGGGACTTCGTGAGCGGCGCCATTCGGAAGTTCGTGGGAGGTTCCATTCGTGAGCCCGTTGACGCCTGCATTCAGTGGTTGGAGGGCGGAAGCGCAGTAACAGGCATGTGTGAGCGCTGTGAACTTCACATTCGGGTATTACCAAAGCATCAACTCTACATAGATGAGAGAATTGAGACCTCGATGAGTGAATCCGTAACCATCATGTCATTATGTGTGCCGGAGCGGCCTCGCCATTTTCGGACGTGCTTACTGATTGCGCAATTTCCCTTAGAAGATCGCCAAATTTATTCTGGTTCACTGGACAGTCCTTACCCAGCGCCCTCAAAAGCCTTATGCTCTGGTGTTTGATAGCAGTCATTTCATGACGGCACAGGCGAGTCATGGCTGACCAAGCGTACACATTGCTACCAATGACCTCTCGGGCCAGCACTGACGGTCGAGAGAGCTGGATCAGTACGCCAGCAATTGTGTGCAAAGCATCCGGACTTGGATCCCCAGGATATGCCAGAGCGATGATACCCAGTAGATGTTCGTGCAGCTTCCATCCCATCAAGCTGCCTTCTACCGCCCACGAGGCGAAGCGCTCTGGTGGCAGTGTCCACAGGAGATTGCCTGGAATATGCTGGTCAGCAAAAACTCACAAATATGATCTGGATAGGGGAACAATGCTCCGAGCGAACGAGGCATCTTTCCGCTCTTGCACGCTTACCAATGATGTGACACTTAGCAATGAAGATTTGGCTACTTGAAGGTCGTATTCCATTGTTGTTCAAGCTCTTGGACGCTGTCTCATGTGCGATTTTGACACTTTCGAACACTTCAGTCTCAATGTAGGCCAAGATCGATCGATTTTCAGCCGTAATGAAGTCTTTCTCCAGGCCGTAGTACTGAGAAAAGTCCGGTCGTGCAGCCATGTCGGACACAGAGCTGACAAAGTGCTCACACTGCGCTTTCAGAAGTTGCAACTCCTCGTCGGCATCGCATTCGTCCGGCATCTGAGGACGACCTTCATACGTCTCCACGCATTTCAGAATCTCAGGGAGTAATTCCTCTCGAGCGATCTGATCTTGCACGATGGGGTCCCTAACGAACAGGAGGATGGTTTCATTCGCGATCGTGACATCCGTCAGGTCTTCAACTGTTTGCAAGAACGGTCGATGGAGGAAGAGTCCTTTCAATACCCTGCCTGGCATGGGTTCTGAAAGGCGTTCCTCCAACTCCAATTTGTGTCCAGAAATCCAGCCCACGGCCTGCAACGCATTGTCCCACCCAATAGAGTCCTTTGGCCACACTTGCAAGAGGTGATAGTGTACTTTCTGCTTATAGCATTCTCGTTGTGAAGCCTCGTGATCTTTGCAAATATTGAATATAACATGTCCAACGAGCTCGTGAAGCTTTGGATCATCGCTTCTGAGTGCTTGGTTTGCCCAATCGAATCCGATGCTAGTGATGGCATTGCGACCTGCTGGGCTGTCCGCGCAGGCATTACCAATGCAACGCAATGCCGGGTCTACTGTCGATGGTGATTCATCAAAAGCGTGTCGCAGTACATCGACAACATCAGGCAGGACGTCGACCAACTGAAGTCGTACTTCCGGGTTTCGACTGGCCTTGGCGAGCTTCGAGATGGCGCTGAAACGGCCTGTTTCTGAATGGAGCGCCTCAAATTGGTCCTTTGTGGATGCTTCTCCTTCCATGGACGACGTTATTTTACGGAGCGAGTTATAGCAAAGAAGTTGTAGGAGAGAAGAGATGATACTAGCCTGCAGGGATCGGAGCTCGGGCCGATGAACCGAATGCTTGGCGACAAAACAGTCCCTCCAAGCTCTCCATGATGGTGCAAAAAGTCGTTGACTTTGACCAAAGGAGCTTTGTCGTCTCAATGTCATGGAGCGTTCAATTATCTCTCTAGCTAAAAGTGAGCTTTGATACTTCACCGCTCTCTATTGCTTCATTGATCGCAAATCTTGAACAGCATCTTTCCACGACGTAGGAAGCATAGTGTCTGCCATTTCGTAGAGTGCTACGAACGTTCTGTTCTACTCCTTAAAAAGGAAAGCGCAGCGGAACCGACAGTGGTTTCCAACGTCGTTCGGTTGCGACTTGCATACGGTACTCTGCGTGCGTGCGGATAGAATACCGATCATCCAACTTTTGTTCGAGGTTCAACCTCACCTCGCTCCGACTGCTAGTCAGGCACCTTCGAATGTCATGCAGCCATCCGCTGGCGTCGGTGTTTGCCGAGCCAATGTCAAGCCAGGAGTCTCCGGATCATGACAACGTCAACCTTTCCTGGTTGAGGGCTTCTCCTTCCCTACTCTCTTCCATTCGAAGAACAAAGTCCTCCAGGGCAGGAGAGGTGCTGCACTATGGCAAGCTTCAGGAGTGAATTCGCCGCAAGCTGAAGATGTTCAGGTTCGCTTGGAGGATCATGACCTTCTGCAGGGACCGAGAGGCCGCCGCCATCACGCGCCTCCCTCAGCAATGCTACAGGCGGCGGTGCAGCCTCGTATAAGACTCGCGATGCTGCTGCTGCGCTGATAGATCTTCGTAACTTCCCATGTACTGACGTGTAGCCGTATCCTAGAACCGTTTGCAAGCAGCGTCTACTTACTTCTCGAAGCGCGATGGACGACATACCACTCGACGACGTGTCATGGCTGCAGGAGCTGGATTGGTCAGGCTACATGTCGACGAAACCGCCTTTCGAGAGTTGCAACCATATCTCCAACCATAATGACCATGCTACCACGTTTGTACCAGACGAACAATCTCAAAATGTACAATCTTGGTTGTTGCCCGGCCCTATGCAACTTCAGTCTCAAGAACATGGCATGATGCAGCGGACTCGCGGTCGGAGCCAGCGCCAGGATAGCGACTGCTCATGGACTGAAGCAGACAATCAAGATGAATGGTACGAGATGTTGCGACAAGAGCTGCGTGAATTCAGGCAAAGTCAGCGATCCACCCTATTCACAACACCTTTGAGCTCGCGACAGCGGAAGCAAATACACTCAATGGCGAACCTGTGGGGTTTGAGTCACATGAGCATCGGAAGCGGTAGCTTGAAACGGGTGCTCGTCTGCAAGAGCATGTTAGCAGCACATGTAGAAGGCATTGGCGCGTTTCGGAAGCAATGGAATCCTCGAGGCAATGCATGGTGGCCTGGATACGTCGACCCTAGGCTCATCTTGATTCACTGGATTTCTTCGAATATGTGTCTACAGACCTGTCTTCAAGTTCTAGGCCTTCCTGTCCCGACCAATCTGACCATGGATGTTCGAGGCGATTACGGTACTGCGTATGCCTTGTTTGCCAATGCTGCGGATGCTGCTGCCACTGTCTTAGCTCTTGATCGCCAGCGTCCACCGTGGAATACCACATCGCTGAACCGAGATGTAGAGTGCAGCTATCTAAGGTTTCCTCAGGGATTCGAACTGACGCCTGATCTTCTTGGGGACAGCTTCCATCAACTACCGGTCCTTGTCTACCAAGCATTTAGCACTAACTCAAGCGCAAATCCAAACCAGCCACTATCCAGACCACCTTCAAGAGCAGCAGGATCCGCAGCTTCATACAATCCACCGCTCAGGAACAAGCCGTCAACGAACAGCTTGTCTGCCATCGATGAGCGCAAGGCGTTGACGGATCTGGCGGATCAGCTGAAACAGTTTCCGCCGCTGTCCCTATCCAACACGCCCTCTTATGAAGCCTCTAGGAGGCATTCTAGAACTTCGTCCTATTCCAGGGACCTTGGCTACGCCTCTGCGAGCAGTCAAGTTGACTCAGGTACGTACACCAAGGCGTGATACATCGTGTCGTGAACCTGCCACTACTCCATTTGACATCTGCGATGGTCACTACCTTGCACCAGGAAGCACCGCTTCTGCGGGAATCTTGATGTTGACACTTGACTAACCCTGTGCATTTGCTGTTAGACTACAGCCACGCCACCAACAAGTCCAAGAAGAGGAAGCGCGAGCCAATGATACCCGGCGGATATCTATGCTCCGTCGATGGCTGCGACAAAGCCTTCGATCATGATGGCGAACGTCGGAAGCACGAGAGAAATCATAGCGGCGAGAGGCCACACGTCTGCAAAAGGTGTGGCAAAGGCTTCTTATATCCGAAGGATCTTCGCCGTCACACTCGAACTCACGGTGGCTCGGCTCAAGCATCACCCACACTAGAACGTGTCTCGGATGCGAGCGACGTCGATGAGCTCGACATAGGCTCTCCAAGGACGGCACGTGCTCTTTCGCCCCAGCCTCACTTTACCTCCATTATATCGACCACAATGGCCCAACCGTCCAAGCCAGATAATCTGACGCATCCGCGACATGGTATTAGCAAGTTCTCGAGTAAGATCGCAGGCGTTTTTGGAAATGGAAAGAAGAACACGTGGAAATCTGCTCTTATATAGGAGCAGCCGAAGTGCGTCACTGGCCTAGATACATGAGCTACGCGCCTATTTTCATCATAACGGCATTCTCCTCCCAAGTATCCACGTCCCAACAAACACCAATATCAGCACCAGAGTCAATGTCTGACATTCATGCCGGGACTCTATGGTCGAGCTTCCTCCAGAGCAGGTGCCCCATTTCTGGCAAACGCCTGAAACGTGCCATGCAGTGCACATCGGAGTACATGCTGCGCCAGGTGTACCTGGAATTAGTGTCAAAACGCTGGGATAGACGTATGAGGTCGTATATGTTCCTGGCGGCACAGCCTGGAATTTGGTTTCGAATTCAGGATCCCAGGTTGTGCTGGTGATTGTGACTGTCGTGGTAGAAGGAGACATATCGATCTTGCTGAGAGGCATCGACAGACTTGTGTCGGAAGGGTTTGCTCAAGCAATCGATTCAGCAACATATTTGACTACCGAATAATGCAACAGTGAACACCGAAAGCAATCTTCCACCGCATTCACAACAACCAACCCCATCCAATCGCCACCACCAACATCATAATCATCACACTACCAATCTCAACCCTCCTGCTCGCCTCCGAACCATGGCAAGAATCTCCCACAGCATCACAATTCCCATTCGAATCAAAATGCAAACAAACCTGATAACAACCTGGTCCAACCTGTCTCTTAGAATTCCCAGGATTACAAGAATCCCAAAACTTATCGCAAAATCCTTCAGGGTCTTTGTGCAGACATAGGATAGTGCAGTTTCGTGTCTCAAGGACTGTTACTCCTGTGTCGTTGGCTGGGTCTAGGGTGATAGCTTCAAGTGGAGCCGCTTTCGTGAGGGAAACGAGGGAAGCGAGGGAGAGCTTCAGAGCACTTAAAGCAGCGAGATTTCTGCTTGCGCCAGAGTGAACGCTGCAGCCATCGACTGTTTGTATGCAGAGGGATCCATCAGGGGAAAACCGGGTGCAGACTGGACCGCATTTATTTTGCACAGCTGCAGTCGTGGGGATGATTTGTAGCGTGGTTGATTGTGTCGCGGTGGACGGCGCAGATGGCAACGCCAGAGTAGCAGTGACGATGCCAGCGAAGGGGATGCGAGTCGCGAGTCTCATTGTCGTGTTGAAGAGCGTGCTCAAGTGGAACTGGAGCTGAAGAAGGAGATACGGTTCAGTAATAAATCAAGTATAGATATAGATCACAGTCTACCCCGTGAATACAAAATCATCGCAATCAGTGGCGGTCGTACAAACAATTTTTTGCATGATGTATTAGGTCAAGAGAGGCGAACCAAGAATACAGAGCCCCATATTGCCAAAGACCAAGAGAACTCATTCGCCTTCCTGGTGCATCAAGCCATGCACTTTGCATGTGCTCAGCTGCGACCAAGCGACGTCGTAAGGTAGATGTATGTCCAGATAGAGGTTTGCAGGAAGCCCAAGATACCCTTCAGACCCAATCATAGTCGCTCTCGCTTGAAAATGCCATGCCATCATCGAGATAGCCTAAGAAGTCTGGCTCAGCCCATGGCTGTCGAGAGATCGTCGACGCGCAAGGGAAAAGCTCGTTCCACTCCGGAGCTGTTGCGCAAGGATGACGAGCAACCTCCAGCTCATCGGCGTCAGTGATAGTAGCCGGCTTGGGAGCAGTAGCGCTGGACACCTCGCTCTCGTCATCAGTCATTGACCACATTGTCCAGTCTTCCTCTTCAGATGGCGCGCCCTCTTCAACAACCTCGGGAGCTTCCTCACAGTCCTGACACCAGCAGTTCTTGACGTGACCCAAGGATAAGAATGTAGCTAGATCGATAGGGCTTTCTGGTCGGCTCTCGGGCAAAGGGACATTGGCGGCTTCGAAAAGTTGCTGCTCGTTGTCGTAGTGATCTGTGGAGCCGTTGATTTCGTCGCTGGATACAGGTGCTCTGACATCTCTGACCGGTGTTGGCTCAGGAGAGGGCATCCGAGGGGTAGGCGGCATGGCTGACAGCTCATGCACTACCGGAGACGGTGCTGGGAGATCGGTCTGGAACAGATAGATAGCGGAGTCACGCATTTGTGCATCCTCAGAGCTATATGCTGCACCGCGCTCATTGGCGTGTCCCACAAGGCTGTTGAGGTGGGTGTACGGGATACTTGAAGGTTCTGGTGTGGCCGTGTCGAGCAGAGATGGTAGAGCAACACCACCATCAGGCGAAGGGTCTTCCTCCCAGATTGAGTCGTGAGGCTTACCACGAGAATGATCTGGACCAGACTCCTCACTGGCAAGGATAGACCAGAGGTTGGCGGCGGAGGGCGACCTCATGTGGGCCTGGAAAATGTTGTCAAGCACAGTCTTGTATTGGTCCGGAGAGGGCATCATGCCACAATGAGCGCTTCCGAGAGACCACGCAGTGGTCGTGGGATCCTGCATGACTTGCTCGCACTTGTGTAGCTTGCAAGAGGTTTGCGGCAATTTTACGACCGGCTTTACAGTATTTGTCGATGGGAAGAATCTAGATTGCTTCCGTGGTTGCGCTGTACGTAGAGGTTGCAAGACCTCGGAATGGACCTCTTTCCGCTCAGGCAGGCCCGACAGGTCGAAGAAGTTAGGTGTATCGCCGATCCAGCCTCTGTTATGCATGAGCGATGGAATTGCTGGGCACCAGTCTGGAACCTTGGTAGTCATGGGAGTCGGCAATGCCGGCGAGGACTGCTTTGGCGTTGACAAGTACGGCAGATCTGACAAGTCGAAATTCCTAAAATCCAGTAGCGGAAGCTGTGGAGGCGTAGGTGGAAGCCATCGAGCTAGAGTGGCACAAGACGGCTGCTGGAACGTGGGAGTCAAGGGCGTGGCCTGCATCGGAGTCGGCGCAGTCATGCATGGAGGAGCATGAATGTTTGCCTTCTTCAAGGTCTCATCAATGTCTCGAGATAGCTGCTCATTAAGCAGTTGCGCAGCAAATTTCCTCCTATTCCGTCTGGCATCACGGCGCTTCTTGGCTTCTTTGGTTCCACGGCTGTTTCGAGAGCGGCGTCGAGCTCCGGACACCGCGTACTCCCGATCACGATGGAAGGCGATCGGAGGCGGCGCCAGTGTCGAGAAGCGATTATCTAAAGCATGTCAGTCTTCCTTTCAGTGTCTTACCAGCACTCCGTACGATATGGTTCTGTTGCATGATGAAGGCTCAGGTCAAGCCCGCCAGCTGAGTCCTCAGAACCAGAAAATGGGCACTCGAAGTGAGCAGAGTGCTGTAAGGCGGAGTCTTGATGGACTTGACGGCGTCGTCGCAGGTTCTGTTGGTTCGCGGGGAAGGAGAGGTTGCGGAACATGTTTGTCGGGTCGATCTTGGAATGGGTCTGCTCTGTGGTTTGCTAGGGATGAAAGACGCAACGTGTATGAGGCAATGAGGTGCAAATCAGGTGCAGGAGTCTTTCAGCATGAGTTTCTGGCTGTTATGCCAATGATACAAGATGCCAGATCAAGGAGAAGAGCGATGGAGTCCACATCTTGCCAGAAAGTGCCCAGCGACTGTGGAGCAAGAGCCGTTGGAGCAGACTAAGTTGATGCTGCCTTCTCCATTCGGAATTCATTTCTTTGAGGTTGTATGGAATCGCCAAGGCAGATCTGATTTGCGAACGTGGCGAATGCCTTCTTCGTAAAAGTCATCTGCGCAGTTCAACAAGATTGAGTAGGGTATTGGTTGTGAGCGTGTCGTGGTTCTACTCATGCTGTAGGAGGCCGTGAGATTCCTTTCCATGTCTGGTGTGGTAGATAGGCAACGGCATTTCTTCTCTGCACGCCATCACTGGTCGCTCTGCGATGTGGACTGTGCAATTAGCAAGTTCTCAATCACTCTAACACTCAATCTTCATTTGTGACTTCTGGCGAGTGTGACAGGGTATTTCGCCGTCCATTCTGAAGGCAGCTGAGCAGCAGCAGACATTCTGGTCCAGCAAGTAACTTCAGTGACAATAACAAAATCGATACATTGCCAGATTTCACCGCGAAATCTGTGGTGATGGTATGGGTCGGAGATAAGAGGTCTGACGGAAGGAAAGGTGCAGTTCCGCCAAACGCTTCTGCGATGAGCATGAGACGAGTGTTCGTCAGCATTGCACAGCATATCCAAGTCGGAGAACATATGCAAACAAGCGGCGGACGGTAAGGCGCATGTGTTTTGCAGCGAGTTCACGTCGTTGGAGACACAAACGCACGAAGGGGAAGGAAGGAAGCGCGCGGGCGAGATGAGGTCAATGGAAGCACGGACACTTTTCGACGATTTTCTGATGACTCCGCTTTCTGAAAGTGTGAAAGTGTGAGCTTCTTCCGCTGACATATTGCCGCTGCCGACCTGCCTACCTGCCCACTCCCACTCCAGTCACTTGCACTTACTCGCGAGTCGACGCCGTCCTGTGCTTTTGACAGGCGCTCCAGGAGTCCACGGCGCCATCCATCTCAACCGAACTCCTGGGGTCGCTCTTACCATTTCGCCAATTTTGACGTTGCCTTGTCTTGCTCCGCCGCCGCTCGACAGCCCACTTCAACATGAAGAAATCCAGCCAGGCTCGAGTGCTTCCAGCCATCCCCTTGGCCCTGCCTAAGAAGCAATCAGGAATCAGGCAGACGAGCTCGCCTACTACTCCCATCATCTCAGGCGGCGGTTCGGCCAAGGGCAGAAGCGAAGACGGTGCACAGAAGACGGCAGTTCTGGCGGCACCAGAAGCAGAAGCAGGGCCAGCTGCAACGCAAGTCGTAGCCGAAGACCAGAGCAAGGGTGCAGGTGCTGAGCGCTCTGTTGAGACGCCTGTGTCATCCGACCACAGCTCAGTGCCTCCGCTATCCAACGGCACTACACCCGACCGCCAACTGAATGGTGTGCATTCGCCAGCGACAAACGGCATGCCAGACAACTTCAGCCCAGCCACCAGTTCGGGCTCTGGCCGACCTCGAAAGCCTTCGGAGAGATTCGACATGCGGCACATCAGGACCGAGCTCCCACCAGCCTTCGTGCCCTCCGCCGAACAGCACACACCTCAGTCGGCCACGTCTTCTCAGTCTCGCCAACAGCCGCCTCTCGCACATCCGAGCCACCCCAGCGCCAGTCACATTGTGTTCGGCGGTATCGACTCCTCCGGTTCTTCACCTGCTCCACCGACAAATGTCTCCTCAGCGTTTGTGCCTCCTCAACATCCTCCACAAGCACCATTCCATAGCCATGCTCATCACGCTTCGGAACCTTACCCACAGCGCGGGCACCCTCCACCTTTCCACCAGCAGTCTGCGCCGTGGGGCATGAGGCAAGGGTTCGCACCAGTGCAATCCCACAATCATCACCATAATCATCCACATGGACACATGCCGCCGCGCTACCCTCCGCGTGAAAGCCAAAGCTCTGGAAGCGCTACATTACGAAACGGATACGTGGAACGGTCCCGCTCTGGCTCTCAGTCTTCCGGGTTCGCGCAAGATGATAGGAGAGACTTGCAGTCCCCGGTCGGTCTCGATCAATCCTTCGACACTGGGAAGGCGATGTTCAATGATGCTAAGGGCTTCCCACCAGCGCCGCGACCATTCCCATCACATGCACCACATCCATCTCAACACTTTCCGCACCCAGATGTCACCGCCAGCTTTGAGAATGCCGAGGCGATACGCATTCATTTCCTATCACAATTCGAGAACCCTGACTTGGCTGACTGCCATCTTCGGGTCTTGGAAGCAGGTGCAACGGACGGCCAACACGTCTACGGTCACATGTTTGTGCTTGCACGTAGCTCGACACTACTGGAACTCATTCGGAGAAGCGAGCCACCAACGCCAGCCTCGATGAAACGCGAAGTTAATGTTTTGCTGCCTGGCCGATACGTACAGGCAGGGGCATTCCGCGAAGCACTGCGATACATCTATGGCGGTGCGCTTCCACAGTTCGAGCAGTACAATCTGGGTCCAAACGCCCTCATTGAAGACCGAATGACACAGGCTCTACAGTACATTGCCACTGGCGCCTGGCTCAACCTGCCGGCCTTTGCTCACCGCGGCGTCGAGATTGCCTCGGGTTTGCTGCAGTGGGACACAATCACGCTCGTGCTTGACTTTACGTTGATGGGAGGTCTTAGTCAGGCCTGGTCTATCGATGACGGAAGCGAGGAGCGGACGAGTACTTGCTCAAGCGATGATTCGCTCACCAAGCCAGAAGCTGGCGGAATCCCGACTTACGACCCCTTTGCGACGGCATTGCTCACGCGCACACTTGACTTCATATCACACAACTTCCCACCAAATTTCTACCTGGATTCGTCAGCTCCACAGTCTGCTGCTTTCCCACGACTGCCAGCTCAGACACCAAGGCACGAGAGCAGACCATCTCGCTCAGATCCACGCTTGAGCAAGATACGCTTCGGGGAGCACCCGGTCGAAGATCACTCTCGACCATCTTTTGCGACCACTACTCTGTCAACCATCCTCCTCTCGTTACCATTCCCGTTGCTCAGGTATTTGCTGGAAGCCCCAGTTCTTCCCGCTCGTCTTGGCGCCGAGACCGTGGCTAGTATCATGCGTCAGGTCGTCCACGAGCGCGAAATTCGTCGTCAGAAGACGCTGAAGGCTCATGCTTCCAGCCAGAACGTCGAAGACACAGAACCTCACCTTGTGCAAAATCTATATTGGGTCGAGTCGGTCGAGCAGTCAAGGGACCCACTTCATCGTGCCGGCTTCCGCCTTGCACGACGACGTCGTGGCATTGATACCCCACCAGCGACTTCTGGCGTGGAGTCAGAGCAGCGCAACTGATTTTTGTTCCTTACAAGTTTTCTTATTATAACGCTGGTCTGCGATCATCAACCTGCAGATCAGCATGTCTTTCAATATTTGCATAGCAAGCGGGAGGCGTTGAATCGGCGGCACAACTTTCGATATGGGAAAGAAAGTTTTCGAGATACCTCATGTGGCGCTGGATGGGCTGACGTGTATATGGAACTGCAAAAGATGATGAAAGAGTTTCAGCCTGCGTAGAAGGACATGCGGCGTAAAAGCGAGGAACGGATTTTAAGCAAATTGGATGGGAAAATCCCAGATAAAATGGGCTCATGCGATGTCAACGCATGACGGGAGACGGCTGCTTCTTCTGCTTAGCCATGAGTCTGGCTGTACCTATCTCATACAGCGTAGATAGCACTTGGTGTGCTGCGGAAAATAGCGATGACTGATCATACCTCTACTGTACTGTACCATCACCAATCGCCGGATTTTATGTTCATACTCCCCCAGCCTTACCAATGCTGTGCGGAGAACTCTCGGCTATAACCATCGCATCATTGCCATGCGGAGTGCATGCATACTACGGCCCGCCTTGCATCTACTCGCGCTTCGCCTTTTCCCCAAGCACGACCGACTGCTTCACCGCGTCCTCGTGAGCCAGAACCCCAGCTTGTGTGCTGATCAATCACAATGGCCATCACCACTTCCCATCCTTACCTCTTTTCGACAACGCAACAGCTCTCAGTAGCCTACCCCAGACACCCGTATAGATGGTGACCTTTGCTCAAGGCGTTGAACGTCGCACAAGATCTCGCGTCACGGCAATGCGGCACCTAGCGCGGTTCTTGTCCGCATGTTCTGGGAAAACGGTATGTACTGTAGGCAGGTAGATAATTCTTGCACATCTGCCGGTGTTTGTGTTTGCTGTATACTTGCTCTCTTTTCTTCTATCTTCGTGCTCTTCTACACCCTGGTCCAAGATCGGACGCGGAACTTAATCTCGTGACGGCTGACAAGGATGTCGAGATCTTCTGTCGCTGGGAGCGATTTTGAGAAAGAAGTTATTGGGGAGAAGAGTCAGAATGAGACACAACTTACGAGGGGAGAGGAGGAGATTATTGAAGCTGCGGAACCGACTTTTGTTGAACATGATGAGACAGAGACGACAGATCTGGAACGGATCGCGACAAAAGCTTCTTCGAAACCTTCGGTGAATAATATCAAGTCGGTACCTAATGGAGGACTTTGGGCGTGGTTGCAGGTTTTGGGCTCCTTCTTTTTGTTCTTCAATACATGTGAGTATGAAGGGAAAGCATGTTGTTCTAAGGATGTTGGCTAACATGAAATTTTGAAGGGGGAATTGTGAATACTTTTGGTATGTTGAACCCACTCTTCGAGTGAAGATCCGATCAAACAAGCAATGCTCAGTGGAACACAAACTCTAACAGTAAAACAGGAACATACCAGACCTACTACGAAGTCGGTCTCCTCTCCTCAAACACCGCATCCGACATCTCCTGGATCGGCTCTCTCCAAGCCACCCTCCTCATGGTCGTCGGCACATTCACCGGCCCAATCTACGACGCCGGCTACGTTCGAAGTCTCGTCGCAGTCGGAACATTCCTCGTAGTCTTCGGCCAAATGATGCTCAGCTTATGCACAACCTACTACCAAGTCATCCTCGCACAAGCCATATGCATCGGCATCGGAACCGGATGTCTCTTCATACCCTGCGTCGCAGTCCTCTCCACTTACTTCAGCACAAAAATCGCTACTGCAGTCGGAATCGCAGCAGCAGGATCTTCACTTGGTGGAGTCATATATCCCATCGTCTTCTACCGTCTCCAACCTTCCATAGGATTTCCTTGGGCGACGAGAGTCTTAGGATTCTTAATTCTAGGCACGTTAGGAATCTCCAACGCTGTACTTAAAGTTCGTGTCTTGCCCTCTGGTCGAAGAAAGTTTCTGGATCTCGCAGCGTGGAAAGAGATTCCGTATACTTTCTTCGTTTTGGGATCTTTTGTTGGATTTTTGGGCTTGTATACACCATTCTTTTACATCCAGACCTATGCGATCCAGACTGGAATCACTTCTCCGAATCTAGGATTCTACATTCTGGCCATTTTGAACGCGGCCAGTACGTTCGGACGAGTGATACCGAATTTCATCGCGGATCGTCTCGGACCTTTTAATGTTATTATTCCATGCACGTTCGCGACGGGGATTTTATGCTTGTGTTTGATTGCGGCGAAATCGACTGCTTCGGTCATCGTCATTGCGGCATTGTATGGATTCTTTTCTGGAACGTTTGTCAGTTTGCCGGCGACGATCTTTGTGCATATTACGAAGAACAGAGGCATGATTGGGACAAGAATGGGAATGGGATTCGCGTGCATATCGATTGGGATTCTCGTTGGGACGCCGATTTCAGGGGCGATTTTGGCCGCGAGCAGTTTTGAATACATTTGGTTGTATGGAGGGATCATGACGATAGCGGCGGGAGCGCTGTTTTGCGTGGCAAGAGTCGGTCATGGAGGTTGGAAGCTGAACGCCATTGTATAAGCAGCTTTCAGAAAAGGCATTCACGCGATCTTGATCCTGTCACAGATCGATCCGAGAGTCAGAGTTTGCCTTTCACCGCCGCGTGTGGCCATTCCGATCGCAGATTTATCTTGCGAGATCTCCTCAGTCAGGAATCTTCCATGAAGGGAATGTCTAACATAAAGCAGCGGAACATGCGCAGCCCGCAGGTCACCATCCTTCCAGCAATCAGCGAGGCTGAGAGCTTGAAGACAACTTCCACAAACCCGCCACCCTCACTTTGCGCACATCGCTGCATCTGCATTACCATGGAACCCACACCCGGAGAGACTGATGAGGTTCCAGTCCCAGGCTGGCGCTACACTTTGAGATGCTTTTGGGAATTCGCGCAAGCTTTCTTCTTTCCGGTGGATGATCATCGCATAAGAGATGAGACTCGACGGAGGACAGTGTAAGGCGGTGAAGGTCTTAACTGCGAACGATTTTGGAGACCTGAGATTGGATGCATGTCATGGGCGCATACTCGCCAGGAGGGTCGACAGCGTCTCAAGGCAGATCGTGGAATAAGAAGCTTCTAAATAGGACCAAGTTAAACCCATTGCTGTCATTTGGCGATACGACAAGTTTCCCATGGCCGTCGTGGATCCAACCATTGTCTGAACTGCCAGTGCAAGTAGCGCCGTGAGCGCCATTCTTCGTCCCAGTGGTGTTCGTACTTGTGTTGCAATTCGAGCTTGATCACTTCTTGAGCCTCAGGGGCGTCATCTGGAACTTCGTGAAGCCAGACTTCTACTGCTCTGATGTCGCGCTGTCTACAGTCGGAGGCGTCATGGCATTCAACAATTTCGGCGAATAGTGGGATCTCAATTCGATGAGGCCTAGTCCGAACAGCAGCATCGTGATTTTCGTGGTTGAGTTCTGATTCTGCTTCCTTGTAGGCTCGAGAAAGTGCCGCCACTTCTCGGTTCCGACGTCGTGCGCCCGTCCACCTATTGGCGGTGGTGTACTCGAGCTCTGTCCTCAAGTACTCTACCTCTTGCTGAAGGATCCTCATTGGGTCACTGCAATCGTGTCCAGGACACAAATGATGCAAATCGTCAATGGCGGTCTGCAAGAGTTTTGTGTCTCGGCGACGACGCTGTAGGATCTTGTGGAGCTCAAACTTAGCAATCCATAGCTCGCTAGGCGTTGTGGCCGCGAACAAGCTGTTCGTTGCCGACGTCAGACTTCTCTCGCTCTGTCTTCTCCATGAGATGAGATGCTCGACTTCTCTTAATGAGTCCTCAGCGCGCCATGTAACAGTGTCGCGGGCTCTGAACCGGGCGAGACCGGCTTCGAAAGAGTCCCCATCGAAATGATCAGGCCAGCCATGTTCTTGATACAAGGTTTTGAAAGCCTCGTATTGCCATGCGGACAATCCATAATCTCCGTCTCCTCCAGGAATTTCGGTTAGATCTCGGTACCATTTGACGATGTCCTTAAGGACTTCCGCAGCTGGTCTGCTTGGCTCGTGTGTAAAGTCGTTACGGTTGTTGTTGAACTTTGGACATGGAGGAGCATCTTGTAATGCAGGATCACAAGACCCACCACCTAGCTGGTCCGTAATCCAGATGCGATCGGTTTCGATATCGTAGACCAGCACGCATTGGTGATTGCCGAGATTGCTAAGAATGGTCATCTCTGGGCCCATGTATGGCAGGTTGAGCTCTCCATTGTCGTCTAGCTCGCATTCTAGGCCACAGTCTTCCTGACTGTCAAAGCCGAGTGCATACATTGGATCTCGATTATTCATGATGTCCTCTTTCCTGCGGAAGTCTACAAAGGTACCACCGAAGATGAAACCCTCAGCCTCCACCGCATGGAGATCGATGTACGGAAGGATCTGCCAAAGATAGATGACAGAGTCTTGAATGTTTTGCTCGTGGCAGAAAGTGATGTTGATGTTGTGCGGACCGCGATGAATGGCTTCGTGGTCAAGATATCGCATGTCTGCCAGAGTGCTGTATACCTCAAGCATCAGGTCGGCCACACGATGGACTTTGGCACGTGTCGCTGGTGGTACTTCTGATCCAAGCATGGTCCGGTTGACGTGCTCGAGCGTAGGCTTGCTCCAGCCATGGGTCCATGGCAATTCGAAGGCAGAGCAGCATACTAGAAGAATCGGAAGCACACAAGGTAACATGCTGCGGAAGATAAAGTAGCTGTCATATCAATCTGTCGCCCCGAGTATGTTTCTCTAACATCTGTCCACTGATGACACGAACGGAACGCGTGCGATAATGAGGCCGCGCATTACCTACCTCTGAAACGCATGCGACAGGATGATGCGCGCCCGCAATACGGATTCAGTGCACAAATATACGCCTGCAATCGATGTCGAGCGAAATGATGGAAGATCGAAGCCTTTACGCGTCGATAGCTGTTGATGTCGTTGTAAAAGTTACAAAAGTTACAACTTACGACTTGCAGTGAAATGCCATGCAGTCAACCGCTAGCTTCCGCTTCCCATCCACAAATGAGAGTCCGCCACCAAACTACATCCCCAAATACTGCCACGACCACCGCGCATACCCTCATACCACAACCCATCAACCGCCAAGATGACACGCGCTCAGCAGCAACTTTCCCTCGGCCTTTTGGTCGCATCCGTAAGGCTCACTCCACCTCCTCCAAATTTCGCTAACCAAACTCCTAGATCTACACAATCTGCGTCCTCGGCCTGCTCCCCTTTCCCTCCAAGATCCAGGACGAAATAATCCCCGTGGTAAGTCCAAATGATCCCCCGAATAAACCATCATACTGACATACGCGACTTCCCAGCTCCCATTCTGGACCCTCATAACCTTCGGCGCCTACCTCTTAGCCAAGCTAGGCTACGGAGTCCTCACTTTCAACGACGTACCCGAAGCACACGAAGAACTCATGGGAGAGATTGATCAAGCGCGGAAAGAGCTGAGAGCTAAAGGAGTGACTGTGGACTAAGCGGGAATAGAACGGCGTTCAGGAAAGGGAGACATATAGGAAGCTTAGGTCAAGACGAAAAGCAGTAGAGATATCAAACACTCTCAGGGTGGATAGGTACAACAGAAACGCAAGCCTTCTAGGTCTGACTCGTCTTTCTCCAGCGCGAGAAATGCGCTTCAAACCATTTTGGATGATCTTCATCACAGATTGGGCAATCTCGATGCTCGTCTGGATGCGGTAGATCCTCAGGTCGAGGACAAACCACAGCATTCCGTACGCTGATGTCCTCGATATGCTCAGCTTGTTCCCATCCGCCATCCATATTAGCTCCCGGTGAAGGTCGAGGTGAGACCCTGCTCCTCTCTCTTCGCTTCCCCTCCCTCATCATCTGCCATCCGCTCTCATAGAGGTGGTTCGGAGGACTGGCATCTAGGATTGGACTCAGACCGCCTGATCGATTCCAACGAATCGGAGCGTTGACTTGCATATGCGGACTTGTTCCTCTTGAATGTCTACCAGGCGAACTCGATGCTGTCGGGAGTTTCTTCTCGAGTTTGCTCTTGCTGAGTACGAATGAATCCTTGCTCACCCACAAGAGACTGTTGGGTCTCAGATGATCCGCCTCAGACTCCTGGCGTCTGATGTGGCCGCGGGTTATCTCGACGCTGTCGCGGTGTGATTCAAAGTGAAGCTCTTCTTGGCCTAGGTTTGACAATTGGCGCGGGATGCTTGGCGAAGCAGGTACACTCTTTCCACGGCGTGGGAGAGAAAGGTAGTCGTCCACAGGAATACTGGTTTGCACCGGTTGTGCAGTGTGCGGTCGCGAACGACAGGTGGCCAGTAGTCCTCTAACGTTGAGCTCGAGAGGTTCAGGCGACACATCGTCCTCATCTTCATCCGCAGCTTCCACCTAAAGCGACGAGTGTAAGCATTTGCAGACTTCATCGAGACGGCTCAAAAAAGGGGAATGCCTGGATTGTGCATAACTGTATTCTTTCTACAACAAGTGCGAAAATGGAAGTGTTGTCTACGACATGCAGGACATTGCATGCACTAAGTCGTGGACAAGATTAGAGTGAGGCAAGGCCTTCCACACTCCATTCAACTTACAATTGGCGATTGAGGCTGTGAAGGCTTAGCTGACGAGGGAGCACTGTGGCGAGCAGTGTTCGGTGGTGCCGGTGGATTATCGCCAGACATTGTCTGATCAGAAGATGTGCACTTGCGATGCCTGGTGTCGAGCAACGGCAAAGGGCGCTAGTCCAGCCTGTCGTCCGAGGAGTCTTCCATCACCTCTCGCGACCAATTCCAAGCGGTCAGCCTTGTCTTGACTTGATCTATCATCGGAGTCGTGGCAGTCGCGATGTTCTCATTGGCTAGAGCGATATCGATGCCAGTGTCTGCATCCGTGAACGTGGTAGCTGCGCTGCTTGGGCGCGAAAGTGGAGGCTCCTCCCACACCATCTGATATATACCCATATCTGATTGAATCGTCTGCGCGGTGCAGTATCGCTCCATAGGATACTCATGCAAAGTTGTGAGGCGAGGGGAGTCAGCTGTATGAACCGAGATTGCCGTTACTGCTGGACGTGCCGGGCTCGCTTTTGGAGCCACATATGACGGCGACCGAATGCGAGACTTCATTCGGCATAATTCTGTTAGAGACGAGTAACGGCGATGGTCGTCGGTCTTCGTCATGCGTCGACCACGCTTTGGCTTTTCTGCTTCCGTGTATGAAGCTCGCCTCATTGCGCCTAAATCGACGATTCGGAGTGATCCACGAGGAATGTAGGCCACCTGGTCATAGGCTGGCGCGTCTTTAGGCGCTTCACATATCGGTGGCATCTCGCACGTTTCTTCAATTGTCTCAGTAGCTCGCGGTGTGCGGTTCGTGTCTATGCCTGCCACATCGCTCTCCGAGCTCGGACTACCAGTGTCACTGTTGGGAGGTGAACTCCCGAAGTCGTGAGCAATCTGCTCTTCGGCTGAGATTGTTTCGGGATTTGCACATGCGGGCTCCGGCTCGTAAACTTCCCTATCTTTGTCGTTGTCGCAATCTGAGCCGCTGAGTGCTTCCTCGTCGTCGGGTGCACCTGCTTCGGTGTCGCTCAAGTCATCGTCAGCCTCTCCAGCCTCGTCAAGCTCATCCTCGCTTGCATCAGCTAGAGATGGTCGGCTGTCCATTGAGCCATAAAATTTATGAATTGCCTCTCGCTGATGGGCATTCGCGTCATCGACATCGTCTTGGGATAGTTCGCGTCGCCACGGGTTGCTTTCAAGCGTGACATCAGACACTCCGCTCCAATTGCGAGGTAGCTGCAGATCCGATAGATCAGGCTCTGATGTGTCCTATTCTGTCATAGGTAAGATCGGCTCGGTTGCGGTGCGTCGTAGGAAAGTGTCGTCGTCTGAAAGATCTGTAGCAAAGTGGGCTGACTTCTTCTGCTTTGGAGTCTCATCATCTTCGCTATTGGAAGTGGGTAGGCCGGTGTTCAGGGCGCTCTTGAGTATGATAGGCGGCACTGATGCAGAACGTGGCTCAGGAGTAGTTTTCTCTGCCGACACTTTCCGAAAATAAGAGTTCTGGGTCACCGTAGATGTGTTCCGAGTGGCCGACGATTGGGGTGCGCTATATTCCTAATAGTTGCGGCGCGAGTAGAACTTGAGCAGGTCGTCGTCCTCTGACTTATGGTCTGGACCGCTAAGCGAGTTTTGTATGCTATCGGTGAGGTCTTCTCCATCGTTCGACGAGGCCTCCTCTGTTTCCCAGCTGTTGTTGGGTGTTATGCCGGGAGCATCGAAGGCGTCTTCAGCATGGGAGGTCCTCGTTTTCGCATCCATTTCTTGTGAGAGAGTGGAGAGCAGCGGCTGTCGGTCCAATGATGATAGTAGCAATCACAAGTGCAGTTTGAGCCCACCTATTGCTTCAGAACGCCTTCATTCGGGCTGGATACTTTCCGGAAAGCGTGTAGAGGTCGACTGGACTCTTCGATGACCGCCTTCGAAAGTCGAAGAGCTGATTAGATTGAGAACAGACGCGTTCAGCGAGTAGAGAGTAATCACGCGACTGAGATGTCTCCGAGTAATGTAGAGGTCGTTGATCAAGATAAGCTATTACTAGAGCCAAGGGCAAAGGGAGGTGGATGGAGAGAGAGGTGGAATGGCTTAGCAGATGGAAGGCCGATCGCGTGGTGAAGAAGGCCCACTGGAGGGGAAGTTCCCTTTCTCGAATCATGGTTGTACTTGCCTCGGAGTTTTTATGCTCTCCAAATGTCCCGATCTAAGCGTTGATGATAGAGAGGAGTCGGTCGAAGGTCAAGAAGTGATGATGTTGCAGGGTAGCGGTGACCCTGAAGACTTGGCGAGAGCTTCTCCACGCTTCGCATGTGAAAGCTGGCCAAATGCTGGAACACATCGAGCTCCATCTTCCCAGTCTAATTTGTCGATGCTGAACAGGAAATCATGAAGACAGTCGTAGCGGCTCTGGTAGCCCTCGAATATGTGTCGTTTGTCTCGGCGGCACGACCGCGAGGCGTAAGCCCTGAATGTAAGCATTCCCATGATGCAGTGTTTCCAGGCCGTTGTTCGTGCCAGTGCCAATGCTAATGAGCGAAGTCGCCAAATTCTACGAAGACACGAGCACCTTCACGTGTATATCCAACCCGCAGACCAAGATTCCATTCTCACGAGTAAACGACGACTACTGCGACTGTCCTGATGGCTCCGACGAGCCTGGCTCCTCCGCCTGTTCACACCTCTCCCCTCTCTCGCCCATCACCAACGACAGACCAAATGTAACGAATGCGCTGCCCGGCTTTTACTGCAAGAACAAGGGCCACATCCCGTCTTACGTTCCCTTTGCCAATGTCAATGATGGCATCTGCGACTACGAGCTGTGCTGTGATGGGAGTGAAGAGTGGCAAGGCATTGTGAAATGCAAGGACCGATGCGATGAGATCGGCAAGGAATGGAGAAAGCACGACGAAGCCAGGCAGAAATCTGCAAGTGCTGCACTCAAGAAGAGGGCCGAGCTGGTCAAGGAGGCACAGAGGGCAAGACAGTTGATCCAGGACCGCATACAGACGCTGGGCACCGAGATTGAGGGCGCTGAGCTGCGCGTCAAGAGCATGGAGGCTGAGTTCCGCGACATTCAGAAGAAGGAGGCTGGGAAGACGGTGAAAGCAGGTGCTGGAACAGGCAAACTGGGCCAGTTGGTAGAGCTGGCGCGGAACAGAATGAACGAGCTGCGAGACCACTTGATAAAGACAAGAACAGACTTGACCCAGAGCCGGACACGTTTGCAGCAGCTGGAGCAGATTCTGTCTGCCTTCAAGGAGGAATACAATCCCAACTTCAACGACGAAGGCGTCAAGCGCGCAGTCAGAGGGTGGGAGGACTACATTGCAGGCAACGCTCTCGTACAGGAGCCAAACTCTGCTATTGAGCGGGACCTGGACGCGATTGTCAAGGAGGACAGCGAAAATGGTCTGAATTGGGACGAGTACTCAGACGAGGAAGGAAGCGATACCGATGTTTTGTACTCTTTCACGAACTACCTCCCACCAACACTCCGTACCTGGGTCGACGACAAACTCCGCGAGCTTCGCCAAACCCTGATCGATGGCGGTATCCTCGCTTCATCCCCCTCAGGCACCAGCGAGAGCAAGAAAGTGACCGATGCTCGAAACCGCCTCGAGACCGCCAAGAAGGATCTCGAAAATCACCAAAAGAGCCTTTCAGACTCCAAAGAAGATCTCGGGAAAGACTTTGGCCCAGACGACGTCTTTCGAGCCCTCAAAGGTACCTGTGTAGAAAAGGAAAGTGGCGAGTACATCTACGAAGTCTGTTTCATGGAGAAGACAACCCAAAAGCCAAAGAAAGGCGGCGGCCACACTGGTATGGGCAACTACGTCCGCATGGAGAAGATCATTGTTGATGAGGAACTCCCAACGGATGGCAAAGGTCTTGGTTCTGGAGAACGTATCGCAATGAAACATGAGAATGGCCAACATTGCTGGAACGGTCCGAATCGTGCCACAACTGTCATCCTTGCTTGTGCCGAGAATAACGAGATCTGGAAGATTATGGAGGAGGAGAAATGTATCTACCGCATGGAGGTCGGAACACCGGCGGTCTGCGAGAAGAAGAATGGGAAAAAGGCTGAACAGGGCAAAGATGAGTTGTAAGAACGCTGTCGTGCGCAAGCCGATGAGTTCGCGATCGTGCAGACGACGATAGGAGGCCTGGCGGTGTATCTAGATGTGTATGAGTAAGCAAGAAGGGAATACAGCTAGAAGTCCGGCATTGTGTGCTCTGAAACAGCCATCGGGCATCAATGTCAACCAGGTCGAGATCTTCTGCATTGCATCGCATTGCATCCAGCTATTACGATTCATGGGCAGTGTTGATGTATGCAGCCGCATGTATGTAAGCGTGTGTACTGCTTCTCCAGCATCGGGCTGACCTGGCGGTGCTGATGCAGTCCATGTTGAAGCTAGTAGTCCAAGTGCAGTAGTTCCAACCAGGTTGAGATCGTCCTCACTTTACTGTGATCCGAGTCAGTACTTCCAATTGCACAACTAGACGACATCACTATCGAGTGCTTTGTGAAATGTATTGTGGCCCTTGATAGAACCTCACGGAATAAATTCGTCTGTACAACATCAAGATCCAGAACCGGAGATCAAACTAGCCCTGCACGGAATTCGACTGGTGGGAGGAAAGCTCTTGCCTGAATTTGAGAATTATTTGATATTACTATGTTCTAATCCCTCAGCTTTTAACCTGAACTTTACATGCGTCGACAACTCGTATCAAGCACTTGCGCTCTTGTATTTGGTCAAAGCTAGGGTCGTGTCCTCTCCATCTGTAGCGTCATCCAACCACAACTGGCAACTGAGTTCTCGGATTCTGTGTCGCTTTAATGTCCTACCGAAGTGCCACACGATTTGCATTTCTCAAGCCACGTATCATGTCCTGCTTCGATAGCCGATTGACCTTCATGGAGCCTTACGACTTAGCGATGTTGGACAGTAATCGCCTCTTTGAGCTTTTGGGGCACATCTACAACACAAGTTCTCGTTGCTGGTAGATTGAGCCTTGTGTTGGAATTGTTATGGAGACCAATACAGTGATTGATACCAATGATCCCCGGAATTTCGCCGCTCGAGAATGGCATTCCCGCACATCAGGAACCGAAGGCTCTGCAAGTGCTTGGTCACAACGCATGCCTCGGGATCATGTTCGGAAAGCACTACGTTGACGGTCTTGGGACGTTTCATACTTGCGTAGCACAAGCAACGGCAGATGGTCGGAGGATGACGATATGCTGAGTCGCGGATACCTTTTTGGATGAGGCTGTCACCCGGTAACTGCTGGGAGAAGTTATTTGGCTTGCGGGTCGACGCTGAATCAATCGTACGCAGAAACTCACGCCTTGTATGAGATGGACGGCGACAATTGCCAGAAGTAGCGCTGACTGCGTTGCCTACCTTGTCATTAAGTAGGCCGATTCCCCGACACAGTGACCTGCATACCGTTACCGACAGCACGTGTGAAGAGTTAAGCCAAAGATCCTTGCCTGCTCTGCCGCCGCACGAGGTATGAATTTTGGAGAACGTGTCATGTTCGAGGTGAAAGCAGAGCACCTGGAGGTATGCGAAGAGATGCGAGCCTGTGGAACTTACACAGCGCAAATAGTGTTCTTTCCATGATTCATTGTAGCAATCGCAAAGCATGCAGGCCATTGACTTCTTGCCACAGGCCCTGATGTAGGATGCCAGGATGCCAGCCCAGGTGGATCGCCATGCAGTCGATCCATATGCCATCGCCGTTGGTTGAAGGATGTCCAGTCTTTGAACACGTCTCATGTCCCGTCCATCATAATGATTAACGAGAAAACGAACAGCCATGTAAATCAGATGACTGGTTTGCCTCTGCACATGAGCTGAAGGTCGAAACAAGCTCATACCCTGTTCGATCGCGCACCCAGACGGCGCTCGCGTTCTGATGAAAGCTTAAATTTTTCTTCTTTTATTACGGTTTGCAGGCTGGCGACTGTCGGCTGCAAACATCCTCGGGTCATCAGCGGCTTCGATACTTCCCCGATCCCCAGCGAGTGGGGCCGATCCCCAATTGCTAATCAATTTTGAATGAAAGCTCTACATTTTGAGCCTACAAAACATCAACACCAACGTAGCCCTGCGGACCGCTCGAGTGCGGGCGACGCTTCGGAGGGCAAGCCTCCTGCGCCCGCACGTCGCTCCTTGCTTTTTTAATACATAGGGTAGGGGAAATAGACGTATTTTGGAGAGAGTAGAAATGGTGAATCAAATGGTTAATGAAATGCTGGGGATCGGCCCCACTCGCTGGGGATCGGGGAAGTTTTCAAGCATCAGCGGTGTCTCAGGTCGTACAGTGGTGTTTTTTGAAGTGGCCATGGTCTGTGCACCTGCAGGGGGGATGGACCTGCAAGACCGTCACAATGTGCCGGATGGTTAGGTGTATAGACCAGTCCAGCGAGCAGAATTCGTTGCAAT